>OY751315.1:32454940-33004238 GCA_963564615.1 Rhorus exstirpatorius | reverse complement strand
TTACCACGAGTATAAATCGTGATTATAGTCCATATATTTATATTTCCCTCGTGTATTACGCATGTTGTATTAGGTATAACGATGTTATAATGATGCAATCAAGATCGTTTTGTTTTCATGTACTTTGGAGGATCTTTTTTTTATTTCACTAATATCTCTGCCAGCTATAAAATCGAACTAGTTTTTGCCGGATGGAATTTATTATGCTGTGGCATCTGAATGCATGACGTGAACTGGTGTGTATGCGTAGCTAATGTGAAAATATTCTGCAACGAAAGCTCGCAGTTTTCCTTGCTCATACAGCGATGAAGAAATTCAATATCCCATGCAAGCGTTATTCATCCCGAGTAAGCAAACGTCGAGATTCTCGCCAACTTAGTTGGTCTAACGAATAGAAGAGATAAAAATATATAATATGCATATATAGGAGCACCAAAAGAGGTCCGCAAAGAGGAAAGAAAAAAAAAAAAGATCCTCACCCTCGACGTGGCTTCTCAATCCCTGTCTTCTCTCCATCTTTGTCACTCTGACTATCGTACTTGCGAACGGACTTTTTGCGTCGTCGAGAAATTAATTATTCGCTGGCAGCCTACTTCGGCGATTAGCGTGGTAAGAGGGCGATGGAAGGGTCGGGCCACTCCGGGGCTCGTCCCGTGTGCTGTGACTTTTTTTTCTCTCTCGCTTCTTCTCCTTCTCTCTTCTCGCTTCGAACCCTTTTCATTCCACCCTCCTCATAACGAGCATTAAGAGGGACATGAATTTTTATAAGCACACTACAGACGCGTATGTTTCTGTGTGTGTGTGTGTGTATGCCATTTTGCACAGTCACACGGAGAATCTGTGGTCACGGTATATTATGTATAATAATACACTCTCAGGGTAATATAAAATGCCGAGAGAGTGAAATTTGCGCCCGTTTATGAAAGGAGAGGGTTTCTCTCAGACTGCACACGCTTCCACAATATAACCGGGCGTCATGAATGGTATGAGGCGAAAGGAAAGAACAGAGGGAGGCAGCAGCATATGAAGAAGCGCGATAGTTTAGCGCAACTGTCGCAATGTTTATCAACAATAAGAATTTTAATGATAATAATAATAATAATAATAATAATAATAATAATAATATAGTGTCAGATAGCCGGCAGGTCTCGAACCAAATATGATAGGTTTACTGACTGATTCAAATATAGTGATGGCCTGTGACATCTTTGTCGATATAATTGAATTCTTTTAATGAATCTCCTAGGGAGACAGAGAGAGAAAAAAAGAGAGAGGGGGGAGGGGGCAAGGATTGTGATAAGAATGAACGACCTCTTGCAGAATTGCAGAGCGGTCAAGTACAATTTTTTTATATGTCTCGAACGCATCAGGTATGTCATTTTTTTTCTATAACCTTTCTCTTCATCTCCAAAATCTCATGATTCCATATTAATTGAGCGTCACTTGTCATAGGAGAAAAAACTAAGTCGATACATGCTGAGAGCAATTATTTGGTTCTTTTTTTTTTATTACTCTTATGCTTTCTACTTTAATCTCCTCAACTGGCACTATTACGTATCAGACACTCCATATTTACAATAGGGCCCAATGAGGTGTGGGCTTTTCGTACATTTATATACTGACAATTATTTTTGTCGCTGTCGGGACACGAAGGTAGGAATGCTGGCAGTATTATATACCAGATTAAAACGAGAAAGAATAAAGATGGAAAAAAAGGCATAGAAAAAGAAGCGTGGAAGATGGAATGAAAAAATGAGAAAAACAGGAAATAGATATGAGAGAGAAAGAGCGCATCGTTGCGCATCGTAACGTTCAAGATGGCGTTCAAGATTTCTCACTCTTTCTCTCTCTCTCTCTCTCTCTCTCTCTCTCTCTCTCTCTCTCTCTTTCTCTCTCTTTCTATCTTTGGTAAACCCTCTGGGCAAAGTCTCTGCGTGGTTCTCTCGCGTTCTTTCCATTAGTTCGGCAAAAAAGAGGATTACTTCGGTGTATACACCATAGACAAAACTAGGCGAGAGAGATAGAAAGGGGGAAACGAGAGAGGGAGAGCTGTATCGGCATCACGGGGAAAACGTATACGAGCCTCGCTTTGGCGCGTTTCACGAAACGACGAAGGAAAACGCAATTTTCTTACCCGTTGTTTTTCTCTTTAATCGCCCCACCGTTCACCTCGGCACGAAATTTAACGAGAGTCAAGCTTCGTGGCACCACGAAGAAGAGGACCAATGTGTGTATGCGGGCTCACCGTACAGCCACTCCGGCTTACTATCCTTTCTTCTGTAAGCGCTATGTGTTTTGCATTTACCTCGTTCTCCGCTACCTTTTCGTCGATAGTCCACAATATTTCACGCTTATAAGTTATGACGTACGGATGAAAATCATCAAATGATAAATTATTGTAGAGCAGAGGGAATGTGTCAAAAACAACGTGACTCGAACAAAAATTACGATTGCACATTTCTTGCTCACCTCTCGCTCTTTCGTTCCTCACTTTCCTCTGCCTCTTCAACTTTTGCCATTCTCCGTGAAAACGTGCTTTTATTATTAATCCGTTCAGTTCCATTTGGTGTGTTCCATCTTCATTTTTGTCTGCATTGCTGTTACATTATTTTGTAATTAATACTGAGTAATCGATTCAGAATATATTGGTGCGTTAAAAATGTCATAATGGTTTATAGCTCTATAATAAATGCTCGTAACGCCTAAAAAAATCTATATATACGTATCGAGGTGGAACAAACAGGATTTCATAACCCCTATCTATACGAGACGTTCTAGGATAATGGCTTGAATTTTGCAAATGAAATTGGTCATCTTGAAAAATTTCGAACGATTGGCGTGGACAACTGGGAAAAAAAAATTCATCACAAAGCTATGAGGAAAAAATTGAAATATTCGTTTTTGAGACATGAGGCATGGAAGGCAACTTAGGTATGTTGCTTAAAACGATGCACGATGCTCTCAGGGGACGGTGCTCTTAGGGTCCTAGTCCACGGAATGAATGATTATTTCTCGGTCGTTTCTCTCTTTTTCTCCAGCACCTTCAGCTCTTTCTTATGGCGCTGACTTTGTGCACAATGTTTATCATATTTCGGAATTATGGCTCAAGGACTTGAGCGTATAATATCCACGTGCATTCTTTAATTGCCGCTTATCGTGCATATTTGTTGAGGATTCCAGTATTTTTTCCCTACTGGTAAAATCATCAGATGGACGTGAGATGGGCACAAAATTATACTAGATGGTACAAGATTGTGTTGTGTGTGTGTGTGTGTGTGTGTGTGTGTGTGTGTGAGAGAGAGAGAGAGAGAGAGACAGAGAGAGAGAGAGAGAGAGAGAGAGAGAGAGAGAGAGAGAGAGAGAGCCAAAGCACGAGAAATAGTGAGAGATATATACGACTGATTGCATATAAAATGCGCGGGTGATTTCGAGTGCTCGTTTAATTCCTCCCGGTCGATTTTAGCGGGCGTTAAACCGTTCGCGAGGGTCTTTCAGCACATACGCGATGCAATTCACGCGCGTCGCATGAACACACACACGAACGTGAAAATTGTATTATAGTAACGCACCACAACAGAAAGACAGAGAGAGAGAGAGAGAGAGAGAGAGAGAGCCCGCACAAAGCGATGGTTAAGCACGTGAGCCTGACGCATCGTCCTGCTGCAGTTTAGCGATACGCCGGGTTGAAGGGAAAGGGGAAAAGCGCCGGGCGACACAACAATTCCTGTGACCGCGAGCGCATATCCTCTGTCCCACATGGAGTCTCATCCGCCGACCTGCCAACCACCCTCGACAATTTTATAATAATATCTTGGATGCGCTTTTTCATCCGGCGATTTACGAGCGCCTGGATATCAACGGCATTGAATGAGAGAGAGAGAGAGAGAGAGATGAACGCCTGAAAATCGTGTGTAGAAAAAACCAGCGAGACACCCGGAAAAAATGCAAAGTTCGATAAACCTCCGCAGCGAAGTTCTTTTATCCGCGATATTTTATTTCTCCCCGATATTTATATTGAAATACGCGGCTTCGCTTGAATCATTTTTTTTTAGAATAATATTTTTTTTTTATCGTTACCGTGTGGGGCACTAACGAAGCAAAGATTACCGGGAAGGTCCGACGCCCCCGCCTACGATCCAGTATATATTCAATGGTAACGGATATTTTTTCGAGTGTAGATATGCGAATATGGATGAGCGATACATCGTACGGAAATGATGCAGGGGTAGGAATGGGTTGAAGAATGAAAACACGGAGGTTGCAAAAAACGCAAGGTAAAAATAGTATACGCGATGGACGTAATGTGGGATGAAGGGATGTTTGCAAGCTTACGGGAGGCTGCACACCTCGCTGTCCACCGAAGGCATTCGCCCGGGAGAAAGAAACGTCTGCGATCCTCTCTTTCTCCTCCCACACGCTATCTTACTTGTTTTTTTATCACCTCCATTCGCCCTTATATGCACTCTCTCGCCTGGTTTCGCATACTCTCGTTTACCACCGATTTTCGGAGTCGTCCTTCAGCCTGTATGAATATAAAACGCGGACGGACGCTCTGGTACCGGTCGTTCATGTTTATAGAACCAGTAGTCTCCGAGTTTCGTAAAATTCTCAAGTTTTTCCGAGGCGATGCACCATAATACAAATGCGAGTAAGAAGAGTTTTTCGGCTGGGTGGAATACTGTCACGCTCAGAATAGGATGAGCGAGGGGCGAAATATTTTGCTCCTTTCCAACGATTGTCTACTTTTTTCTGCAATTTAAAAAAGCAAAGATTTGGCGTGTTTGAATAGTTTAACGTTATATGCGCCGGCATCTTTCTTGACACCGTTATTCTAGACTGCACATACCTCATAAGTACAGGTGTCTACCTGTCTCGTATTGCGTCAGTTTATCTATAGCCGTTAAAAAAGTTGATCCTCTGTCAAGGAGGCCCAAGAGAGCTTACGGGAAAAGACTGATGCATAGCTTGAGATGCAAAGTCATCGTTAAAAACTAGATGGCTTCTCGGATTCGACAAATGCTGTGGGCTTAAACACGAAATATTTTATCTAAAATTTCTTAGTTCAATTAATATATTTGCTGGTGTATCAGAATACCTTCATATTAATTATTTGATCGGAAGCACTTTATATTTACTGGATAATCCAAGTACAAAGCGGAAGAAACATGATTTTCGGGCAGAAATTGAGATTTATTGTGAAAGCATAAAATACAAGAGGATATCTTTCTTTTACTCATATAATTCACAGATAGTTTGTCAAGTTTCGAAAGTTATAGCGCTACTTAGCATGGAATGGTTTGGTACTTCGCATGGAATAGTTTGGTAGTCAACATGTGCTTGCCAGTAGTTTTTTTCTCCCCGCACATGCAGGATTTGTCATACGTTTTTTTTTTTTTCTATTTTTTCCCTCGCGGCTTCGTCAAGTATAACGGAAAAAGCAAGATAGCGAGATACGCGCTACTCCTTTGGCCGCTAGCGGGTAATATTTCGGAGAGATATATTGTCGTGACGAGAAGAAAAGACGCGGCGTGTCTTTTCACCAGCCATATATCCGGATGTCTATACGCAACTCTCGTGGTTCCCTTATCTTCTCCCTCTCGCCCTATTTTTCTCTCTCATTCTATCGCACTCTTGAACCCATTCTCTCCACTACAGTTCGCGCAAAACAGCTAGAATGTATTACACGATAAATGAGAGAGAATTTTCTTCCGCCTGTCGTACTTTCATTTGAGATTCCACACATCCACTCGTACCACATATACATGCCATACATATCCTACGTTATATGGGCATGCTATAGTGTATATGGATATTTGTATAATATTGTTATGGCATATATTCCATGTCCATAGTCATGTGCGAGTGAAGAAGTGTGTCATAATGCAGTTGCTGCTAGCACAACTTGACAAACTCCGAGAGCGTCGTATACACGCCAAATATGAGAAAGAACGACGACAAAGAATTTCTTTTTTAGCCAGAGTAGTGGGCTCCGTGACGGAATTCTCGTATTAGAGCACACGCGACCGTCCTTTTTCCCAACGTTTTCCGCAGCTCAAACCCTCATTGCACAGATATGAGAGATACTGTTTAAGTACTACGGTGGTGAGTCCACTTAGAAAAAAAAAAAATTAAAAAATCCCTATCATAGGATTCCAGCTTCGAGAGAGGCGGATTAATTCAATTTAAATACAATCCATATTTTGAACAAATTGAACATATGTATTATGATAGTGGCAATTTTTCGTTCCGACAAAATCGATGTCATTTTGTTGATACAATTTTTTTTAGTGAAAAATTTCAATCATTTTTATCTGAATTGAATCAGGATATGCCGAAAAATGAATTCATAGTTTTTTTTTAGTCGAAATTTTTCGTATCGATTTTTCGATATGGGCAGTTAATGATTTATCGGGAAGATGATCAAGGTTTTTCACGCGAGGGTTAATTTTTTCTCGATCGTCAATTGCAAATTAGGGAGGGAAAATTCGTCGAGTAAAATGTATAAATGGAAGTGTGGCGCTGGTTTTCGCGATTTTAGAAATAGGGTGAAAATCCGCGACTGTCGTAAACCCTGTTCCGTAGAAAGGGAGTGAGAGGTCGGGGTAGCATCGCAGGGGTTATTACTCATCGTTGGATTCCCCCGAGGTTTCTTCACTGTACGAAGAAATTCTTCGTGCCAACGGAGTATGTAGCGTCGGCGGTCGTTCGCTATATATCTACCAGTCGTCGTGCTTCACCATCCGCTCGACGAAGAGCTTGGTAGAGAGGTAGAGAGATGTAGAGAGAGGTAGAGAGTGTGTGTGTGTGTGTGTGTGTGTGAGAGCGAGAGAGAGAGAGAGAGAGAGAGAGCGGCGGAAGTACCAGAGGAAAAATCGATCTCAACTTCCGTGCTCCGAGGCTCACGGGTCTCTCTTCTCTCGTTGGAGCACACAGCACAGCAGTGAGCGGGATCTCAGCAGCAAGCGCAATCCCACACCAAGTTCCTAAGGAGCTTACAGACTTTTTGCATCCGTTCATAATAAAAGATAGGAACTTAATACCCTCCTTGATTTGATATTAATAAATTGCCTTCTCTCTCTCTCTCTCTCTCTCTCTCTCTCTCTCTTAATCAAGTAATCATCATAATTATCACTTTAATTAAACTGCTTCGACAGTTAAAAAACTTTTGTGGCGTTTATATAAACGTTTGCCATATTCAGGAATGTGTGGCACGAATTTTCTCTCCAAATTATTCCCTCTACTCTTTTTACTCTCCTACCTATCCTTTCTACTCTCATGAAGTCTCCCAGGAGCCTCTATGGTTCACCAGAGATCCTTTTTGCCCTAGCAGACATTATGGCAACTCGAATGATATTCGAATTCAGAGTTCCAATAGCTCATAGTTGTCGGTAATAATTGATCAAGTATCGGCAGAATATACGGAGTTTCAAGTGCAACCTTTTGTTAGTTCACGAAAACTCCATTGATTCACAGATTTTCGGTAAACAACACTGTGCTTAGTGTACGAGACATACCGGGTGTACGCGTAATACTCATTCATCGTTAACGTGTTTCAGTGAGTACACGTATCCTCGGGGACCACCCAACGGATATTACTTTACCCGTACACACAAAAGTCCAAAATGAGGGTTATAGGGCTGCTGCAGGAGAAGCATGTAACGTTCGATCCACATGCATGAGCTTTCGTCCTTTTACTCTTTTAGTATACAGAGTATACTATAGTAGTAGACTATACCAATCAGTTCATCGTGGAATCTACATCAGAGATGCAATAGTACGCGACTTTTACCTAATATAGTTTAAGTCTCAATGCTGGCTTAACTCGCGAGGCAGCCGCAGGACATCAGTCTCTCGTAAGTTCGCGGTCTGATTCGATAATAATCAAGTCACTGTAAAAACTTTGACCCGGCAAGGATATAGACATAATAGCCATGCGCATCAGTAGCATCTTCATTTCGTTATATGGTAGATTAGATAGAGTGTTTTTATCCCTTTCTTTGAATTTTTCGCTTTCCTCCAGCAACGCCTATCCTGTTGCTCGATCATATTGCTTGTTAGACATCGCTCCATCGTGCCCAGTATCGACATTTATCCTCTTATAACGTTGCAAAAACACTTTTATATAACCGTAACATTTATTTAATTTGAAACATCGTCTTGGAAATCTCATGTTACTAACAACACCATTCTACATTCATCAAGCAGTTCAGGCATTCGACGTTAATCCACGCCCTTCCTCCAAAGAGGCATCTCCGCAACGTCTGTGATCCCCAGAACTCGATCTCTCGACTATATACAGTGGAAACGGATCTCTGTTCCTCTTCCGTATCTCCTTCATCCCATGTACACGAGATGTTATGTACGAATAGAGAACGAGGGAGTGACAATACGGGCGCGGTTTAGCAGAGGCCTCTATGCCCCTCTTTGTCGTTTTGATTCCTATATGCAACTTCTCTCTTTGCTCCGTCTTTGCTGTTAGAACGTAGCTACTCGAATTTGAACAGCTGCGCGAGTGCCATACCGAATTTCAAGGGGACTGAGTGGAAAGGCGCTAGCAAGCATTAGGCTAAATAAACACTCTACGATACTAAACTGCGACGCGGAGAGGATGGAGGATAGCGAACGACGAGTACGCGACGTTTCGGGTTCTACAATGGTAACGAGGAGAAGGAATGAGTTGAGAGTCGAAAATGACAATGACGAAAACTGCGAAATACAATATGGGATGGATCTGCGAATGCCAAGAAACATGAGAGGCAAAAAGACGCGGGATATAGAGATAAAGGAAGAGATACTCAAGACTAAATATTGAGTTAGGCGTTCGTGTAATATTCAACGTAGCTCTCGGGATCGCGCTCGACAATTCACAAAGGGGAAATTCACTCTTGAAGGAGCGAGAGAGCCGAAACACCAAACTGTCAATCGAGTAAGATCGCCTCTTTGAAAATTATCTCGCTATAGGGTCTGGAGGCTCTGCTGCTCGTATAGTTCGACACTGTGTATTTATTCTGTGTCTTTCTTCTTTCGACATGTTAGCTTTGCCGTCTTTATGTGTCAGCTAAAACCATCTTACCCGTATACGTACTATAATGTAGTTATATAACAGGTTCTTCATTATTGTTTTCTACCTAGGGACATAACTAATGATCGTTCATGATAATGACATTTTGGTACAAAGTGGATTTCAGGAAGTGTGTTATAAATTGCCATCATACATTGGAGAAAAAAGTACTATGTTAAATGTACCAATTTCTTTCAGTCGATAAGGCTTTATATATGTCCCAGATAATCGTATCTATAAGAAGAGAGGGCCAATTTGAGACGAGAATTTCTCGCTTCTACGACTCCTGTAGATTCTGATACCTTCGCTGAGCCATGTATATACATTTATGTATATAAATCCATCCCGTCCCGTCTGATAACGAACCTTGGTTCGTTAAGGCGATGGCTCAGGACGTGATGGTTGGGGGGAAAAGCCCCCGCGGCGAAAGGTGATACCGCAAGGCGAGGTCACACATCGTCGTCCTTCACGTCATACCTCTGGGCCTCTCAGAGCAGGATCGAATGAAACCGTTAAACAGATTTGTCGACTCGACTTGAGGTCGATTTTTCCGACACCTTTCTCCACGAGCTTTTTCGCGTGCTTTCGTGTGGCTTTCGGTTATAGTCACTGATCGCGATTGGGTTATTTCATTTCTTCTCTCTCTCTCTCTCTCTCTCTCTATTTCTTTCTCTGCCACTCTCTCGCTGTATACATGACCTCGAATTTTCAGTTTTTTTTTTCAGCATCACTCCTTCTCCTCCACCTCACCCTTTCTCTTTCTCATGTCCATAAATCTAAATACGAGCTTAATAACAAAAGCAGACTAAGAGATACCGAGGGGTCAAGCGAATGATTAGGAACTGCGAAAGCATTGGTGGAAAGACAAGAAGCGAAAAATAAAATAGAGAGAGAGAGAGAGAGAGAGAGAGAGAGAGAAAGTGAGAGAGGGTTGCACGAGAGAAGGGATGAAATCTCGCGCGGTGCGATCACCAATCTTGAATAGCGTCGATTAAGCAATCCAGTAGTTCAAGAAAGTGCTATGGGTGAGAAGCTGAACAGGATATAGCTGATGTTTACGCCCACTTGGGCTAGTGCCTGAACTAACTCGCTCTATTATCGCTCTAACAGCTCGCGCAGGCCTCAACGAGACAAGAGTGTGTCAAAAGAGAGAGAGAGAGAGAGAGAGAGAGAGAGAGAGAGAGAGAGAGTTAAAGAGGAGCTCTCCATACCGAGAATTATATCAAGAAGTTAAGCACTCGAGTGCTTTCTCCTCTCACTGAGAAGTATCGCTCTCGAGCTTTGGACCAAAGACTTCAAACGCAGCGTTTACACCACACAAAACTATCTGTGCTCTACATGAGCACACTGAGGGCACCGTTTTATCTATACGATTCTGTTGTTCGCAAAAATTTTCATTCGTCACCATTGTACTTTTTAATCATAAAGCACTTTTTTGCTCAACAAATCGTCACTCATTATTTAATCTAAGTAACGAGTACGTCATGCTGCGACAACGGAGGTCAATCATTCGTTTATCGATGACGCATTTACTTAAAAAGCACCTTTTAATTGACTAAAGAAATCGTTGAACAATACATCAAGAGTTAAAAAAAAGACGAATATTCATATGAAAATAATATTTGTTATTGTTGATTAATCGGAATAAAGTTAGGATAAATTCACCAGCTGACAGTAAATAGAAGTGGGCACAAGAAGTATCTATATACGTATAACTATTTTTACATGGGTGTCCGTTCACTGGTAGATTTATCCTAAAACTATCAGTTCCACTTTCACAATGGCTATGTGCGAAAACTTTATTGTGATTCTTCGTTATATCTCGATCATGGATCTCTTGAGATCCATGATCAGATGCAAATCAAAAATCGTGGGAATGAAGATAGAATGGTGGTGGCAGGTTGTGTCGATCCGAGGGGTAAAACGAGAAGGATCCGTCACGCATACCGTTTCAAGATATTGCAATTGATAATATAATGAACTAATTCACGAATATTCGTGATGTCACGCGAAAGTGTTACATTCTGTATTTATATTTCAACTTTTCACGCGAAAGTGTCACATTCTGTATTTATATTTCAACTTTTCGAATCCTCCCATCTGAAATAATCATTACGACATCGATCCTTATGCTTCCTGCAGATGAACATCCCAAGGGCGGTTATTAATCTAAATTTCGAGGTACGCTACGGGCCACGGAGAATTAACACTCTCGGTGAAGATTGAGTAGTCGGTTGTCACGGACTATCATACTATATGTTGAATTTATTATTCGCGGCGATAAAGCCGGGTCACCAAGAGACAGAGAGATAGAGAGAGAGAGATTGTAAAGCGAAGAGCCCAGCGAGAAACTAGAAGGAGGAGCTATCGTTGTGCCAGCTAGAACATTAGCGAGAACAATGCATCTTCGAGGAGGTAAGCGGAAGTAGAAATCTATGGTCCCTATAGAAATTCACGAGACTCGTATAAATGATGGAACAGGATATACAGAATAACGGGAGAAGTGCGAGCCTGGCGAGGGAAGAAGAAATTGATAAAAGTGAGCGTAGATTCTTAGTAGAACAAATCATACTTCAGGAGGAGTGTCTCGCTCGCATCACGTTCTATATTCCCTGAATATTGACAAAGAAGGGTGCATGCGAGAGGCCATCGTGCGGTATAGTATATAAATTTACGAAGCACCGAGCATTAGGAGAGAAAGAGGATCTGCAGCGAGTCCAAGCATGCGGCTACCTCGGGCAGCGGTACGGAGCGTGCACAGGGAAAATTAGACGGTGCACGTGAGTTCTGGGGCGAGCATGCACGATCTCGAAGAGCCCTCGGGGTTAGGGAACCCAAGAGAATATCATTGTGTCGTTCTATACAGGATTTCGAACTTTTCGTTTATTATCGTACACAGCTAAGATAATGTACAATGTATAGCGGCCTTCTCTGTGCGGTCAACTTTTCCGGTTCCTGCCCCATTTTCATCCTAGATCCTATTTTAGGAGAAACAGTTTTGAAGGAATGCGTGTAAGTTCTGAGAGATCTAGTATTAAATTTCGATTAAAAGAGTGAACTTTTTGATGAGCAAAGGTCAATTTTTTCCGATCAGATTTTAATGTACGCAAAAAAATGTCTCGAAGGTTATTGAATGAGAATTTACGAAAAGCTTTTGGGGTTTTCAATTAAATTCACCACTAAGTGAAAATTAATTAATTAGCTTTTACCGTTGTTTATTGCGTGGAATCTAGATGTACTTGATTTTATCAAAATCTATGTGGATAAGATTTAAATGATGTTGTTGTACTCGAATACATTTAATTTATCATAAATAAATATCTTACGGTGCAAGGAAATTACATTAAAGCAACATGAAGCGGTTTTATTAGGTGCGTCTATTTCGCTTCCATAATAAGTTTCGCACTTGCAATATGAAATTCGCTGCAGAGTTTGAATTACTAGTAATAAGTCTTCGATATTATCTCCTCTTGTTATATATACCTCTCGATGTCTTCACGCTATTCTCTCGAGACCGAAGAGCTAATAACGCACCGGATTCTACCCCACTTCATGCGAAACTCACTCTTTATCCATCAATTCACTCGGTAACTCACGAGCGTGGTATTACTCATGCGCTCCGACAAATGCTTCGAAAGATGATTTTCAAACTTTAAAAAGAGAAAGGGAGAGAAAGACAGAGAGAGAGAGAGAGAGAGAGAGAGAGAGAGAGAGAGAGAGAGAGAGCGAGAGAGAGAGAGAGAGAGATTTATTGATTAAATTTATTATGCTTTAGCGAACCTTTGACAATTAACCAGTAAAGGTCGATACCATTTGTCGTTACAAAGTCGTAGTTGAAGATATCAACTAACATATGACTAATTACTAAGAGTATCTAATTACTAAAATGACTAATTACTAAAAGATGCGTATCTTTTTGAATGAAAATAATAAAGTGGCAATTCTCAATATTAATTATCAAGTAGTACGATCCTGACTGAATAAATGAGCATAGAGACGCGATTTAAACGAGAGAGAGAGAGAGAGAGAGAGAGAGAGAGAGAGAGAGAGAGAGAGAGAGATCAATTTGCCATTCCTCGTGAACGTGATCTTATAACGCGAGTTAACCAGCTAGATATAGCTCCATAATAATATCATAGTATCGGAGGAAACTCCGAATACAATGGTGGAATATTACAGAGAGAATATGCCAAGAGCTGATTGGATATTGGGTTAACACGATTGTACGGTACACAGTGCGAATCAACAAGATTAAATAATTGATAGGGGAAACTGGAATGAACACTAACACTTCTTGTCATATATCAACTTCCGGTACGTGAAAATCAAGTCTAAAAGTCGAATCTGTAACATATATACCCGAATCGCATAACTGATTAAATGATGTTTGAAAATAAGTCTCTCTTCTCAATATTATCATATTTATTCGTTCATCATATTCATTCGATATTGCACTACGCAATTGGTTGTTAATCTCAAAATAACATGACTATTATTCATTCTTCATATACGTGCATTTGTACATTTTTATTTTACACACTCAAAGTACAGGTGAAAGGTCATCGCCCAATATATTCACCACTCCTGTAAAATCGAGATATACACTTTGCCATTTTATACCGGGAAGGAAAACTCCACCGACCGGAACAGCGAGACGATGAATTCCTTGCGGGAAGATTTATTGGGAGTGCTCGAAAGCGTTGGAAAACGAGAAACGGAGAGATAGAGAGGAAGAAAATCGTTACCTTTCGATCGTGAAGGTAGCTGTCGAGGTCTGGGTCTCAGAGAAGTAAACTCGCGAAAACCCGAGAAATCCATTTCTTCGGTCTTCGAAGAGAGCCATGAGAGTTCCTTTAAAGTCCCTATATAGGACATTCCACGTCAACTCAGCCGACCCGTTTTTTTTATTGTCTCGAAAAAATTATTCAGTATGGGCATTTCAAAGGACAATATATCCATGACATTTTACCAAAATTTCATCCCCCCCCCCCACTATTGTTGGTTCTCGAGATAATGATTAATGAAGTCTCAATTTTGTAAAAATCATAACTTCGTAACTACTGATCGGATTTAAACGATTAAAAAAGAATCATTTTTATTTTTTTTTGCCCTTTTCGAAAAAAAATATATCATCATCGGATAAAAGCTCATTAGACAGTTTTCGGGGTAAATTAACAAAAAAAAAAAAATTTTCCCTCTTCACTGATGCCTTGTTCCATTTTGAAAAAATCCTGCGGAGTTGTGTATTGCCTCCCTCTTATCAGAAAAAAAAAATACTGAGTAGATTTCCGATTGGCACGTTCGTGGAAAAAAAAAATTCGAAAAATTTTCCCGAAAACTGTCTAATGAACTTTTCTCCAATGACGGCATATTTTTTTTCGAAAAGGGCAAAAAAAAAATAAAAAAGATTCTTTTTTTAATCGTGAAAATCCGATCAGCCGTTACGAAGTTATGATTTTTACAAAATTCAGACTTCATTAATCATTATCCCGAGAACCAACAATAGTGGGGGGATGAAATTTTGGTAAAATTTCATGGATATATTGTCCTTTGAAATGCCCATACTGAATAATTTTTTCGAGACAATAAAAAAAACGGGGTGGCTGAGTTGACGTGGAATGTCCCATATACATGAATATATATTTAAATTTTGCGGTTATAATTTATTTTCTTTAATTTAGTCTCGTTCGGCATCTGATTTTCTCACGGCTATATATTTTTACTGCAATATCTACCTCGAGGTGAGCCGTGATATTTAAAACTTTTATGTCACGCAGTACCATCATACGTAATTATTGCGACGATATTTTGAAATTCCTTGAAAAATGAAAACCCTCATGATCATTGGTTCCGAGGTAGTGCAAGATTCATTGCAGCATTCGACGAGATTATTTGCAAATAAAAATCGCAAACTTCACTTACTGGCAGGAGAATATAACAGATTTCGAGACTTGAAAATAAATGTATGTATGTCCGGTACGGACCATAATGCAAGCGGGTAGTATACATGGGAGTGGCCGTGAATTTATGTGGGTTACTGGTTCAAATCATGTCCACCGAGAGACTCTCTCTATTTCACGAACGAAATATAGAACGCCACCGTACCGGTCCATCCCACTGCCACCCTTACCTCATCTGCTATGCTTTCCTCTCTCTAGTTCGTTTTATTAAATCTCTTATTCTATTATCACACATATAGTTAACCCAGCTGCCTACTCTGTTCTACTATGCGCCGAGTGTTCCTTTTTTTATTTAAAAATTTTTTTTCCTTTTCTCGTTAACATCGCTCCGTGCATTAAGTCGGTGCTGGAATAGGAGAAATTCTTCCTTGCCCGATGACGCAAGAGTGTTAATCAGACGCGATATACGTGCAGCGCTTGTGTACTACGGATTTAATTAGTCATCTCACTTTGTCCGTCGAGTTCTATCTCATACTCTCGGTGAGGCAATAATGAAAAAAGGGAGCGGAGTATTTTCGCCAACAAGGATCTTTTATCCTTGTTCACGAATCCCTCGGGCAATAACTCTAAAACGTACTTTATTATGAAGCACAACGATGTTTGCAGCTACGGAAAAATCTAAATTATCAGTGCTCGCATCTGATTATTTAGATATACAATTATGTACATTACTGTTTAATTGCGATAAATATGTATTTGATGCTTTCTGCTTGCTGCAAGAACTTGCCATAATCAATAAACATCTTTTATGGCAACCGACAAATTGAGGTCCATTATGAGGAAGATTCGTTGACGTAAATTATATTATATTGTTTGATATGAAATTTTTTAAACGTAGACCTTGATACGAACAATTTTATGGTTTTTCTCTTTTTCCGTCTAATTTTGCTTTCATTTTACCTAATTATATTATTCGCCAGCTACTTTTCGAACTATTATATAAAATAAGCGTGCAAGTTAGAAATTTGCACAATGCTTCCTCATCATTATTTTATCTTGCTCACAAAGCTTCCTTTATATGTGAGTTTTTCGATTTTGTCTTTATCATATAAGTAATGTACAAATACATAATTTGCACGCTTTTTTCTGCAGTTAATAACAATCCAACAAGGAACACAAATTTTTCAATAAAAATTGTAAAATTTAAAAATCGAGTAAAACTTGGCATCTTCAGCGATTTTTCCAAAAATTAATGCCAATTACCCTTTAAAATATCTTTTCACGTCGAAAATAAGCCTTCAATTAATCCCGATATCTTAAAATTTGCGCAAATTAAGATTGTTTAGAAGTCGTTTATAGAAGTGGGGGAGATTTTCCTATGCTTGTACATTGAGCACTGTATATCCATCAATAATTTTTTTTTTACTCGATAATTATGATTGGAATTTGCATTCAACGTAGCTTTCATCAAAGTTACAATGACATCTTGTTTTCGTTTATTCTTAAATAGTTAAATATTTAAATAAAGCAAAATTTTAGAATCACGAATAACCATGGCAACGTTGGGCCCTTTTATCACCCATGTCCAGAAACGTAGACTCGAGTCAAGCCCGTTGCCCGCTGTAGTGCAAAATTGACATAATCTTAAAAATTTACTCCCCGGGTTAATGCGATAATTCCGAAATAATAATTGCGGCATTGTGAATAGTGAGCGAAGTAAAAAGACAAATAGGGAAACACATGATTTTTGAAAAGACAATGAGAAAAAAAAACGTTTGCTATTAAATTTTCGAATTTAATTTTCAAAAAACCCACGCTATTGAATTTTCAAATTTTCCACGTGTATTAAATACTAGCGCTCATTCCTATGTAGTACTCCCCTTCCTTCTACCTCGAAAGTCCGGTGTTGCCATGTCTGTCAGACATTCATCCGCTGGGAGTGAATTTTGACGTGATTTTCAATACACATGTTACAATATCTTCAAATAAATTCTCCAAAGACTAGCAATTTTGGTAATGATCGACGCGAAATATTTCAGAGAGTACTCGGTTAGTTTTTCAACAAAAGTTCAATAGCACGATCAGATATATCGCGAGTTTATTGAGGTAACTCACGGTTCTGTCAATTAGAGGCTATGTATAGGTGGGCGCTCAAAAGTACGCAAGTTTGTGATTTTTTTGCTCCGTAAGTAAGCTCCAAACTGACTTGAAATTTCAAAGACGTAGTTCGACTACCCACTGCGTAAATTTCAAATTTTGTGCGTAAGATGTGATTTGCTTCTAAAAAACCTTAAAGCGATCATAGTTTTTTTATTAATTTAAATTCTTTTTGAAATTTGAACCCTTCAAGCAATTCTTGTAAAATTCAATGTGGTGCATTCTTATCCTGTCACCTGCCAATGCACAAAATTTTGTCACCCGATAGCCAAATTCTTACGGATTTTAAAGCTAATGAGAATTTGTTTGAAAAGTTAAAAAAAATTTTATAACAAACATGCCTTGTCTCCTAATCTATTTGCGTCAATTTTTTTGAGCCAATGGATGAGAATTTACGAAAGTTAGAGCGATCACAGACATTTTTGGAAAAACTCAAAATCATGTTAAATGGGACACCCGTTATAGATTGTGGCAACTTATGCTTGAGTCATGTGCAAAAATTGCATCCATATTTTTTGAGATATGGACGTTTGAATTTTGCAGGATTTAAACATGCACATACACAGACACACTCACGCGTGTGCGCACTCGGACATTACGATATTTTAGACAGATTGGCATTAAAATCTCGAAATTTCATTATTTTTATTATTACGAATATGAATAGGTATGTACATATTGCGTGTAGATCGATCATACTCGGAGAGTGAACTGCAACGTTTTAATTGGATTCACCCCATACTTCTGGTTATTCGCCAAATCACAAATTAAACGCCGTGCTTTGCGTCATTATGCGTTCCGTCGCCGGGAGTAATTAATAACAAGCGATGCGGATATTGAGAGAAAGAGAGAGAGAGAGGAAGAGAGAGAGAGAAAGAGAGAAGAGAGGGAGGGAGAGCGTTCTCTATCGCTTCCCTATATATTTTGGTAACGTAATACGGTGCATAAATTAAAATGTCATTCCGGTGATTCCTATTCTGCATACATGCATACGTATATTTATTACATACATGTGTCCTGGCAGCTTTATTAGTATAAACCATATCGACTTGCATATTGACCTCCTGAAAACCGATAATTTTCCCTCAATTTGTAAAACATAAAGATTTATGCAAATCATAAAGTCCAAATTAATAAAGTTTACAAACAGACATTTCCTTCGGTACTCCCTCATCTTATTTCGTAGTATGCTTAATTCTTCGTTCTCGACGTTACGTTCAATAATTCCCTAGAGCTGTACAGCGGGGTACATCGAGAGACCCGTGCTCTTCGAATTGACGTTTTTATAATAAATTCCATTAGCAAGTGCTTTGTGCTTCACTAAGTAATTTGGCTTGCTATTTTTCCGACCCTCAGAGACAACCTGCTTGGTTGAACCCTATAACACAAAAGAGCCGCTATGCCCGTGAGCCTCGCATGGGCGAGCATGGTATACCAGTGATTCGTACACGAAAGTCTTGTCACGGGATAGTTTTTTTTTCTAATAAAAAGTGTTTTTTTTTGTTGTTTAATAGTTTTTATTTTTCGTTATCACACGAAGATAAGAGATTGGTTTAAAATATTACGTGGTGTATCGATAGCATTCCTGATAATCACAGTTTTATGGTCTGCTATACTTCAAAATTACTCAAATTTAGAGCGTCCGAAATCTTCAACCCAAATCTACGTCCCAAATCTACAACAAATCACAGTTTTGGGACTGTGCTCCGATAAACATATCAAAGGTTTATTATACAACGGAGTGGTTGCAGATTAAAACAAACGTGATTTTAGTTTGCCTCATTTTATTTTGGTGAAATTCCATGTCCATTCCATAATTATAAATAAATACATTAGTGTCGAATAAAAGGATTCGCGGGCATAAAAACTTACTCTGCGATAATTATAAAAGAGAACGAGAGGCGAATATCTATGCCTAAAGGTTTCTCAAATTTTTAACTTTTGTATGTTGAAATAATTATACATTTTTTTCAGCAACACACGCTACACTTTTTTTATTTTCATATTCCCTCTAACAGGTGTTTAATTTTATTTTAAATTCTTATTCACGTCAAAAAGATTTATAATTTTTTTGTGGAAACCTTCGTTTTTCCAATTTTTCGTCGAGTTTCATGACTCTCATCACATTTTCCCCTATAACAAGTCAATTCAATTAAAAACAAATACACGTAAATCTCTTTCTTATGATGTAAGGAAGCGATTAACGAACGTTAAAACTTTTTTTACTATAATGAGAAGGGAACGAGCATGATAGATCGATCGTATCTCATTGCACACCTAATAGTTAAGCGCGAGATTAAACGGTGCTAGAATTTAACCATATCCAACCATTTTTACAATCCAGTAGAAAAATTGCATAGTCCGGTGTTCACTTTGCAATTACGCGGGCCAAAAAAAAAACTTTTGTCGACCCTCCACTTATCTATGCGATGCAAATCATATTTGTTGCCTTCACTTTCGTGACCTTTTGTTAAACGTTTACGCTTTATATACGGTTGTAAACTGGCTCAAGTGTTTACTCTTTGTTGAATCCACAGTGATGGAAAATGTTTCTCCAATGTTCGATTTTTGCTATCCGATTGCGAGAAGCGTAGTTGATCTATTTTTCAAGAGTACGCCGATGGACATCAGCGACGTTGAATGCAGTCACTACTCGTGTGTGTGTGTGCGTCTGTGTGTATTCCACTTGTGCCTTACCGCCTGCTGTCGTATCGAACGGGGTCATTACTACTGTGGCGTCGAGCGCAGGTCCAAGCCACTGTGGTCCCCGAGAAGTAGTAGTAACCACGTCCGTTTTTGTCGGTCAGACGTACCCCAATGGGGCTGGAGTATGCGATGATGGGCGCGGCATTCCGTGCACCCGGAAGTGAAAAAAAAAGTACAGCAACCCATGCTATCTGAGATTATCGTCGTTTTCTACTTTCCAACGTTCAGAACAGCACAAAGCTCGGTCCGATGAATGCTCTTATTTAATTATTCGTGACCACGTCACGAGAATTCGTTTAGCAAACACAAAAATTGTTTCGCAATGTGATTAGTCGAATTCTGGGCTTAAAGTTGAATCAGATTTATGAGCTCCACAAAGACATGTCCATCGTTAACAGTATGTCTCTGGCATATGAATAGTTTTTTTTTTTTTTTCATAATTGTTAAAAAGGCTGCAAATGAGAGATTGCTCAGTCATTTTTTGCCGTCGTGCTGGAAGTATTTCTCTATATATGATAAAGGATCCGTCGCTTTGGCACATTATGTACACACGGATGTTCAAAGGCGGAAGAATGTTTGGTGTGAAAAAATCCACGATTTTTCATTGTGAAACAAGAAAAATTTAAAATTGAAAATTATATCGTACTGCGAGTAATTTTGCGTCATTGTTCCTTCATAAAAATTCTTGCAATATATATTTTTTCCAAAATTTACTCACGATAGTTTTCTTGCGAAAAAATATTTTCGTTGACTTTTCATTTCGCAGCAGTGCCCCGAATAGTAACGGGATAACGGAAGATTTGGTGTGCGCAAGTTCCCAAAAGTTTCAAGCTTGGTAAGCTTGAAACTCGAAAAGTCTGAGAGTAGTGTGACAACAGTGGTATGAAGTCTGTATGCGATTCGAGACGAGGAGACTGGCTGAGATGATGCGAGGGTGGAAAGAGGCGAGGAATGAAGAAGGTTAAGAGGCAGAGATGTCGAAGTGTTTGTATAGTCAGGCGAAATACAGGGGGGGGGAACTCAAGAGTTCCCCGTAAATAGAATCCCATTAAAGCCTGAACCAAGCGCGGGAGTACCCTCGGTGCGGCTTCGTCTCTCTCTCTCGTGTGTATGTCCATGCAAGTGACTATAGGCTGTTCGTAAAGATATAAATTATAGTGATTGTCGACTCGAAAATACGAGGAAAAAATAGTAATTGGCATACTCGTGTGTATCTCTTTCATCTAATGAGGATACAATGTCGAGAATTTGGCGACGACTATAGTCGGCCAGTGATCACGTAGCCATCAGACCATCAGTGCCACAGTAACAGCAATGTGCACGTTTTCAGAGAGACTTTCAACACGTAGAACTGCTGAGCAAATTTTAGATGAGGATAGAGGAAAGAGTATACGTGTGAGTGCGTGTGTGTGTGTGTGTGTGTGTGTGTGTGTGTGTGTGTGTGCAACGAAGAATGAGAGAACGTGAGGGGTGGTTCGTCGAAAAATTGAGTAGCAGATAGAATGCGCAAGAAAAGCATTGGACCAAAAGGACGTGATGAAGGAAGCGGAATGTGATTTCTAGATTGAAATGGTTTTGTCGATGTAGGAGAACGAATAATAGCCAGATGTGCGAAGCTGATGTGCAGAGAAAGAAAAAGAGGGAGCGAAAAAGAGCGCGAATGAGAAAGTCAGAGCACAGAAAGGGTGAAGCGAGGAATAAGAAGAGAACCCATTGAACTCGGTAAAGGTTGCCGTGAGTCTCACACGGCACGAGAGGGCGCAATTGTCGAATGTACACGGTGCACTCGGGTAAAATCGTCTCTCGCACATTTTCTTCACAAGAGCAGAGAGACCTTCACGAAATCCTTATTCTCGTAGATTTTCTCTCTCCTCGACCTCGTCTGAATAAATCTTGTGATTTACTTTTCCACGCGTTGCTGCACTCTTTTATTCTACCGTGGCTTTTTCTCGACGGTCTCATGCTCGTCGCCGCTTACGTTTAGCACATTCTCAGCACCTTGTTGTACAGTTTCATGCTATCCGACTTGCAATCTCTATATCGTTACATTTTATCTTAATGTGCACATCCGTGCGTATTCCTCGCTGCCACTCGCATCTTCTGTGCACCGGAGTACTGAGACGGAGATTCGCAGCAGTTGCGAGAGAAGGAGCGACTTAAATATAAACGTGGTCCCGGCTTGTGAGACGCGTGAGTAGGTAGGTACCGGAGAGATCATATAACGTGGTATACGTGCATGTATAAAAGGCATCCCAGGCTATATCGACCCCTTAGTGACCCTAACTCTTCGGAATTGGGTCCATAATTTTTAAATGTTGCTGTCACAAACCTCGGAGGTGTATAGTTTTTAGAGTTCTATTTTAACGGCTCTGATCGATGAATTGAAAAAAAAATGGATGAGAATTCAAAATTTAGCCACTTTTTAAAAAGTATGCCGGTGTCCGGTTTTTTTCAGCTATTTTCGACGTAAAAAAAAATTGTCAAACATATTTTTACGTATTTACTCAGATTTTGAAAAAGTGGGCAGGCTTCTGCTTTATATGTAAAATCATGTGCTGTTGAAAAATTCAATATGAGATAGCAACCCGTTTAAAAAAGACATGCTTTCTATAAATGGTTTTGTTTGGCATTCGTTCGATAGAACGCTGTAAATGTTCTAACAATAATATGAAAAATTTGGAACAAATCCGAGAGGGTAAGTGTCACTAAACTATCGATCCAGTCTACCTGGAATGCGCCATGTACACTGGATATAACGTTATATATACTACGTAAGTTATAAATAGAGCCGGGAACAAAGAGTTCATGTCCATTTATAATTCACTTAAGGTAGCAGTCTGGTAACTTAAGCCGTTTTTTATGCCTTTTTTGGAGGGCGTTTTTTTGTAGGAAAATAAAAATGAATCGTTTTGGACATTTAGGACGTTTTTATTTACATATTAAAGATACAAATAAAATGTATTTGAAAAAATTTAATAGTTTATTATTATTATTATTGATCGAAGTTGGCACCTCGAAAAAAAACGGGTGTGTGGCCCCGGTGATGTTGGCTCTTGATGTTATCTGAAATCAAAAATTCTTCATAATTCTTAATCTATAGACATGTCATTCTCGTCGGAACTACCGAGAAATTTTTTCACCCCTAACTTTTTATTTTACAATCCCTTCTTTGCTAAAATAAAAGGAATTTTTTTTTCAAAGTCCGCCATTTTGTTATTTATCTATAAAATTTAACTTCAGTAGTTCCGACCAGAATGACATGTCTATAGATTAAGAATTATAAAGAATTTTCGATTTCAGATAACATCAAGAGCCAAAATCACCGGGGCCACCCAGCCGCTTTTTTTCGAGGTGCCAACTTCGATCAATAATAATAATAATAATAATAATAAACTATTAAATTTTTTCAAATACATTTTTTTTGTATCTTTAATATGTAAACAAAAACATCCTAAATATCCAAAACGATTCATGTTTATTTTCCTACAAAAAAAAACGCCCTCCAAAAAAGACATGAAAATCGGCTTAAGTTACCAGACTACTACCTTAATTCACATTGCTCATACGAAACGTGTCTGGTGGGTAACTTGCAATCCAGTGTGATACGTCACATTGAATCGTTTTTTCCGATCTATCTGACAGCTGCAAGTTACGAACGAAAATTTCGAAGCATCACAAGGAATGTATACTTTCGTTACTTTTGGTGCTTCCTTCTTCATTACGACTATAAATCGGCAAAAAATAATTTTTTTTAGTTTCATCATGAAGGCTTATGATGAGAAGACTTTCCCTGTAGAAAGTGGAGAAATTTGTGAAACGGAATTATCTACAAGGATCGTAGGTGAAGAGCAGAAGCAGAGAAAAAGAGAGAGGGAGAGAGAGGGGGAGAGAGAGAGAGAGAGAGAGAGAGAGAAGTGGTATACAGGGGTTTCCGGATTTTGCCGTCGGCCTCTTAAATAATGAACGCCACTTGCCGCACTAATATTTCAAGAAGGGTGGCTGCTGCACCGTGCGCCAACCTCGTGTTTCAAACTTCGCATTATGTATCAACCGGAAGCTGGTCTAGTTCTATCTCTTTCTCTCTCCCTTGTCTTCAATTCCAGCAAGACGAAGAGCTCATGGGGTAAGCCTGGTGGGACAAGTGGTTGGTGTGTTCTCTTGTCCCAGTAGACCCAAAATTGCAAGGGTGCTCAATGTGCGTCGCGGTTAGAAATACGAGGAACTTCTTACTCGCGAGAGTATCACGATGTGTCGTGCTACACACGAGAATTAACTCTGGTACAAGTTTTACGGAGACGGAAGTGCTAGGGTGATATATACATTTGGGGTAATTTTCAGTTCTGACTGAAAGAAAACAAAATGTTCATGAAATTTTTGTAATTTTGTGAATTTAAAATTGTTCATGTATCTATTCTTGGATCATGAATAATCGTCGGAACATCAATTAAAATTTCGAAACTTCTATTCTAACGTAAAACCGTCAATAAGCGGCAGACAGGAATAATCAATTAGAATTAATCGATAACATTACTCGAGCATTGTTAAAATGTACGTGAAATTTCCAAAATACCCGAAGATATTCTTTACCCGACACACAGAAATAAACCCATGGTTACTCAGTGACTATTGGTGAACGCTCCTGGAGTTGCGAAATCGAATCCAGCTAATTACGCACAAGGAATATTTTTACGACTGACCATTTTACTGATCTACTATTATTTTCAATTCTAATACACTTATTTATTAATGCTTATTATTATTGAAAAAACGTTTCAAAACTATTCGACTTGTTGCCATTGATCCCTTCGATTCTCAATAATCATTCGTTGGGTTGAAATGGTCATTCAGTAGGATATCCGATTTATGTAAGTATGTAAGTACTTGTAGATTGAAAAAAATTATCGACCAAGACTGTCAATTTATTTATTCACAGTTTTACATTTGTTTATTTCCTCCATTACGATCTTGACCAATCAGAGTACAGTATTCTCGGTTACGTAGCTTGTTTCAATCTGATAAAACCCCTGGCCATGGGGAATTTATCAGACCGATAATTTCTCTGTAACCTGTCAATTGTTTTCCTCGAGTGTGACAGATTTCATTGAAATATCTGTCAAATTCGTGTCCAGGCTGTCCCTTTCCGGCATCCAAATATCGAAAACTTTCCTCGAATACTGCACCCTGATTGGCCAAGGTAACGAAAGAAAATAATCCTCTGAATACCCCTCGACCTTCAAAACTCATCGGATATTTCCCTCAAGTTTTCCTGCATATCAACGATCGGGATCACTTTTGAAATCCCTCTCGTTGCTATGCAACAAAAAAATCGTGAAATATCCGATAATTTTGAAGCTCTTGGGGTACCTATTATAGCCGAATAAAAGCATCAAAATCTTGGTCGAAATTTTTTTTTGTTCCACTTACGTAAATGTGTTATTTTACTGAGTGACTATTTCAACTTAACGAACGATGGTTAAGAATAAAAAGGGTCAATGGTCAGAAGGGTAACGGAGTTCTAGAGGTGAATGGAGTAAAAAACAAAAATTCTTGAAATATTTTCACCGTTGAAGCATGGAACACGTTTCATCCGCCTGTAACACACGATCCTTTGACCATTCGATGGAATAAGGCAAGTCTATAATGGCACGGTTAGACTTACATATATTATGCGTACAAGTACACCGTAGCATACTGATGTGAGTAGAGAATGTGCTCACGGCAAAGCGCAGAATCTCCAATCAATTAAACGTTAGTACGAAATCGAATTTCATCGGAGACAAAGGACCTTTTGGTTCTCGTACGTCGTGCCCTATTCTACCCGGAAGCGCCACGTCCGTGACGTGTGAGGCACGATAAAGATTCGATAACTCGAGAAACTCACTGAATCGTCCCACTGCATCTATGCATAGTTCGGTACGGGACCCGAATGAGCTACATCAGTACGAAAAAATTCAACTCCCTCAAGAATCCAATATAAAGATATAAATCAATTCGCGGTGACTCTTTGCTCTAGGAACGAGTTCCAAAAAAATTGCCAAAAATTGAATGGCCGCATTGAGGTGGAATGTCCCATATAAGATGGTCATTGGAAAATATGACGCCTACTATTCTGATTTATTCAAAACAAAATTATATGTTTTTTTTGTATATCCATAATTATTCATATTTTCTTCATCAAAATGATCGGAAATGTGTCTAGATTCAATACGGCTTTATGGAAGAGCTTGAATTTATTAAGGAAACAACGATACAGGACACGATTTGATTTGATATGATTAACTTCATTATTCTTTGACAAGCCTTTGGCAATATGATGCAATTAGTGGATAACAATGAAATAAAATATAATCAATATAAATATAACCATAATCAATAGGCTTAATATAACTAATTACAACACAATGGAAGATACATGAAATAATAGCATGGACAGAAGAATGAACAGAATAGAATGACAATTATACGTAAGACGATGTGATCGCACAACTGAAGAATTAAGTCATATCTTCGTGATGGAAAAGATGTGCGAATAGACGAATCTTAAAAATATCAAGGTCAGCCGTAGACGTAATAAGTGGCAGAGAATCATAGAAGTATATAACGGACAGAGAGATTGAATTGTAAAAAATTACAGTGCGATGCGTTGGGATGTTAAAAACGGGCAACGGTCGCCTCCGAAATCGCGTAAGAATATTTTCGTTAATTGAAAACAGATCGAGAATATAAGATGGAGCCTTAGATCGAGAAATGTTGTACATACTGATCCCAAGAAAGTGTAGCCGTGTCTTGCTTTAACTTGTAGCCAACGTAATTGACGTTTAAATGGTGTAATATGCTCATTACGTCTCAGATCAGAGATGAATCTGATACAAAAATTCATCAGACGCTGGAGTTTAACATTTAGTTCGTTAGTCAGATCGTGGTAGACAAGGCAGCAGTAATCTAAGATGAGAAAGATCAGAGAGGAAACTAAAGTGGATCTTAATTCACGGGAGAGAGAGAGAGAGAGAGAGAGAGAGAGAGTTTCGGTGAAATTATAATTTATAAAGGGAAAAATGAACTCTTTGAGAGATATGAGTAATATCGAGGCCTTCAAGAGAGATCTTTGGATAATACAACCTCCAGATTGTGCACCTCATCAACGTAAACAGCACTGTCTACAGAAATGATAGGTAAATTAGACTTGATTATTCGATTAAGACACGAGCTACTCCCGAGCAATAGAACCTTGGACTTTGATAGGTTCAACTTGAGGCTATTAGCTGTCGCATAGTCCGATATAGCATGGACATCCTCCGATATTAATCCAATTGCTTCAGTTAATTGCAATGGAGAGTGGCTGGGGTATATCTGAGTGTCATCTGAAAAAGTTATGCGCTGAGAGTGACGAAGTACGGATTGTATGTCATTGATGAAGAGCGCAGAAAGGAGGGGTCTAAGGACAGAGCCTTGTGGAACACCGGCTGTGGTAGGGAGCCAAGCCAAGCAAGAGAGAGAGAGAGAGAGAGAGAGAGAGAGAGAGAGAGAGAGATAAAACAATACCACGTCTAGAAGTACATATAGCGGTATCACCTTTGACAGTGAAACATCTTACGAATAAGGGCAGGATTAGTCGACGAAGCATGTCAGCAAAGGTGGCCCATGACGTCGGGTAATCACATTTTTGCAATAAACTGAACCGTATTTCTGTATCCAGGGGCGCATTGGAAAGAGGGAGACTCACTTGGCGCTGGGATACCTTATTCAAACATCACCTCGAAAAAGGAAAATGAGCAAATGTTTGCTCCCTGATCAAAACCTCCGGTAGTTAATGAATTGTAAACATCCGGATGTCCCGGAGCGCAGCACGAACTCTCTCTCTCTCTATACTTTATCATTCATTCGTTACTGTGTATATATCGTCTAAGCACCTCCTTTTCTACTGGCCTCTTTCTCACCTTCTCTCATTCTTTCTCTTCCTCTCTTTCTGATAGTGCATCGGCTGCGTATTGCGACGTCTACAGGCGCCTCAGGCTCGAGATACGTTGGCACAGGTGTTTCTTCCTTGTAACAATGAGAAAACTATCGCACGAAACACCATATCTGCAAACATTGTGCACTGGTGAGCTGTGTGTGGGTGTTTGTGTGTATGCAACGGCAGATGGAAACTACGACAGCATAGAAAATAATAAAAGGGAAAATTAAGATGTCGGGAAAATTGGAGCACCGATAAATTGAAATTCATGAGAAATAAGATGCTGAACGGAAATATGAATTGTGAGTCATTAAGTAAGAATATAATAGATATCGAAAAAAAAAAACGATAAAAAATCATTTTCCAACAAAATTCGTATGAAAATGAAATTCTCTTTCACGTTGTACGTTACAATCGTAAATGTGACGAGTTTCCGTCGAGTGCTGCACGCGGCACGAAAAAAAAAGATAATGAAAAAATGTAAGAATCGAGGGAATGGAAAGGGTCCATGTGAAGGGCACGTGAGGATAATTTTGAGTTGCTCCTACTAGGAGGTGGCTTAACGATCCTCTATCAATCGTGGACTCTTCTACCCCCATGAAAGCCCTCTTAAAAAGGAGCAATAGTTTGAAATATAAATATAAAAAGTCAGAAATAAAAAGGTCGTCAAGGCGACAACGTCGCAATTATAAAAAAAAAATAAAGTCCCTCTCTGAGTCAAGTTGTTAAGGAGGTTGGTCACCTAACGCATAATGATAAGAATTCGTTCAAATTTGTTGAGGATACTCGCGAATAGATATAACGACTCTGTGCAAAATTTCAACTCTACATAGTTTTCCTGTAATTAACTTTTAAAGTTGTACTCTCATACATGGGCGACCTTAGCTAAATCGTACGTATCTCATGAAATACGTAATAATTACGTTGAAAATGATAAGAATTTAATGAAAACGGATCCAGATAATTCATCACATCTTTGGGAAGAAGTTCGCAAAGAAATGCTTCATGTACATAGTTATATTAAGAAATTCTAAAAATAAATCAGCTCTCGTTGTATTACAATATTCGCTCGGGAACTTGTGACGCGAACCTCTCTCTCGCACGCTGCCCGCCCGACAACCCGCGCACAAGCGACCCGTTTATGATTTTCTCCTCCAGCATGGTGGTATCCACTCTCCTTAAGGCAACAACAATATTGTCAACGACATTTCAAGTCATATCCACTAATTGCATGTCTCTATGCGTCAAATAATCTGTGCACAATATATCCTATATTAAAAATATAAAAATAAATAATTGAATATTCATTTGATCTACCCAAGATAGTTGCAGACTGGTCGTCGGACGGGATTTTTTAACGGAAAGTAAGGCACCCCAAACATTTTGGTCTTTCGAGCTGGATTTAAAATACATTTTTTTCAAGTTTATTTCACGTGTGAGAAATTTTATAATTTCGTGAAGCCATTCGAGAAATTTAATATTTTTTCAATCTATCGGTTTTACGTGGTTAAAAAATAATTGGGAGTAAAAAAAAAGAATATTTCATGGATTTTGTGTAATTGGAATATTGGAAAAAGATTGAATGGCAAATTAAAAAAAAACAAATTTTTCAAACAATTTTCCGTCACAATCCCTTCTCGTTTTTCTTCCACGTTCTCGTATTTTCTCTTCCTCTCTCTCTCTATCTCTCCCTCTCTCTCTCTCTCTTTCTCTTTCTTAGTTAACCAGGGTCTAGTACTCGATCCCGTCATTCATTTTTTCTGTATTTTTTCTTATGCACATACTTTTCTAATCTTAGGTTCTAGGTTAAGGGCTCTCTATTTATCTCTCTTGCTAGATGAATGTAATTCTTTTTCCTCTGAGTGCCGTGCATGTTTTGCTGTGAATGCGCGGTACTCTTATCCAATATTGCTATTGTTAAATAAAAATATTTATCTATCTATCTATGTATCTCAGCACACTCTTACGAATTAATTAGTCGCAGGTGCACTCGAAAACAAAAAAAAAAAAAAACTATCGATTAGAATCAGAAATCTTTTTTCTAAGTTTTATAACTGTTGCAACAATTATTTTTTGCACGCTTAATTATTTTTCCATGCTTCAGAGATATTTTTCAGCTACTCTGTGTCCTTGTAACTGGGAGTTTGCATGAAATTTTTTTATTTCATAATCTGGTAGTTTAGAAAAAAATATTTAGAACGTTTTTTTTTTAATTTGAATCAAAATTGCCGCTAATATAACGAATTGAAAAATACAACAATCTGACGTCACGCATGTTACGCTTTAGGGGAAGTTCGGGTAGCCCCGGACACTTGAATAAAGTATATCAAAAACATATAAATAACAGGTTCTAAACGTTTAATATCATACCATTTACGATCTTCAGAATCTCTTTGATGACTTTAACAAAAAAATAGATACTTTTTTCAATTGTGTGAATTATATAATAACAGAAAAACGTTACCATCCAATTTTGGGCAATGGGAAAAACGGCGGGTATAGCCCCGGACACACATTTTAACGACGATTTAATCGTTCTTTAGCTTTACAAACATCATAATACCAATGGATATTCGACGATTCAATGTTGACAGAGGCTTCGTGAGCCCAATCGCTGGATTTTCGACATTCAATCCAATCTTCGTCGAAGGTTTCCCCACACATCCCCGTAGCCTCATGACGATCTTCATGGGAGCGCGTTCGATAGTTTTAGTTCATTTCTGTTCATTTTTTGTTCATTTCTTCCATTTTTTTTGAAAATTTTTCTTCGTTTTTGTTTCGAAATGTCCGAAGGTACGCGACAGACTTGCGTCCGGGGCTACCCGATAATCCCTATCTCATATTATTATTGATAATTATCAAATTATAAACACAATCAAATGGAAAACTGTTATAAATGTAAAGCATATGTAATGGCCTCTGATACAAGTAATAAGTTCAGTCGTATTACCCGTGTCTTTTATATGAAAACCTTCTTCGAAGTCTGATGAGCGCGCACGAAAAATCTTGCCGATGATAAATTTCACAAATAAATTTTACCCGGTCAGCGCTCATGCCAAAATACTGACTTAAATTTGTTCTATGCACTACGGGGCACGTTAATATGCGTCACTTTGTTTACATTTTTGACTCTATTGTTGCATACTTCAAGTGTCCGGGGATACCCGCCGTCCGGGGCTACCCGAACTTCCCCTATATATATATCGAAATCCGTGAAATTAAATTGCCTATAACATGTACATCTATCAGTTTTAACGAAAAATAAAAAATACGTCCTCATTATTTTTACTTACTCTACATTAAGCGCCCGAATGATTAAAAAAAAAAATTTCATGCAAACTCCCAAGGTTTTTTGAAGTCACGCTTTTCTACTCGGGGGTTTTTTTTTGCATTTGTTTCTCTTCTTGATTTCCAATAGTTATAAAATAAATTGTCAAACAGTGAAAATGGGTAATATTCGAGTAGAAAAGCATTATAAATTATTTTGCGATAAAATAATTACGCATAACTGTTGAAAATTAATATAATAATAATAAGAAAGTTATTTTTAAGATTTTAAAACATACCCGTGAAGTATACTTATAAGTATATAATGGCAAAGTGGAAAGTGGAACCATTGAGATTTATTGACACAACCTTCATCAGCTCTAATTTCAATTACTTAACAGGTTGACAACACCCGTTTAGCCTGTCAGCAACATCGATGATCAATTCCAAACTATGACGAACATTTCATTATGTATTGTTGAGTGAATTCCGTTCGCCTTAGGAGTCACGGGGAATCGCGCAATTACAAGGGGTTTGTGGGGTGGTTGGCTTTGATGCCATCGAAACTCTCCACTCCCGTGCCAGTGAATTAACAGTGAGATGTGTTTCGACGTCGAAACGTTACTATATATATAATATAATACTGTAGACATATATTGCTAAACCATCGTTATATATATATATATATATACACATAGCGTTATGACTCATATCCCTCGACACACAAGAGGAGAAATTCTCGTCGCTTATAACGAAGACGGGTTGTATATGCAGACGAATTCTCAGACATCGGATGACAAGATATAGACTGAAAGCAAGATATCGAGAAAGCGGCCATAAAATATGCATTGCCTATTCCCCTGTAGAGACACGAACAAAAGGAGAACGACCGTGAAACTCACGGGACTTGGTGGAGTTTGCTATTTCCATATTCCTTCGAGGGGATGGTCTGATACTGTGTCGAAAGCGTAAGCTCGGGATGGTGATATGCGACACATAGGAATTTCAATGTAAATGGTGAGGAGAACGGGATGTCTGAGAAGGAGGGTGGAATGAGCGAGACGCGTATAGCAGTTGAAAGGACTTGCACTAAAAAAATTGAAAGTGGAAAGTAGAGAGGCCATCGTCGCGAAAGGATGTTAGGGGAGGGAGATGAGTACATACAAATCGAGGCGTGCGTGCTCGTGCAAATTTCCGATAAGAATTCGACAAGGCGAACATCCGAAATGGCGAGAATAAAATTACAAAGCTTCTGCATCCAGATTTTTCTTTCTTTTTCCGTACATTTAATATATACGACGGTACAATAAGCACCTCTATAACGAGGAAAAGGAGTGAGAGGAGAGAGAGAGAGAGAGAGAGAATTTCCCGAGGTAAGGGAATAAAAAAGGAGGAAAAAACATTCGATAAGAGTACGCGTGGCTGTGTTGGCCCAAGCGAAGAACTGGAAATTGTACATACAGTATCATTGAGCATTGGTAATGGTTCGGATTTAATCCGGTATACTGTCATTTATTTAAATTGGTAATCGAGAACCAAGCTCGCCCTGAGAGCAACGGAGCACACGGCGATGCTCTGTGTGTACGTGTATCGTATAGTTCAGGTATAAATCCAACGTGTATATGCAAGTGGGGTATATTTATTGATGAAACGATTGCGAATGCGGGAAATAGTAGAAAATGAATGAAAAACAGGGAGGAAAGATAGAAAGAGGAAGAGAGAAAAAGGGAGAAAAAGCGTAACATCGAGGCATAGAATACAGATCCAGGCATATAGAGAGCAGAAGTTATAGGTGTGGGTATTAGTTGCACGCTGGCAGAATGGGAAATGGAGAAAGGGAGGAGGAGAAGGTTGGAAAGGGTACTTCGAGTTTATAGCGGCGATAGGAATTCTACTGACACCGTTAATAGCCTGAGGAGCTCCCATTCTTCGCGAGCACCAAGCTCACCGCGGTGTTCCGTCCACGCCGCGAGAGTATCGTCGTTTCCGCCTAGCGTTGGTCGTTTGACGGGCATATATAGACCTGATGATGAAACTCAAAATGAGAACGAGAGAGCGGTCCAGACACACCGGGAACTTGCTTACTCTCTGCCTCGTTTTATCCAGTTTCATTCCCATCAGTTCGCCTGTTTTCGCATACACGAAATAAATAATGACATTTTTTGTCACCCTCAGTTTTTAAAATCCAAAGACGTATGCACGACTGACAGGCGTTTATTACTCGGGTATAATTAACCGACGAACACTGAAGATCCGGTGTGAATGAGATTAAAAAAAAAAAAAAAAACTTTATTTCATTATTCACGAAAATGTATTTTTCATGGATCCCACAGACGTACATTACGGGGTTTATGGATTTACGCTGAAACCCGATGAATTGTCAATTTTCCGTCTCTGAAATTATCCTCTCTCAGGGATATCGGGTGGATATGAGAATTCAAAAAATTTATTTCCATTTGACATTACACACGCTATTTCAGCGCGTGATTTATCGCATACGAGCGAGTAGATTAGTACGAAAGCAGGGCATGCAGCATAGACGATGAATCTCTCAATGTTGAACGGCAGTCTCTCTTGTTATTAATCAAACGAATCTATCGGGATGGAATCAAGCGATATTCTACAATCAGGACTCGTAACCAATTCGCCGGTGAGAAAACAGTCTCGCGACGACAATATAGATGGATATACATAAATTCAATCTTCCATGCGTCATGGTGTGCACGTGGAGGTGTGGTATGCTTGTGCATGTCTCTGCTCTGATGCATCTATCATCGAGTTTATTCGCACTATCGTGCACGATGTTTGAATGTATATTTGTACACAAGTTCGATTGTGAGAGCGACGGATGCATTAATTAAACACATTCGCGGGAGATCCAATTTGTTCCTCTAAACAGTAGTCAAGGTACGCCCATTTGCTCGTTTGACGTGCCCGGAATCTCGCTGTATCTACTGCCAACAACTGGTACATGTACGGTCATTCTAGCACATATGTACATATCTATTAATTTATACATTGATTTGTGTATACACCCATACGGGCAACAAAATTTTTACCTAATTTTTTTTTCCTCATTCTAACCTCGAAATCGCAACTTCGTTGCGCTTTCTCGGCTCTCATGAGGAAAAATTATGTTCGATACTCGTACGAAAAGGCTTTTTGACGAAACTCGTTACAGCACTCGCCTTCGGCTCGTGCCGTAATCCTCTCGTTTCGTCAAAAAAGCCTTTGCGTACTCGTGTCGAAATGTACTATTATTTGAAGTATTCCTTTCTATAAAAAAAACTTCGCAATGGTAATAACCTTAAAATACATTATGCGCTCATCATCAGATTCGATATCACATTTTTCTTATCTCGACGTATTCAGCGCATAAAGATGGAGCACAGAATAAGAGAGAGATAGATTAAAAACATTACGTGTTGACTTTTCAGGGAAAAATCAAAATTTTGAATCCCTTCCGCAGCCTTCAATTTTGAGATGGGTCTGAAATAATTCGTTCGTCTATCAATGAGAAGCTGGAGAAAGTATCATCTCGATATAATTCTGCAGCCTCTTTAATTAAGATCTACAAAATTTTTACTATATCCCTATACTTTCCGTAGCAATGTTACACTATGAAGTTCGCAGATACACCATGTTAATCAGAGAGCCGGTGAATTAAAAGCTGTACGGGGGCATTGGCTTTCTTCTTTGAGACTGAACGGACTTGCTTTAAAAACTCACACATTCGACCTCCTTCTCGCTCACTTTTTTCATCCTATCTCTCTTTTTTCCTCGGGTCTCTGGCTTTCTAGCGAAAAATCAATCTCCCGTGATCGTTTCAAAAGTCGTACTTGGCCATCCTCGAGTGCGGGAAGTTGCTACAAGACGAAGAGACGTGAGTGGCTCTGTCAGTCATGAAGGCGGCCTGAAAAATTCACTGAAGAAAAAAGGTAAGGGAAAGAAGGAGAGAGAGAGAGAGAGGGAGAAAGAGGTGAGAGTGTGCAAGGCACTCAGGTAGTCGATGGATCGATGGTGGATGACATCGAAAAAGCAACGCCGGAAGACCCTTATGTGTACTGTTATCTATACATCCATCCAATATACTCGTATATCGTAGGACTCCATAAATAACTATATATATATCATTTATAGAATACAGGGCAAGAGCGAGGGGCCGCACCGAGCTGGGAATATAATGGAATGCATTCGAGTAACCGGAAGGTATGCCCGAGCGAACGTCTCCTTCTATGCAACCCCCTTTCAACCCTTTCCAGATATTAATGGACCAAGATATTGCTTTCACGCCAGGCATAACTGGGCCGTACATGCAGCCTGGCGCCCGGTAGTTATGCATTATTAATATCAGTGGTGAACAGGCCTCGCGCGCTCACGTCACTCCTCTCTTACTCTCTCCCTTTTTATCACCGCGATCTAGAACAAACGCGAGAGGCAGTGCAACAATGAGCAGTTAAAGGATAATCGTCTCAGCAAACAAACGATCGTTCAAGTGGTTGTCCTCGCTATAAGATTATTTATCGCCATGTCTTTTCTTTCGGAACCCCGTAGATTTACGGAACCCCGTAAATTTAGATGTTATGATCGATTGATCGTAACATCTAAATATCGAATTACTAATCATGCGAATATGACAATGAGAAGTAATGCAAAATTATTGGGCATTGAAATAGGCATGGCCCCTTTGCTGTCAGGTGAAATAAGAAAATTTCGTGCTTCAAATGTTTTGTTAAAAAGAGTTTTTATAATTGTAATATGGTTTAAGTATAAATGTTGTCGAGGCCACTGGCAAGCATTTTGAACTTTTACAATGTCAAATTAGGTCCGGATTTAATACCACTGGAAATGTATACATTCAGTTACGAGTTTTGAACTGGCCTGAATATGAGATGGGAAACTTCACAGCAGAGCCAAGGGAAGAGAGACAGAGCGAGCAGAGCGCCAGTGGGGTTTAATCGTCATAAGTACCGGATGCTATGGAGAATACATTTGTGTCCGGCTGGAGCTTAACCTCGCTGACCACTAATGGCATTCGTAGGATATCGGAACTGTTCTGTGTTGTCGGAGACCTTCTATCCTCAATGCATCGTAGACGTGACGCCGTTGTTATCCCAGTTACAAGTGCTATCCCATTGTTGCTTCATTGGTCCAACTGAGACAAAGCCTTCGAGCATCTAATATTTGAGGAGAAAGGTAAAACCTCCCTTATTCCAGCATCATGGAACTCCACTCTGTTTTTTGTGAGTTAACATTTCTATATCATCATAGACCGCCGCACCCTATACTTTCATAAAAATATTTGATTGGTTTCCACAAGGACTTTTGCTTCGACAGATACATAGGAGCAATTTTTAAGTATCTTATGTGCCCACAAGCAGATAAATCTGATGTCATGCCTCCACCGTTCTTCGCTATTTTTCCGAGCAGCAGTGGTATCACGTCGTTTCAATTTCTTATACCATTTCTAAAAGTCCAGGCTTGGCGAATAAAAGCATAAAGCGCCAACATCACTACAGAAAATTGAGATAAAGCTAGGCTGTCATTGCCAGGTTTTTCTCTATTCTTGTTAGTCGCTTATCCATTCGCTTTTTTCTTCTCATTCTCTATCTCTCTCTCTCTCTCTCTCTCTCTCTCTCTCTCTCTCTCTCTCTCTCTCTCTCTCTCTAGCTGATTCTATACATTTGCCTTCTTCACTAACTTGAAGAAGCCAGACATAAGGGTCCTGGACATTTCTCGAGTGGAAATTAGGATCATAGAGTAATAAAGAGACCGAGACCCGCGAACTATTTAGTTAAAACTCTGAAGTAACGGGTTCGCAAGAGAGGGTCAGAGACTCATTAAAGAATATAAAAAAAAAAAAAACAAGTAGAAAGAGGGAAGAGCAACGAAGAAATGTGCACGAGAGAGAAAAAGAGAGTCAGAGAGTTGGGAAGCAAATGATATATAGAACAGAACGAAAATCCCGTGCTGCGAGAGGGAGCTATACCGGATTTACGGAAAAGAGGGTTAGAGGGCCAGGAAGAATGAGATTAATCTGGGAAGATTTATATGTAACTGAGGGAAACTCAATCTGGTTATTTCAAGCCTGTAATACGATATCGAGACTTTATCGATTCGAGGACCAGCAAAGAATCACGGCGCCGGTGTTGTAGGAACGTTTCAGTGTTCCAGCTTTATTCTTCGACATCCCTAAGAATTCCCTAGTTTTCTGGCAGGGGCCTTATCCTTCGGTGTTTTAACTTCCTGAATGCCTTGTAATCCTAAGTCTCTATTAACGAGGCATCGACATAGTACTGGTCTCTTCCTATCTTCATCTTATAACTATTTATATTTGCTTCGGTGTCTTTTATATTTTACATCATTCGGGCTGTATAACATTGTATCACGAGTCTATTTTTTTTTTATACGCTATGCGCCTCTCGTATTTTCCGATGATTTATCTAACTGAAATATATACCGGAACCTCATAACACTATCGAATAATCCAATTCCCAAATGACTCGTTATATCTTTGCGTGACGTGGCTATGCTTTCCCGGTAGAAACTCCAAATGCACCCATGCGGACACTTAAGATCTATGATTCGGAAAATATCAGAAAGGACCGAAAAAAAAAAAAAAAAAAACATTGACCGAAAATATTTGTAGAGTATTGCCGATGTTAGTTCACTCCAATGTGGGATCAGGGAGCAAGAATCACTTTAGCCACGAATTATATAAAAGACAAAACTTTATATGAGAATTTATTGTGTATATAATAAATTCTGCAATGACGTTCGCACTCAGCTTGCGTGCTTACTTCGGCTATTTATTATTATTAATATATACTTATATATTCGTAAAGTGTGCATAATTTCCAACCCTAACATATTCATATAATAAGTATCCGGTGAGCTAGGACATATTCGACAATCACGAAAATACTAGTCAATCGTACAAATTTATTCTTACCAGGATTTTCTATTCCATTTCGATGGATAATTTATTTGTTTCATTATAAATCACAAATAGTCGATCGACGTCGTGCGGAATATTTCTATCAAGCCGGAATATTCATTTTCGAAAGATTTATTTAAATCGTAATTAAAGTAATGAGTTGACACTTTATGAAAACTAATTAGTATCGAGAAAGATCTGGAAGCTCAACTATATATATGTATACTCTCATGAATAAAATTTCAGTGCTGAGATATTTTTATCGTGGGACCTCTGTCCCTTTATACCTAAACTTTTCTCCTGAATGCCGAGAGACATATTTTTCAACTCGGTTTCTCTTGGCAGAATCCTCGCCCGTCGAATGCGGAAAATAAATTCTGCACCAGCGAGTGGCAAATACAGAGTGTACACTTTATTGAACTCTTCTATCTCACTTGCGTTATAAAAATACACACACACACACACACACACACACACACGCACACATACATGTATATGATCAGTTCGTTTTTTATTATAGATTTCACCGCACAGAAGGGGGTCGTCGCGCCACTGATACATGCGTCTGGACTCTTATGCGCTCGCGGCTTCCCTTCGTATATTTTTTTTTTTCTGTCGCGACGCTATATACTTCACCCCTAAGTCGCATAGATTTCCCATGAATTGAACATGTTGAAAAGGCAAAAGTGGAGTGAAAAAACCTATATTAAAAAAGATGACGTCGCGTGTCTCATCCCTGTCTATTTCCTCTCGTTCATCCAACACTTTTTCCCCATTCTCGAGGAAGGAAAAAAATGATTCCTATGGTGAGCATTCAACGGCGATCGAACCCTGAAGACGGGGAATCACGGGAGGCTCTCATCTGCTCTGTCAGGATTGAGACTTCCACAATATGGCATATATATGTGTAGCAGCATACGAGTCTGGAGATAATCTCTTAGATGCTGTACCATCTTTTATACGTATGAATTTTTTAAAGTCGTATGTTACAAGAGAATCTCTCGCAAAGTTCGAGAATATCAAGAAATGGATCCGAGTATTTTTTTATCATTGTTAATTGAAACAATAAACAACGTATCAATTGTCACGATAGTTCATTAATGGTCGTCGATGAGGTATATGAATGAAAGAATCATACGCAGCATCGCGAGAAACATACGACTATAAATATGCATGTATACTATACATTATACATATACGTGTAGGTATGCAATGAAGAACAGAAACGCTTGGCACCTGGTGATTTGCAAACGGTGAACAAGAGAAGGGAAGAGACAGAGAGCTTTTTTGCTGAGCTCCGTTTCTTCTCATGTCTGTTCAGCTATGTATGTATCCTCGAGCTCTCGAGAAATTTTCGCATGTGCTTGCTCGCACTTAACCGCGGCTCTGTCGAACGCGCGCGCGTGAGGTCGGGGACTCGTGCGGAAGATCGATGGTCGTATGACTGCATGGTAGCCCGTTGGTACATGTAAGTGTATCGTGTTACTGAGCGTGTATACCCTGTGTGTATACTTCGTCAAAGACTCTCGCCGTCTATCCGTTGGTATTCGTCTCTTTATCCTTCTCTCCTACCGTTCTGGGCGGATACTCGTTCGTACTCCCAGAAACGTTGGATTAATGGCTGGTGCATGTGTCGCGCATTAATTATTTAAGGTTGCTCGTGAATAAGGGGCCCCGTCGATCGAACGATTTCGCATGCATACTTCTCTAGCGTGTTGTGCAGGCGCCGCATGGGACACGCACGTACTTCGGTTTGCTTACGAGTGGGATGCAACCGATATGTTGATTGCTGCACAGAACTCTCGAAAGCACCTCAGTATATGCATAGTTGAATAACGGAATAGTCGAATGTTTATGCACAGAGGTAGAGCGTTTGCTTTTGTTCTTAGAGTAAAGTCTAGAAAATCATGTACTTTTTTTCCCTCTTCAGGAATGGATAGTTCTCTAGATTTCTGCATGGTTCTATAAACAAAATTCCACGCTTACCATCGTTTACCAGATTTTCTAGATTTTTGTAGCCTGACACCACTGTATTAGTACGTAAGGAGTGATGCATAAGCGAAAAAAAAAAGCTTAACTATGAGAAGAGTTCAAGCTTGCGTGCAGTTGGTACGAGTACAAAGCGGAAAGAGAGATAGAGAGAGAGAGAGAGAGAGAGAGAGAGAGAGAGAAAGAGAGAAGGGAAGGTGGAAAACGGTGTGCCCGGGAGAACAGAAACACGTGCCGATATGCCGTGGAATGCAGCTACGTAATGCAAAGCATGTAAATTGTTCTTCGCACCGTCGACTAATCCTCTTGAACGTTCTAACGAGCTTCCAGCGCGTACATTGCATTGACCAAGGCACGCGGAATACTTCGTTGAGCTTGAGAGTGCCTGCGTGTGTCCATCAATTACTACGCTATATATATATATCTCTCTCTCTCTCTCTCTTCACTGCTCTCTATTTTTTCTCTCGTTCTCGCTCATTCCTTCATTCGAATTTACATGTCTCTACGAGAATTGTATTAGGTCATTGGTGGAAACGCGAGTGTATCGGACTACGTCATGTGAGTGATCGATCAGGCACCGGCGAGCGAACGAAACGTATCGAGGCCAATCCTATCGGATCGTGGTCGACTCAGCGTTATCCGTTATACTAATACTATAATCCAACCCCTAGGTATATATATATTTGTTGATTCAAATATATTTATATGAATTTATTTTAAAGATGATGTTGTAACTGCATTGAATGGATTTGGAAAGCCACGGGGTGAACAGTCAAACGAGGGCTGCAATTAATAAACGACCATTGAAATAAGAAATATCGAGAATCGTGATAACATTTTTTTCGTTTTAAAAAATGTGTGATTCAAATAAACAAATTATTATTATTATTATTATTATTATTATTATTATTATTATTATTATTATTATTATTATTATTATTATTATTATTATTATTATTATTATTATTATTATTATTATTATTATTATTATTATTATTATTATTATTATTATTATTATTATTATTATTATTATTATTATTATTATTATTATTATTATTATTATTATTATTATTATTATTATTATTATTATTATTATTATTATTATTATTATTATTATTATTATTATTATTATTATTATTATTATTATTATTATTATTATTATTATTATTATTATTATTATTATTATTATTATTATTATTATTATTATTATTATGAGCGTTAGGTCACGTACATACAGCGCACGCTCATCAGCTCGCAATCATGACAAAAAGAACAACGAACGAAGTCTCGATCTCTCTAGTTATGTAGTAAAAAAAAAATGCTGTGATCATTCTCTCTTTTTACAAATGAATAACTAACTTACCTTGATAGTGATAATTTTAGACGTTTTTATTCCGCAAATTCCGTCTGAAGCGGATGTAAGTTCAAAGGATCGAATATGACCGGGATCATATTGTCCTCATGGCGTTGAAAATTAAGAGTTGTCGATGATGATTCCGAAATCACGCTACAGTCGTCAATCTTGGAACTGACGATGGTTGTAACGAAGACTAATATATGTATATATATATATATATAGATGTAGAGAGTGAAATATAGGAGAGACACGTCTGTCACACTCTGTGGTCTATAGAGAGGGGAAATTTTACACTCTCGTGAGCAGAGAGAGAGAGAGAGAGAGAGAGAGCCTCCGCCGTAAACCAATACAATATATAGTATATCTATTGCTATTATCCATGATATAAAATTAGTATTCTCAGATAAGTTTCATCCCCACCTCACTACAGCCGCTCTTACAATTTAAAGTTAAACATTCGTCCCCTCGCATTTTCACATTAAAATTCTCATAATTAGATCACAAGATACATGCAAAGAGTTTGCAGAAAAGATGAATCTGCCGTTTATTGTTGAGGGTTCACTATGATTTTTGACATTAATATTCAATACGTACAAGTCATCAAATGATATGGGATGAACAAAAATTGTCCGCATTAAGTGATAATAAAAAAAATTATAATCATATCCTCACGAGAGTGATTGCTAACAGAAATATGCTAAACGAGAATAGGACTAATTTGATCCGTAAACCTTAGTCTTTCGGATAATTGAAAGATGATTCACTCACGTCTTTGCATGTTACGATCAATTATACCGTAAATCGTTCACAATTTTGCAGCCAAAAAGCCAAATTAAAGATTGAATCGTTAATTTTAACATAGGCAAATCCGTAAAGATCTCGAGTAAGTGCAAGACGACCGAAAGGTATCCTATCGGGCTGTGTGTGACATATGTTCTGGCATAAATTTACCGTTAAACGGCGCAATGAAATAAATAAGAAAAACATCGGATCAATACGCGAAAAAAGTGGTATTTATAGTTGTGTATATACATGAGGCATTTCACATCAACATGACCACTTCAAAATCTTAATATCTTGAATTTTTCTGCAATCGACATATCCTATAGTACTTTTTAAAACAAAAATATTGATATGTATTAACCGAAAATATTGATATGTATTAATCGAAAAATTCAAGATATTAAGGTTTAAAGTGGTCATGTTGATGTGGAATGCCTCATATGTAGGTGTATATGCGTGTATATCTACTCCAATATATGGGCGATCTGTAAATCAGGTTTGGTGTTACACATAGGCTTAACGTAGTACATACATACATAGAGACAGACGCGAAATCATCGAAATGCATTCGTGCACCCGAGGCATTTGAATAATCGTGTGGAGTGTGCAGGGCGTATCTGGATCGTAGGTGCTATGCAGGAAAACGGGAAAAGGGTGCAACCGAGCTCAGCATGAAATAGGCTCACTCTGAGCAGATTACACATGGGCCCATAGCACGCGGCGCTACGTTTGGAAGATATGTAGTGGTTTTCATTCAGCTTGGCACTCATCTCTCTCTCTCTCTCTCTCCTCTCTTTCTCTCTCGCTCTCTCTAAGGCATATTTCGCGATGTATTGCATTCAAAATGTACACACATAGCGAACAGCAAAGTGCATAGCACCAACAGGAACGCGTGTAGTAGCAACGACACCGGCAACATCAGTAATGCCTACATTGTGCTCGCAGCATTTCGGAATCAATTTGTCTGTCGCGAAAGCACTCGCTCTACGCCGAAGTAACGCCAACCGCTCTCTACTATTCCCTTCAATTTCCCTTGTAAATGTCGTCTGAATATATTTCGAATGTACACGAGAGCCTCTCTTCCCCTCCGTCGAAGTGTCAGCTGCTCATATCCACGTAAATTTCACCAATACCAGCACACCTCCCGGTGCTGCAAGACTATTATCGTTGATAGCATAGAAGATATGTATACGGATAAATTTTTTTGAAACGTGATGTTGAGTCGGAAAAATACAGTAAACTCGCACTATTGATTTTCCGTTACGATTACGGAGTTGGAGTAAATATTGAGATTCTATTGTGAAAATTATAACTTTATTAACCACGCTGACTCTCGCCGTGACTGCATCATTTAAATCAGTTGATGATCTTATGTCTTTTGACTTGTATCTAGTGATTTTACGCCATAGAGTATTTATGCATTTTTATATTTCTCGCATTGCATACTTAATGTACTTCAAACGCCAGATCAAAGTACGATCGAATCCGTGTTGCGATATATTTTTCTCATTTTGTTGATATTCCGTGTGTTTGGCTGCTATCGTTATTTGGGATCGAAATGAGGTAACTCCAATAAGCTGGCAAGCATTTTACGTGTGAGATTAATATACGAGTAATATTAGTAGAATTATACAAACAAAATATTACATGGAGACATAGCGATATAGAGCTCAGCTGTTAGCCGACTATCAAGTCAGAGGGAGATTTGAAGTTCTATTTGAAAGCCCTCACTAACCCAATGGTAATTCAAGATGACGATCGTGGAAGTCTCAAATCCATTTTGTTCGATACTTCGATTAAATCGACTGATGCTCCTCAACTAGCGCCCGCCCACGTTCGTTAGTACCTCATCTTACCTGCCTTCACTCTTTCCCCAGAGTGCTTACTTTATACCGTAAAACCTGCACTACTGGTACGATCGTAAATTTATCCTGTATATAGTAGCTCCGTTTCGGTATCGATTGATCAGTATTTTTTTTTTTTTTTTTTTTTTTCATCGCGTATTCGACAAAGCACCGTTTGAGCCACATATTCATGCGAAACAATGAAAATGAGAGGATAATGTGCCATCGAGCCATACGAAAATTAGATTAAATTTTTTCTTCAAACGCTCGAGTTTATCCAATCTGTCCAACTCTATGTACCCATCACGCTTCCATTTCACCGTGTATCCCGATCAGGGTTCTATTGTGCGCGCGTGCGTTTGATCGGTTATCTCACGCCTGCAGTTGCATTATATTATCGATACGACGAGAGAGAATTGGCACATGTCAGTTGAATGATTATAGCGATTTAAACGTTCATTACCTGGTGAACCGCGTGCTAACGCGCGCATCACGAAACTACCTGCGTTAATCGAAATCCTGTTTCACTGAATCGCACGACCTATCTTTTTGCAATAGATCGTTTATTTATTATTATATTGCGTGTCGCGAACGCGAAAATTCTTTCATTCCACTCTCAACAGCATTCAAAATTCATTATTTATACTATCATTGCTGAACATAACTGTACATCTATAAACATTTTTTGCTGCATATTAATTGAACCTGGTATACGCACCCCAAAATATGTCCCCTCGTTTACGCATTGTTCCGTTTTTATAAAGTGCACTTGTTTAGTAAAGTGGGTTGGGTATGGAGGCATTATCAAGCGGTCTATATGTATATTTTCACCCGAGAACCTTTATACTCTTTATATAATTATCGTTCAAGAAGTAGGATACAAATTAAAAATCTAACATATCAGAACCTACGTCCATAGGGAATTTTGCATTTTTGTATTAGAAATCATCGCAATCAATCGTACGCATAGGATCAGTGGCACTGGAACATTTTGCGATTGTTCGTTATATTGTATCCGAAAGCAATGACAATTCTCTGCCCGATCGGATACTAGATAAAACTTTTTAATTGACTGTATATTTTAGAAAAATGACCCCGGTGCCGCGCAAAATTCCTCAGTTTTATAAAACTTTATTTGTTTTTGGGCGAATACGTCGCAAGTAAACGTCCAGTTTCAAAAATCATCGCATAAATTGTTATCAGGAAATTCTCTACGCGTAGAAGTAAGGATTTTGATTTCAAAGCACGTACGAGAAAAAAAGAACACATCTACAGAGGTTACCATCAGGAATCTGGACCTTTTTCTCGTGGTCGAGTGTACGAGAGGTAGGTGATTTTTTAACAAGCTTCTCGAGCTATATCCGGCTTATCGTTGGATCGGGCGGTTCCGAATGCTATAGTAAATCCGTGTAGCTCGTGATTGTGGTGTACTCGTTCTCTGTTTATATTCTATGTCATACGCATTAGGGTTCTTCGTGCAGTTGAGGCACGCGTAGCTTGAACAATAGAGTCATGCATAATGCGCATTGAAATGACGACAGATTTGGTTCTTAGACCCAAATAACTTAAAAAACAGTTGGTAAATGACTATTATGATTAACTTCGAGTAATTATAAATGGCTACATATTTGATGACAGGAGCGACGATAAATCAACTGAGTTGACCATAGATTGAGGTAACCTTCAATGATAAATCAGCTACCTCAGCTACAAAATATACGCTAGAAACTATATGTTTAGACCAATCTATATTTTCTCTGTACGTATTAAAAAAAATTTGCTACTTGACATTAATTACCGTACTTTAAAAATTCGAGTTCAAAGGACAACATCCGTTTCCCTTTATTGTAGTTAGGATATGTGGGATCTTGGGGATTCGTTTCGATTAGCTAATGGGCTGCATGTTCAAAAAGATCAGTGCCGATGGTTGTCAGCCCTGACGAGTGATAGGGCCGGAGGTTGTACCATATACTTTCCTTTTCGTTTACGGACTTCTTCGAGCTCTCATGATTTTCTCAATTTTTCAGTCTTCAACCCCGCCACTTCCATCCCCTTTATTTTCCCTTTATATTTTTACTCATGCTGCCCTCGATTCCATGGCGTAGCGATTTATATATATGCTTTCCTCGCAGCCCTACCACCATCCCTTTTGTCTCTCTATCTCTCTCGTGTGTTTTCGAGAAAATCGTCCCAGCCGTACCGGTGAAACGAAAAGCGATAAAGAAAGCGAAATACGTATATATATAGTATACATATATAATCGAATATACAGAATTCTTTAGTCCATATAGTATAAGGCAGTTGGATATCAGCGCCCTTTGTGAACGTGAGGGTTTGGTTGATCGTGAGTTATGAATACAAACGAGGTACGGGGTGCCACGATTGGCGGACACTTGGGGATTGCGGATTCACGTTGAAATAAAATATAATAATATAAAGTAGTCCGCGGCTCGCGTTAAAAGAAAATAAAACAATGGAATAAGAAAAGAATTTGAAAAAAAAGACTGTGAAAAATATACATACAGGGATTGCTTATATTGGTAGCTGAAGTGATGGAAAAATACGGCAGATAGGGGCTGAATGGTGAAAAGATTTTGTGTATGCGTTGCACGTATAGTATATACATTTACAGTGAAATCTATGTGCACGGTTATAGTAGTATCGGATGTAGTGTGGCTGGGAAGAGTAAGAGGGAATAGCGAAGGGTGAGTGTGGTAAGGACTGGTGGAAAAATGATAAATACGGGGGGAAGGGGGCGCGGTCGTAACAAGCCCTCTCGAGAGACGCGCTCCAGTTTTTAATTGCTTCGTGCTCGTGCTATATATACGTATACCCACAAGGTACGACCCACGAGGGCTCCCATTCTCTTTCGTCGTAGCGAGAGAAGGAATGAGATGAAAGACGGTTCGGACCTCTGTCCCTCATGCCTTCTCTCGCTCACTTCAATTTTCCCTAGAGAGCGAGAGCCATATAGCCACATGCTCCTGGAGAGTGAAATAAAGAGACGGAGCGGCCCAGGCCGAGAGAGAGATTTATCGTATCATTGTTTAGTGCCGTAAGCTTCCCTGCTAGTGTCGGTGCTCGCCTCCCCTGGCGTATTGTTAGCGAAATAACCGGATAGATTGGGAACGAGGTAGACTAGGACAGGGTGAAGAAAGAGAAAAGAGAGAGAGAGAGAGAGAGAGAGAGAGAGAGAGAGAGAGAGAGAGAGAGAGAGAGAGAGAGAGAGAAAGAGAGAGAGAGAGAGAGAGAGCGAGAGAGACAAAGAGAAAAAGAAGGGTCGTGATAGTATCGTGATTCTCACCCACAGCGGACTTTTATTCTTTTCGAGCTGCGATTGTGGTGAAAATCTGGACGCCACCAGACTTCCGGTTTTATTCTATGCTCGCCAAATGGTTTCATATAGAACCTAATATAACCGTTTCACTTGGGGTGAGTGAGGTAAAAAGAAGACTCGGATTATGTGCTCTTACGAATATTATACACAACCGTGGTACCTGCATGTCTCGTATAGTTATATATGCTAACAAAATTATATGCATGCATTCAGATAGAATGAAAACGACTTCACTTCATTGAATTTACTCTCCTGCCATCGCATTTCCATTTTTAACCCCATCAGGGTTTTTTCCTTCTCTCTCCATTCCAGCGCCAGACTCCATTTTGACAATTGTTATCGGTGAGTAGCCCTGGCAATTTCCTCCGTTGTCATAGCTCGTTTTCGTTAGCGCAGTGAGCCTGGGAGCAGTTTGTGTTCAATTGGTTGGAGCATTGCAGCACATGGGCGCAGTCGGGTTTTGGCATGAGATTCACAAAGTCGTAAGATAGACCCGTGTGCTCTTCCGGCAGTACCCGCATACGCTCAGTACATGGCGTTCAAAGAGCTTCGTAAATAGTCAAGCGCGCACTGAAGCCCCAGCGTTCACGGAGTGACTAGAATTTCGAGACATGCATATTGCGTTGCAATCGAGTACACGCTACTTTTCCGGGATCGGGTGAGCTGAGGTATCATCACCTCTATGTATGTGTAACTCGCTGTAACGCATATGAATAACGACAGTACTAACCACGGAGAAATTTTATTTGTTGGTGCGACACGGTTGAAGGGACAATGTGCAACTATTTTAAGTATTTACCATGAACCTACGGAATTACTAAGTTGCTTCACCCCATTTTTCCATCCACATTTTTCCATTTCTTGACGAAAGAATTGGAACAGTCAATTCACGGCACCGTGTATATACCAACCAAGTAGACAAGCGACTGTGGGAACCCCGACGACAGCATCTTCGTCGACGACAATGTCTACAACAACGTGTACGACGACCAAGCTCTCTACCTTGGGACCGCGACTGGTTTCCACTTTCCATGATGGCCCACCTTCGCGACACGATGCGTTTATTGAGCGGTATTTCGAATGCACCGTCAGCGTAACAAGGCTCTCTATTAACGGTACGTTAGACGTGACACGTTGCAGTACGAGAAGCCTTGAGCACAGTACGGTGAATTCCGTAACAAGAGCAAAGGGGCGTACGAGTATAGAACGTCCCTGTAACTGGTAGACAGAACGAGAGAGAGAGAGAGAAACATATAGGCAGAGAGAGAGAGAGAGAGAGAGAGAGAGAGAGAGAGAGAGCAGGTGGAAGTGTGATAGAGACGAACGGAGCTCCTCCAGAGGAGCAGAAGGTACATTCTCTGTGCCATTGCTATTTCCCACCGTAGCATCGAGTAGCTTTGAAGCACTGAAGTAGGGTGCCACACCCCTGCGTGTATACCCAATACCGTTCCGGGCATATACCCTTCTGGGCTCTCTCAGACCTAATACTACGTCAGGATACGTTTAGTAGGATCATATAGTCATATCTAACGATGACATTTGCCAACAACGTATAATACGAGCACATGGGATTATATACATATAGCGCGGCTGTTAGTCCGAACATTTACGTTGCGTCTTACTGTTGCGGCGTGGCTGGTCAACATCCGTACATCACCGGCACACAAGCTCACTGACAACATGAGGGAGAACTGTGTCAATACGCCGTATAATGCCGTCGAGGTAAATATATTGCATGTTCGAGTGAGACCAGAGACATAGACAGAAGGCTCTATGCTACTCTGGCGTACTCAAAGCACGTTCATTGCCCTACATGTCTCGCACAGTACCATCAACTACGGCCGTCCCAAGACACTTCCGGATGGCGAGCGTTAGCCTCGGTGATACTATACTACCAACATTGCTCTTCGATAATGCGTACGTCTCCATATTGTTGTCGGATTATCTATGGACCGCATCAATGACAGCAGAGCCTGCCAGGGATTACCACATCGTGGAAGTGTCGAATGTCTCATAGTATGCTGAGATTCCACTAATAACGTTGGACCCGAACGACCTAAAGCGAATAATCCAGGTGCATCCAAGTGTATTACAGACACGTATGTCGTATAATGCAGTACAATGTACGAGAGGCATGCATAGCGTACATCAAGCGCGTGCACTAGCGTAATGCGGTAAGTAAGCTCTGGTACGTTTATACGGCGTGCAAAGGAGCGCGCGCACGTATCAAAGTATCAACCGGAAGTATCAAACGATCGCGTGCCCCGAGTCCGCTCGAACGTTTATATCCTCGACGATAGACTCGGAGCGGGATGTCTCCGTGGCAACGATTAAGTATCGGTAGAATTACATAGCAACTGGTATAGCTTGCGTAATACTAGCGCACGCGAACAGTCATTTCCGGTTTGTATATACTGTCCATCCTATTAAATGGACAAAGCTTTGCCTTACTTCGCTAATTGGCGGCGAATACCGTCGTAGGTGGAAATCTTAGTCTCTCCGTCTAACACACCACTTCCTCGCTGTCTTTATTCGCCGAGTGATCTGTTACCGCTATTGCCACTACCATTTTATGTTTGCCAGCCTGAGAGACTCTCTTAGTAATTCTACGAGTGAGACGGGATTTATGGATCTTGATAGGGCCCACCTAGTGAATACCAACGACTACCGGATGTAAAGCGAAACGACGATACATACTTCTGGGTGCGCAAAGATTCACTATTTGCACGCTGATTTTATGTGTGCCTCGTCAGGTCGTTGCAATCAATTCGCATACAAATTTCAAAGTAAGGAAATGATGCGTATAATGGTAAATTTGCAGCTTCGTCATTGATCCAAACTTTGATGCGCTTACTTTCCAAAGGTACCTTGACTCTATTTATCGTTACATCTGAAAATTCAAAGTCACCAGTTCTTTTGTTCGACCATCATCAAAGAACATCGTGTTCCTAAAAAAATTTGTGGGCCACTCATGACGACTCCCAATTTACCGGAAGTAAGGCTTTTCTGCAAGCCTTCAATTATAATGTGCGAACTTACTGTCGGAAACAGAACTTCGTGTATTGTCCGGGGCCGGTTCAAACTTTACGAGAATCTTTGAAGTCAGCATAATTCATAGCTAGGGAAAGGTGTCGTGTACCCATACGATAATAGAGATCATTAAATTTTTCAAATGATTAGAGCAATATTACATGAACGATTTGAAAAAAGCTCATTAGAATCATCACCGACCATGCTGCAACTCGGTAGTATACTTAAAACTAAAGTTCCGGCTAATGAATCCTTCTATTTGCTGAATAAGAACGAGAAAGCGATACGCCGTAAAAAGTTTGTGAACTTATATAGTAAGCTTCCAGGAGTCTTCTCCTTAAACTTCGCGTCCTCTATGTAGCGATGCTGAGATTTAAAAAGTCTTTGAACCCTTGACTCCTTTGCTTCGTTTAATTAATTAATTATGCTTCGATTTAGTTCGGGAGATGTAACTCTGCGACCGAGGCCTCGCTAATTTTTTTCCCCTACTGACGAAAACTCGACGAATGGCACTTGTACCAGCAGCACGTAAAACTTGCGTTCGGAAAAACAGAAAATCAGCATTGCTTCGTATTAATTAAGGGCTTCGTATTAATTAATAAATTAATTGGCTCTGAATGAGCCAATTAAGAATCTGGTAAAGCGAGCTAAGAGATAAATAGGCAAAGTTAAATTGAGGAGCACTAAAACTGGAGTTAACGATAAGTCCATGTCTGATATAAGAATAATATAGTAAAGTTGTTCAATGCTTTCCCGAATAAATATGTATTGGCTATTAAATCGTAAATTGCTCATTGCGTCATTACGTCGTATCTGATATTGAATTTTTTTTTTTCTTATTATATGGTGTCAAAACAGTATATTGGGCCAAGTATAGATGCAGCTAGAAATATACTATATCAATTATGAATGAATTTCATGTAACTACTTAACCCTCTCGCTTATCAAGCTCGTATGAATGTTGGAGTTTTAATACAAGAGAAACCAGACGAATTCTATTATCGTCCAGCTGCTTGTGTAAGCTGTGGTTTGAGGTGGTACCTCCATGGAATCAATACATTGGAAAATATTTCAACCTTTCCACGTGTGTTAATGTTAATAATGTTAATGTTAATACGTGCAGTCATAAAGAGATTTACCGTTTCAAATTCAAGATAATTGAAGTCAAAATGAGCCTGATTAACTTGTAACCTATGCGCCAGCTATAATGACACGGTTTTCGCTGTACCACCTGGACAGGTGTCGATAATTGACCAAAAAACTAATGTAACATTAATGAGTATCACAAGAATATTTTCGTAAAATCTGAAGAGAGTTTACCGTTTAGTTTTCGAAATATTGTGAGTAAAAAATAATTGCGCTACTGTGTGAGCGGCACACGCGATCCGTCACATATAACTCCCCTTGCTCCGCATGCCACTTTCTCGATCCCCACCGCTGTAGGGTAGAGGTACTACCTTAAGACACTTTTAGGGAGCTCGAATCCAGCGAATTTTAGTCCTCATCAAGCTCTTTTCTCTTGCAGTCGTATTGTTTTGGGCAATCCTTATTCTTCATGTATGCAGTCCCTCTCTTTCTGTCTCACTCTCTGTCTTAAGCCTCTTACCGCCATTCGAGTAATTAGACTACATTCATGCTAATTTATTTCTATTGGTAGAGCAACATCAGCGAGAAACATCTAAGCACGAGATTGTAGTAGCGTCGAAACTACTATCAAGATTAATTATACGTTAGTAGTAATTAAACTGCGAAAGTCAGATCTGTGTTAATCAAATGTCGTGGAATTGGTAAAGGCTATGTGACCGCGTATACTATATATCGCTCTAGAGGAAGAGTTCGCCAGCTCCAACCGTGGTAAATTCTTCTGTCACCTGGATTCTGTACATTTTGCCGACCTGTTTCAGCACATATATGTATGTACGAAATTTTTCACTATAGATGTATTTAAATCTTGTATCATTTTGGAATAGCAATACCGTTCACCGTTATTGATAGTTTAACATTTATAATGACATTTATCTTGCTACGTCACAGTTTCCCCCGCTTTGAATGTTTCTCCTTTTGAATGTTGGTCCAATAGGTCGAATCGGGCAATCGTTTTCTCTCTTACTCACGCTTTCCAAGAGAGACCTCTCTTCTGCGCGACGCGCTCTGGATTACCTAAAGGGAATTTGTTGAGACGATACCCCGAGCAAAGTTTCCCCTCGAGTAGTCTGGGAAAGTACACGTGACGTTGAGCAGAACCTAAATGATTCAGGCGCGCCCAGTTGTACCCGCTCGACGGTCGAGAAATGTCGTGAACTGCGCACAGCGACCTCAGTCTCGACGAGTAAAAGGTAAAGTTTCATTGGATCCTTCCTCAGCTTTTCTCCGTCTTCTTTCTTTCAATCAGATTTTGTACACCCCTCTCTCTCTCTCTCTCTCTCTCACCCTCACTGTTTTACGTCTTCTTTCCACTTTTTTTTTTACCTCCGCTCTATCACCCGTGGAAAAACATCGCGTTCAACTTGGTGGATTCTATCCGCTTTCAGTTTCTTTCTACTCTTATCAATATTTATATTTACATCCAATTTATAAACAATTTGGTTTGAGAAATACTTCTTTTCTATCGTCCTTCCACTCTAAAATTCTCTCTTTATTTATACTTACCATTTACTTTAAATGCCATTAGCATATAATAATATTTTATTTATTCGTGTCAGCAACTTATTCGATGCTTCATTATATCACTGCCGATAGTGGAGAAGCGAAGAGAGTCTTTGATAATAAAAAAAGGCGACTTTGGTACTCGAGTTTTTCGATGAGCGGAAGGCAAATGAGGGAAAACGGGAATGCAAGAAAGATAAAAAGAACAAAATATAGTAAAGCGAAGAATGGGGAGGATAATGAAAGGAAGGATAAAGACACGGGTAGGACAAAGTTTCGTACCAATCTGCGGAGGAATTTCAGTTTCGGTGTAATCAACTAGTCACGAGAGTGCCTTCATTCCCTTTCGTACGGTTGAATCCCTTGTCGGGCCGTCTGCTCAATGTAACCGCATAGCCTGGCTTTATTTGAGAATTAGATTGCGATTTGCCATGGCACGATCGGTTCCGCTACTTCGTTAGTGGAATATTTTCCCGAAAATTTGCCGTTAGATTGCTCTAGAGCTTCTGATAATAGTAGTCCAATCTGTTTCTATACATGACATTTCATAGAGTATGTTCATCTCATTAAATATAGTAGGCAGACAAAACGCATCGAAGCTGTTATTCCTCTTGTTGCGGAGCATCAGATCTGTAGTAACGTAAATGCGAGGGTAACAAAGTATTCTTAAGAAAAAGCCTATAACATATTGAGTACAAGTTTCTTTTTGAAGTGAATACTTCTTATGCGACTACATTAGGCCCCGCCCCCAGCCGCGTTGTTCCACCGGACAAGAGAATGAAGGAATAGAAGAAGAGAGAGAAAGAGAGAGAATGATGCGTGAGCGAGCGAGAGAGCGATAGATCCATAGCATGCCCGCGTGTACGTGTTTTATATGTATTAGGACAGCAGCGCACATATACGCGTCGTTCTATCTGTTGTGTGTGAGTCCACATCCATGCGTGAGTTCACACCGTCTTCGCTTCGTGCCGAGTTTAAGCTTCTGTTTTGTGTTTTGTTTGTATATATTACATATTATACATACTCGGATAATAACTATGAGAAAATTACTGACGGTACAAAATTTTGGAAGAAATATTAAGGTTGATTGATAGGTAGAATGTGGAGGTATTTTCAGATATTAAAAAATGTGCTTTAATTTTAAAAAAATGAAATACGCTCTCCGAAGTTTTCCTCCGTTCGATCTTTAATAGCAATTTATATTTCGCTCAATACATCGCTTAAAGATATTATGAGGTTTAATCGCTAAAGCGTTATTGCCATTAGCAATAGGCGGTTCTCAAGTTTTAGCCGATATGCTAGCAGACCTTGTGCATTACCGTAATGAATCGGAAAATTCTCGCAGGTGATTTTAATGTCAATTTTTCATTGCCACAGGCCGAATCACTCCATCAATTTTTAGAAAAAAACATTTTTCGTTAAAAATGATCAACGGCAGGAATGATCCGACCACTAAAGGCCGTTCAACGATAGATGCTGTATTTGCAAAAAATATCGACAAAATAGATCTGAAGCATTTTGTCATATTTGAGTTATCATACTCTAATTTTTGGTATTGTAGAATTAGACGATTCTATAAATAATAGACACGAGAGCAATGAGAATAGTATAGAATAAGAGAACAGAATTAATTTATCCCAATTTTTTACTTACAGATACATATACTTATACAAATAAAATTGATTTCATATCTATAACAAATTCCTACTTCTTTGCTCACCCTATCAATTCTTTCTGCCCCCCCACCCCCCCCCCCCCTCTATACAAATAAAATTTTTAACGCCAACGTCAACACGAGGTACGAAGCCACAGTAAATTCAGCTGTAAGCTCATACATACAACGGATAGAACAGTGTGAAATAAGGACAATCCTGTCATTTTGTGTTTTCATGCATGTCAATCTATCCTCATTCCCTCTCACTATTCTTTCATCTGATGAGAATAACACCCTGGTAACACAGAACGTTATAAAAACTTTGTTAAGACGTTTACAAAAACACGCAAAAACGTCTCTTTTGAATGGTCGAAAAAACGTCTTGAAAGCGTCGTTTAAACGTTATTTTGGCCGCAATTTTTTTCCCAAAAAAGTTTACAGAAGCTGACAGAAATGTGTTAAACGCGCTGTAAACTTTTTGGGGAAAAAATTGGGGCAAAAAAAACGTTTAAAAGACGTTTTGAAGACGTTTTTAAGACGTTTGCGGCAAAATAACGCTTAAAAGACGTTCTTAAGACGTTTTTTCGACCATTTAAAAGACGTTTTTGCGTGTTTTTGTAAACGTACTTAACAACATTTTGATAACGTTCTGTGTTAGCAGGGCAATAAGCGAGTTCCGTCGATCACATACGAGTATTCACTTCTGACGCGCGTACCGTGTGTACATGCACCCGTTTTTTTCTTTGAAAGGGTTTCATGTGCCAGTATAAAATATCCTTTTATCAGAAGAATTACAATATCCGAAGTTGGAGCGAACATTCTGAACTCATCATTTTGTCATTGAGGTTCAGAGCCACGATGTAGATATAGAAGAAGAGACAGGAGAAGCCGACGAAGGGATGAATAACGATGACGATAGTGGGCCATACAGGAGAAACAAGATTTAACACTAAAGTGAGAAAGAAAGACGGGAGAAAGAAAACCGTATCGTTTGCACACTAGGCGATGCTCACCTGTACTGCCACGTGAGTCAGGGCAAACGTATGTACGGCGTGACGTGATATTGCGCGAGGAACCTTCGGGAGTATAAGCCAATCAATTCCGGCCGAGACACGTTTATGCTCTGATCGTAAATTATCATTAAGGTGATTGACTACCTTTTCACATGCACGCATATGCACTCAAGTAACAAAGAGGTTCCTGCATTAACGACCTTAATCCCGGAGATTGTTTGGTGGAATTAACAAATCCATAGGGATGTTGATGTCAACGTGATTTTCTGTTCAGTGTTCCGGCTGTAGTTTTTATTCGTGGTAAAAATCTATTTTCTAGACACTCAATCAGTAAAGATGATATGTATATATCTTTTATAGATACTACGATTTGCCAGGACACGCAAACGGATTGTCGATAACGCGGAGAAGACCTTGATGCGACCTTTGAATGCGACGAACGTAATAATCTAACGGAATGAGAAAAAAAATTTAGGAATGAGGGAAAAGCACGGTGATGGTGTTTCGGGAAGCGACGCAGACGAATTTTTTCGTTCACGTCAGACTGTCACTGTTTAGTACCGTATATATATATTCCTGGAGCTTTATACTCCTCTATCTCTCTTGTGCTCTTTCGCTTTCTGGAGTGACAACCGCTTTTTTCGAGCGGTGGCAACGAAAAAAAAACGGGGAAAAACAACAAAGAGGCACACGCCCGACGAGCTTGATCATGTCTCAAGTGAAAGCATGGAGTAAATAGGTTTCCCCTTGTCCTATGGGTAGAAAGCACTGGCATGCGAGACTCCCAGTGACGGCAACGTATAGTACCGATTATCGGAAACTCAATGAAGCCCTGAGAGTAAGGAGTATCAGTGTATCGAGAAGGCGCGTGTGAGCGCTTATGAGTAAATACCGTACGACATATTGAAGAGACACATGCGTGTCGAAAGGTCGTACCTATATATATCCTTAGGAACGAGTAGTCGAGCTGTCATGTACTGTATGAGCTTGAAGTCCTATTGGAGATGGTGGAGCTGCTGCTGATATGCCCATCGCTGGATCTCTCCCGGATCTTTACAATCGTCGACGGAGTTTCTATTATTTTTTTTTTTTCTGTGAATAGAATCTGAGCCAGCAAGAACGTCGTCTTGGACGACGACGACCGACGACCCCGTTGATTCCCGGGGGATCGTTAACCCTTTATTGTAAGAAGTGGGGTCGAAACGTTCATTCAAGTGCTGTCAGCAGCACTGGTGACTTTTTCTTTTATCAATTAAGCCTGGTGAAAGGCATCGAGGGTATATAGAACCTACTCATAGAACCAAACGACTGCGACGCATCTTCGTTAGTCACTTAATTAGAGTCTATCGTAGTATTTGAATAAGCATTGTCGAGGTACATCGTGAGCCACTCGAATTATATGAACTGAAAATCAATTCGTCCTCGGAATCATGACGCTGTGTGTTTTCCTGCTCGACTGCCAGCTGTCATACACACATAGTATATATCGTCGCGAGATTTTACAGCTTGAAGACGAGCATTTTGATATTCTTGCGAACATTTATATACCCTATAAAAATTCATATAAATGTATTTATATGAATTATATGCACTTAATTCCTATACATGTATTTATATGAATTATATGCATTTAATTCTCATATAATTTGGTACTGAATGTTTACGATTCTTAATCGAGATTCATTCCTCTTAGTCGTTTTTAAGCTTCGTGCAAACGCATTTATTCCCGAATGGATATTTGAGTGTTACTTTAGAAATTGTGCTAAGATCACTGGGTAATCGCCGATAGAGCACCTTCCACATAGCTAAAAGCAGCGTTCCTCCAGTACATCCAATACTTATATCGCAATATGACATACGTAGCGATATATTATATACGAAATGTTATTTTGTTACTGTATTTACGGTTTACTGGTACTTTCTCTTGTCCAATACGAATTTTATCGGGTCGTCACGACGGTGGTAAAGTACTTACCGTACAGAAATTCTGACAAACACGTAATAATGAACGCTTTTTATCAGACGCTCGTTGTTCTTGACTGTTTCGGTAGAGCAATGCAACGAACCTCGTGATAGTTTTCTCAAAAGCCCCTTTATAACTGCGAGTATAGTATCTTTTGATTAAATCTCGGCCACTTTGAGGGTCGGAATTTCTTTTCTAAATTTTTTCTCCCTCCTCTCGCTACCAAAATAATTTTTTTTTTTTAAATTATGCCCATGATCAATGTAGCACTGAAGTTCTGTGAGCATTACTGCACTATTGAGTTTACTTTTTATTTTACAAATTATCGGCACGTCCATCAAGCAAGATGTTATTTTATGAAAAAATAGGGGTCAAGAAAATGATTTTTTAACTTTACAAGAGCATTACAGTGCTCTAGCATATTTTTTAATTGGTTGGTACAATCCTCTTCAGATAGATATTATTCTATCATCAATTACGACAGAGATAATATCCTGTTTCCACAAAGCGTGTGGAATACTCGTTGAATAACTACTATATTTGAGAGAGAGAGAGAGAGAGAGAGAGAGAGAGCTAAGCATGACATGGAAAAAGTCGTCAGTAAACGGCTAAGCTTAAAGACAAGTTCTGGCATCTCGAAGCTGCGAAATGAAGACACGCTTCAGTATAAGAGCTTAAAAAGGTACGACGAGGAATGTACAAGTGAAAAGGGTACAACTGTGGCTATATACGAGCTATTTTGGTTTGTCTGGTGGTCTGGAGGACCCTACCGTGAAATACTGGGTTTTAACTGCTCTCAAATGAGCCTTGGGGCCGTGAGGTTTTTGCATATCACCCGGCCAGAGCTCGTGTAGAGAGTCACTTACACCCCCTAAATTTGGCCCGCCAAGCCCCCATCACGTCGTTTTTGTCCCTCATCCGGACTCACTGGCATCATTCCCGCCCACCCTTGTTCTTATTTCCCAGCAAGACCACTTCGCTCACTCACCAGCTATAGCAACGACGGTAGACGTTAAAAAATTTGTCGCGCCTCATCGAGCTTTGCACTATTTCGCGGTTCATCGTACCTTCAAGATTTGGAGGTTTGCGTACGGCGTTACAACACATGTGGGTGTCGGAGAACGCCCGCGTACATAATACTCGTTTCGTATACTCTCGGCCAAATATCGTTTATATGAGTGCGTGGAACGTGGGTTCACAACCACTTGACATCGCAGTTCAGGGGATTGTAGATAAAGAGGGTTGAATGGAGAATACGCCGAAAATTCGTCTTTTGAACTTGGTGCATTTGAATGGAAGACCCTGGAGTCTTCTTTGGAAACATTTACAATGATGCGTGTACTTTAATGACGAAATATGTGACCACTTATGGAGTGTTTGATAATTTGCTAAAATTCATAATAATGTAAATACGATAATTAAGCATTAAATTTCCAAATTCTCAGGTCTGACGGTAAAGTAAACCACAAGTGTTCCAGTTTCAATGTGAACTATTCTGATATGGTATATCTACTCAACAGCTAAAATATGTGATACCATAGAAGTAAAAAGGGAGATTAGACGCTAAAGCTGCGATCGTGCGTACCTGCACTAAAGTAGCACATATGTACGACTGCGACTATTCATTTAGAGAAACGTCGGCGTAATTCTCGCACATATACGGCCAAGAACAACGACGAGAATGTTGCATATACATACATATACAAGAAGAGTAAAAGACAAAGAGGGAATCTAACTCTGCACACACGAGACACCCCCAGTTGCCTCATGCCACAATCCCGTTAGCTCATTCCATTCTCCGGCCTGTGTCGCGATCGAAAACAGTATACATCTGAAAGTTGCGTCCCCGAAGCAATCGTGGAACATGCAAATGAACTCAACGGGACTAGGAGAACGAGACTCTCGCAAACGCCCCCGTCCCCCACTGGCAATCCCAATAGCAGCCACGTCGACAACACCAACACTTTTCCAGCACCGATTCACTCTCCCCGTATATACGTACTCACGAACGTATATATTGTGAGTGAATAAACCTATATCTTCTTCCGTAGAAAAGACGACGACGACGACAACGACGACGGGGTCGTTTTACGGAGCGAGATATTAGTTCTCTATTTCGCCGTAAAGTGAAAAGTTACAACGGGGACCGCTTTTAGCGTTGAAGATGAAACAGAGAATGAGGCCGAGCGCTTTTAAGTTTGCCGGTGGTGATGGGCAAGAGGGGCACAACGACGCCACGCGGCAACGAGAAAACACGGCAACAGCGAGTGAAGAAAGGTATAAGGCTGAGTGAGCGGGGTAGGACACGCCGTGGTGAGATGGGGGACAGAGGTAGCATTGTTGGTTAACGAGGTAACTCGACACGTTCAGAGATAACAGGGTTCGTGCTCTGCACGAGTAACTCCCGGAAAAAAGTTCGGTTACTCTTGAAAAGGTTTGCGGGAAGACGACAGGGGGGTGTTTAGTGGAGTTGACGGAACGGAGCCCCTTCGGCGAAATCAAAGCTTCAATCGTGCGAAGTACGGAGAAGTAGGGAGGGTGACTCCATTGAATTTGTCGGATGGCTAGCGTGGGAGAGTTGTTGTACCTGTGATAGACCGTTGGACGACTTGTGGCTCAAGATATATCAGAATGTTTATTCGTACAGTTCCGAGGCACTTTTTACTTGTCATACACTTTATATCGAAAGAACTTGATCGAGTTTGATACAGAAGAAAGTTTATACTCGGTAGAGGGTTTGCGATAGGTCTGCACGTATTTATATTTAAAAATATACCTACATGTACACATTCCGGAGTGAGCCAACGTTCGGTTCTATAATTTCTTGTACTTCGCGAAAAAAAAGTAAGAAAAAAATAGAAATAAATGACAGCTCTCTGTGGGATATTGCTTAAAATTTCCATACCTGGCATAGGACTTTGCAGGATTTTTTCAGAATTTACAAAAGCTTGTAGCTTTATGCTGAAACTGAAATTTTCTTAAAAAAATCATTATCAAGTAGTCGCTGGCCAAAAAATCCACACAAAGTGCTGCACATTTCTGTCCAAGATTTCAACAATATTATCAAAAAGATTGTGCAACAAACTCTGGAGGGTTGAACTCACGGATCTGTCAAATTGGCCTGGAATATCCCATAGATATTCTTATTGAATGCTGTATATTATACAACGTTACAACATGATCAGCTTCCATTATATACTCACAGAATGTTTATTCTTTGAATCTTGCTTAATTGCGAGGGTTTTGGGTTTTTTTTTTTCGGTTCACAGTTTTGAGAATGAAAAATAATGAAAAAAGATAAAGAACCAGTGGAATAAAATTACACGTGGGGTATCTCAATGTTCGCTGTCTCAAAGTGTGGAACGAAGAGAACGCGAGAAAGGAGAGCGTTAAAGCTGCAGAGTATTCTAAAAATATATGCTACTGGATGCGCCAGTGTGCAGATAGGTGGGTAATACTTCACGGTGTCGGTCGTCGGCTCCCGAAAAGCTGCAAGAAGACGTAAACCTCACGCTTATGGTAGAATGGGTTTTGTACAAAAATTCATGAATTCATAATATAAACGAGGCATATGTATAGCTGCAGAAGGGGTCACGTGCCACTACAAAAAAGAGCTAGGTATAGAGACTGTACAGCAGAAAGTTGAGAGGAGAGATAGATCAAGCTTCAGTGAGAACCGAATATGGGAGCGGGTGGGGGGGAGGGGGGGGGGGCGACGACCGATGAGTCTGAAAGTTAAAACAATAAACGTACCTTGGATACAGATATCTAAAGGCCATTTACACGTCGTGTGCTTCCCCGCTTTCTTGTCTATATGAGCCGGTCTCTTCCACTCGCACTTTCACGGAGCCCTCGGCCTCGTTTGCTCCCTCGCCAGCGCAACGTGATATTTTTAGGCCTGCGCCCCGCCACTTGGAAGCAACACCGAGACTCTTTTGCGTGAGATGGCGCTACAGTAATTCGAGCATACGGCTCATGCTCATATTGTAATAGCTTCACGCACTGGAATATCGAGGGAAAATGTGTCTTTAAAGAAGCGAGGATATACATTAGCCGTCAAAAATGGTTTTCTGGTATGACCAATGTAAAATTTATGGCTTGAGATGACGTTCAAAGTTCCTCAGGTGAAAATGGACGTTAAGTAACTCAACTGCCACTTCAAACTCTCATCATATATAAAACACTATGATTATACAACATTCAAAGTTACTGCGACGCTTTTTCAATAAAGTTAAGGACCTTCATATGTGCAGAAGTATATATGTATGTATTGATCCTCACGCTTTAAGCACTGAATCTCCAAAAAAAATGTTTAAATAAAATGACAAATTATGAAAATTGCCCAATTTTTTCTCAATGTATTAGTATTATTTTTCCAACGTGCAATTTTCATGCTTTTTTGCTTCTTCTTAAAGAAAACTTCGTAAGGATGAAAAAAATGTCACGAAATTTTTCTGCGAATAGCTACTTTAAAATATTTTAAAGTAGGCCAGATGACCCTTCATATAGACCGTAGCTCAATCGCATTGAAAAAGTAAAAAATCACAAAATGACGCTACATTAACAAAATTTAAAAGCTGCCAAATTAAAAATAATCGTTATCGTAGCGCTATTTTGTGATCGTGTGATTTTTTCAATGCAATCGAGCTACGCGTTATAAAGGGTTATCTGACAAACCAAAATATACCTGAATTTTTTGTTTCAGCTCGGTCAACTGGGCGCAATCGTGGGTATTGATCACTCAATGAAATGCCTTATAAAAGTTCGTGTAAACATACAAAATATCAATAAATATGTACATAAAAGGACTTTTGAATAGGTCTTACTGTTCCGGCACGAAAGTTCATGAAAATTCACATAAAAAATTTTGATGAACGGAATCTCCTCCCTTTGAATAATTTTATAGCGTGAAATATATTTATGTCTACCTGGGATGGTGCGAAAAATTGAAATGCGTAACGAATTAGTTAGTGCTCGATTATTTAATCACGAGAAAAATGACTAGTGACGGAAGGAAAATCAAACGAAACCGAACGGATGATAGTACGGGAGATACGCAAAAGGACGAATTGAGAACGAAGCACGTTCGAAAAAAAAGAGGGAAAGAAAGAGACAGTCAGCTAGAGCCATCAAGAGAGTTTCGAGACTATTCGATCTCGGACCGTTTATTACCGTTTGCTCAAATTGATTTGCAATTCCCGAAGCGTTCGAGCTGGAGGGGGAGACAAAGAGTATACAGGAAGCCGATTCGGAGTTGGACGATGATCATACAGGAGTGCGGAGGATGCATGGGGATGGTGTAGAAACGGCGGCAGTAGCAGTACCAGCAGTAGCAAGTACGAAAAATGCGCGTTGGATGGCTACCGTACACCATACCGAGGTTCTAGCGAATGCCCGGTGACCCGTGAAAATGCGAATGCATGAGTTCGGCAAACAGCGGCGTCACGTACACACCGGCGGGGGTTGCCTTCTCCGCCCGTCCCACTGCACTTTAAAGCCTCTTCCTCTACACTGCCTACCTTGCTCCGCTGCTTTCGTTCCCGCGTGCTCTCAACAGTCGTCTAGCCCCTCATTCCCCAATCGACTCGTCTATACGTCGTATATGCTTTGCGTTACCAGCATCGTTCGATCTCACCCCTTTCAATCTCCATTCGTTTCCATACGTACGGCCTCTTACTTTCGCATCAGGTTGTACGAAACTCTACTAGCAGGGCCCTCGTCTGTATCCACCGAATCTTCTTTCTATCCGTCTATTTTCAGCTTCTTCAGTCACGAGAACTACGACGAGGCTCACTTCTGCGACTACTTCGTTTTCCTCCTTCGTCCATGCAGTTACTATATATTTCCACTACTGCAGATTTTGTGAACAAACGCACACATGGTTATTGATGTATACTATAGAGACATAGTCTTGGCTTTCTTTCGTTCTGGCATACCAAATTCGCGCCATGTAGAAACTTTGAATCCGTACCCACCGGATTGGAAATACATATTTCACGATTCAGCGAGCCCATGCGACTAGCTTTAGGGGTGGATTTTGAGGATAAGCTGATACCGATTTGGCAATTCGGTGGGTTTGCAAGCTGAAAAGTGGTGGATGATCATAAGGAGATTGTTGAAAATGTCGCATATCGGCTACTGTAATTAGGAATATATTATTACAGATACATTCATTTAAAGCTGTGTTCGCCGTTACAAACTCAGCTGTGTGGACAAAATGTTGTGTCGTTGAACTATTTTTTTAATAATCCAATTCGTCATATCGAAAACGTGAATTCAATCTCAGGCGTTTAGCAAGCACGACAGCGCTAAGATATCGCCACAAGTAATTTCAGGGGGGTATCCTATGTGACGCACCGAAAAAAAAGTGATTTTTATGAATTATTGATGCGAATTCTTTAAATGATGCGCATCCACGAACCCATTCTTCATGAGACATGGCATTCATGATATTTAAGTAAACGGTAGTGAGTGAGTTCGTACGAAACTACTTTCGCAGAAATTCACCAGTGGGACTGTTGGTTTCTCGACGCCCAGGAGATCGACTTCCATTCAAAAATCAATTTTTCGCTACAAACGAGCGGGATACGTCCGCATGGATGGCCGTAACTGGTGAAATATATGAATAATAGTATTCGAGGTACGCTAACAGTAGCGTGGTTAGTCGCAATTTCGCTTTGGCCCACGGATGAATTCCCTAGCCTCTGGAGTGGCTGATTATACGCTCGCTGCTTACTATTGTCGAGGGAGTTCGATAGAAAGCGAGTGAGCGAGGTTTAGAGAATAACAGTGAGAGATAGAGCTGAGAAGGAACATTGATATACGCGCTAGTTTAGAATAGCACGGAGCAGTAACGCATTGCCGCGGAAACGTTGTGATGGGCGCATACGTTATAAGCTTACGTTCAACGCATATCCACGGGGTAACTCGACCGACTGGATAGTAAACTGCATCGAGTTTGATATCAAACTAACGCTTGTTTAGGTAACGTCGATGAGCATACATGTTTCCTTGTAAAATTTACATTGGAGCAGCGTGTGGTGCATTTTTCTTTTTTCTTTAGGTTTTGCTGTTTCTGTTATTTTATTTTGGACTTATTCCACATATTTTTCGGACTTAAACACATATTTTGGACTTTCGTGCTTCATGCATTTTGTACGATTTATAAAGCAGAATTAATGCCATGTATGAGCTCTTAAATATATTTTCCCATGTTTCATAAACCCTTTATTATTAGGCCGTGAATCGCTCGTCATTCACCTTAGGAGGCAATTCGGTTAATGATCATTACGCTTGAACCACATGGCTAGCTGTTCAATCTGATAATTAGTCGACAATCGTTAGGAAAGTATCCCGAGCAGAAATTCATTCAGGCTGCCTGATGATTCATCAGGGCCTGATCAGGTATCAATAAGGGGTGCCTGATCCGGCGTGCCTTATTAATGCCAGATAAGGGCCTGATTAGGTACCAATAAGGCGTGCCTGATCCGGCGTGCCTAATTTGTGCCAGGTAAGGGCCTTATCAGGTATCAAGAAGCCGCGCCCGATCTGGCGTGCCTTCTTTGTGTCAGATAAGGGCCTGAGCAGGTATGAATAAGGCGTGCCTGATCCGGCGTGCCTTATTTATGTCAAATATGGACCTTATCAGGTATTAAGAAGGCGTGCCTGATCTGGCGTGCCTTATTTGTGTCAGATAAGGGCCTGATCACGTATCGATAAGGCATGCCTGATCCGTAGTGCCTTATTTATGTCAAAAATTACTGTGTATTATTGTGTTTACGCAGTCACGTTGTTCTATCCAGCTCGTTGAGACAGCGGCTTTTCATCAGAACTCATACACTAATGTCATTTAAATACAAGAAAATAATAAGGAACTAATAGCGTAGTGGTAACGTGTCAGTCGTTAGGTAGGTCGTTAGGTAGGTCTCAGGTAAAATCTTAGGTAGGCTCAAAATTAATTTCGATGGAAAAACGTCCGGACTATGAAGCCGGAACACTCGTAAAAAAAAAAAAATCTCCAAATTTTTAATTTTTTTTAAAAATGATTATTTAAGAATCGAAAGTGCTGAATTCGTCGATTGGAGGGTAGTGGGATCAAATCCCGGTCAATGACTTTTTTTTTTTTTTTTAATTTACAGGGTTTTCAAAAATAATGGAATGTAACAGCATCAAATTCATTCATCGATCATTCCTAATTGCTAATTTAAAAATAATTATATCTATAGCCGGACGAAATTTCTACTCGGGCTTTATCAGGTCCAGATAAGGCGTTTTATCAGGGCCGGATGAAGCGCCTGATCAGGGCCGAACGAGGCACCTGATCAGGGCCGGATTTACCAATGCGTTACACCCCTGATCAGGGCCGGAGTTATTTAGCCTGATCCGGGCCGGATTTGGTATTGTGGCAACCTGATCAGGGCCGGATTTCTCCCTGATTAAATTTCTGCTCGGGATGTTCTCTTTTACTCGCATGAGAAATATTTCGTTCTTTTTATTTCAAGTCTCGCTTCCGTCACTTGTACCGCCGGAGTTTCATCGCCCCGTTTCTCTACTCTCTGCAATTTTTATACGACTATCTCCAATAATATTCCCCTTCAACGTTTTCATAAAAAAAAATTAGCCCGGTATAAGCGCTAGCTCCTAGTACTCCTTGAGCACAAAGCACACAAAAATTTCAAGCGTTATGAAAAATCAGGACAAATCCCCGTGGACTCTCTCAAATTGCAGGTTGCATAAACGTGAGACCATGCTCCGAAAGAGACGTGAAAAAGTGTTGAAGAATGACTCCCTACAACCGGAAATCACCGTCAGCCGGTTAACGAAAAGCCGTCCTCCACTCGGGTCTTCAGCCCCAAGAGATCGGCTGGCGTGAATTTCGAAGGATCGCTTGGCATAGCATTCTGATGCGATTTCCTCAGGGATCCAACTCACGGGAACGAGAATTCTGTCGGACTCTACTTCTCACTCCAGTATCGCTGTCCTCTTTTGTACGATGTCTATAAGTTTTAGGAGTCACGAGAACAACCGAATCAGCATTAGACAACGAATCTGGTAGTTCTGGTTAGTTTATCTCGATGGAAGGCCAACATGCTCTAGATTTTTGAGAATAATTGAAATTACTGGGTAAACAAGATCGTCGAAATTACGAGCATTTATCGTTTTATGAAGTAAAGTCGTTCAATTTTCTTGTGACACTATAGTATGAGGTTTTGATGACAAAATTGAGTTTTTTTTTTAATTTTCCTGCGTATAAAGCGCATATTTGACCCTATTATCACATCGGTAAGTTTTCTATAAAATATTTATACTAGCTGCATAAAGGATGAATAATAAAGGACATAGAATTTTAAGCCGGACGAAGAGGGGTAAACTACTATGTCTTTTTATCATTTAAATATCCTCGTCGCAAATGCAACTCGATGTACACACGATGAGACCCTTTCAACATTAATCCGTTTACAATTCATACGAACGTTAGTGCATCCTGCTGTTTTAGTGACAGAGAGCGCGAGAGTTATGAGTGGAAGATTCCCCGATGCTTAATTTCTCGGTTGAATAATGAGAACGTCATGGGACAGAGGCCAGACAGGAAGTGAGCGAAAGGAAGAGAAACAGACATTTACATGTTTGAAGACCTCGCGACATTTACATGTTTGGAGCAGTGAATTGAATGTGCCTTTGTGTCCACTTTGTATGCTACATTCGTGAAAAGAATGAAAACCGTGGCGCGTGCCGCAGGTCGGATGAGTTAGTTAAAGAGGCAAGGAGAATCGAGCTTAAAGCTCTGTCTCCACACATTGTTCGTTAGACGTGACGTGCATTCGAGGTAGAAGGAAAGCTTTAAGCCAGCAGCATCAACGGATGTCGAGCAAGTCCGGCTGCAGGCAGACAGCGGAGTAAAACAAGGGGAATGGGAGAATATTCGATTGATTGAACGAGCAAATTGATATTAGAGCAACGAACGAATTTGGAGCGAGTGCACATCCCGTGGTTTACCCTTGAACAATACTGAATATTCTGAGCTATTGATTGTCTCTAGTATCCTTAACCCTCGTAGAATTCTCCACTCATTATTCAGAAGCCGGGGTTTCGAGATTCACGAACATATCTATATCGCTTAGTTTGATCTGAGAGTCCGAATCTCTGTGACCATGGAAGCCAGTTGTCGACAACTTAGTAGAGACCTCGGCTCAGGAAGCTACCAACCGGATGGACAACACCAGAACTAATAAACCGGGCTTCATTTGAATGCGGCAAACCACTGAATCGTTGGTAATTCGATCTGCCTGCGCACGTCTCTGTATGCACTGTGCTCATGGGCTTGGGGCTGTCCGGATGCTCAAGGCCCGACAAACTTTCTGGTCTGAGTTTGACCATCACGTATAGCAAGAGGGTGTTCATGCCCATACCGATCTTTGTTTTAGCAACTGTGTCAGACAGAAGTGTTTTATATCCACCACCAGGCAGATAGTCACCAATGAAAACCAGCCAGAAGGGTTATCCGTCAGGATATTCGAGATCCATTCTATAGACCACAATTCGACCTATGCGGCATACCGACTGTAAAATTTCCAGGTCCAGTCAGATGATTGAAACTTGCGATGAAAATCTAACAACTACTCGAGAATAAAGTCACGTATGCCGAGTAAACTCATTTTGGGCATATACATATACCCCTAAGAAAATTTTCCCATTCAGTATGAAATACTCAAGATGGTCTGGTGACCATCTAATAACGGATTAAATTTACATGCCCAGACTCTGTTCCACTTTCAAATCACCCTATTCACCGTTATTATAATATAATGTAAGGTGAGTTTGTTGATCCATAGGATCGGGTTTATGTTTTCACTGCCCTCGTTTTCAACGGCCTCTCTCTCATACGTGATTTCACACTGAAATAAGGATGCCGTTTCAGAACCTGGTCAATCCTCTTTGGACGATCCTGTTCAAACGGGGTTCTGTTTGCTTGGTCACTGTACGCCGAACTTTGATGCCTGCAGGGTTTTCAATGGCACGATATTTTATGCGTGATAGACCACACAGTGGTGTTGCAGCAACCCCATATGCCATCGCCTGATGATACGCGAAACGCAGATAAAAGCTAAACGTGATATCCCAGGCAGAAACAAAATATAGTCAGTCACGGTGTTAAATTCCAATCGCTTGTTATGTTCACCGCATAAAGAGTTGAAAGTTCTCCATACTCTTTATGTTTCTGGTTTTTCACGCCCGAGAGATTTTCTTCCCTATGTAACACGTTGATATATACCCTGTTCAATGCCCTGTTTGATTAATAGACGGAGTGTAGTGTTACGTCCTGACCCTCGATTTTTCTCATCTCGGCCAAGAAAAGCGCGGCTTTCCCTTTAACACGTTATTCGAGATAAAATCGGCATTGGCCAGGTTATTGCCCTGTTTCGAGCCTAACCTTGCGGAAAATTGCTCAGGATGGGCGGAGAGTGCATAATTTGGTAACAATGGCAAATTAAAATAAAATCTCACGAACGAAACTCTTTAATTTTCGCGAGATACATCGGAAAAGACTAATAAATTGTAATTCGGCAAAATCGGACAAATAAACTTGTAATATAAAGGGACAAAAATTGTATGATCACATTAAATAAATTCTGATAAAAACGGGACTAAACTTTCACTGACGCGGGAGAAAATTAACTACAGGGCCATCCTCAAGATAAGCCTCCTGGGGTTTATCCGCGCAAACTACAAGGACAAACGAAATTATCGCGAGTATTAAAATGACCGCTACTACAACGATAGCTATCTTTAATTGGAAAAGGTCCATGGTCGATTGACAACCCTCACAAAAACAAAAATCAACACAGAATTTACTCAACCACGACTCGATTAAATTTTAATTACTCAAAGAAATTAAAAAAATCTCCAAAAATGAATTTAACCACGGATGATGCATAAAATTTATATTAGAAATGAATATCAAGTGATAAACACAAAAAAAAAACACTATTGATCCATTATTTTCCGGAACAAAACGTGAATGACTCAAATGAATTTAACTCGCGCATATTTCACTGAATTTACGAAGATGAGCACTTCCTAGGAGAAAAATAAATTCACACGAAAAATAATCCTACAATCGATTGAAACACGAACAGGTTTTTCGGAGCGATTTACTCGGAACATTGAAATAATCGAATTGCACAAACAAAAAAAAATAAAAATAATTCTAAACGACGCGAAATAAATTGGACAAAGAATTGAACTTAAGCATGAGGAAGATAAAATTGAGAAAATTATTTTGGCCAGACACTTTTCGCAAAACTGAAGTTAAATTGACATAACTCTTCACAAAACTGAATTTAACACAAAAATCTGAATTTCCATAAAACACAAAAACCTGAATCTTCATAAAACTGAATTTAACACAAAAATCGAAATCTAATACAAAACGGATAACGCGAAAAGGGAGAACAACGACGAAAATATTTCATAGACCTTCAACGGTGAGTAACCCGGTAGTTTCGGTTACGGGACTCGAGCCGTCATGGGGTGTCGACCGGGGTCGGAGACACCGCGCAACACGAACGAAAATATACTGACACATGCGAGAAAACATTTTAAAATACTTACTACTTTGATGATTGAAACGGGTACAAAGGTAAATCGACGGTGATGGTTGATACAGACAATGGTAATAGCAGACGAAATGATGCACCGATGACAATGAGAGACGAATATGACGACAAACAGATGGATGCCAATTGGAATAATCCGACGTAGCTGATAGTGGTATTTCGCGACGAAGATGAAAGAAAACCGTGGAAAAATGGAACGAAAAATAAGCGGTGAAAAAGAAAAAGTTCAATACTATAAATCTCCGCTGATTCAATACTTTTATTTGGAAGGAAAACAAAACACAAACAAGTCTATGGTCCTGATACTATATAAACGGTATTCCGGAGACAAGAGTAAAAATTCTAAAAGATGAAAATGAGGCTAAATGATAATATTCTGACCCGACGGACAGTGATTTCGCGTAAGAATTTCTCCGGATTTTTCTGACATACCGCGACTTCAAACTAAGATCTACTCTGGCCACCGACTGCCAGCGATTCGTTACTTAAAATTTTCTTCCGACTCTGACGAACATACCGCCTACTTAAGATTTCTCCCGATTCTAACGAAGAAACCGCGGGCTCATTACCCGGTCTTATATAGGGTCCTCTAGGATGGCTTAGTTTCGGCGGTGGGGAGGTACGCCCTTAGACGCTTTAGACGCTCCAGGCTCCTCCGCCGCCTCCACCTCGCATCCCCGATGATCCCCTGGAATCTATATAATCGAAAATTTATACTTATGATTAACACGAATTCATCCTTATGATATAATATTCACTCCTGCATTCCTTTATAATAATTATTTCATTATTACCTCATAATCAGCAAACGAATTTCTCGTACATACGCCGTCTTTTCATGAAGACGCTCACTCTGTCTCTCTCATACTTACATATTTCGTATTTAATTTCTCACTCACTCTATCCCTCGTTTTGGAGGTACCACACAGTGGAGGAGTAAACCCCTCTTCTTCATTCTGGTCACTCTCTCCTTCTCATCCCTCCATGCTTGCATTTGACTTCTCCTACGGGCCACGCGTTGACCCGTCATAGGCTCTCGATGTCACACACACATACATACACATCCATTCGTCTTTTCCCATTCGTACTCTCGTTCGGTGACAACTTCTCCTCTGTTTCTCTGTATCTTTCTCGCTCTGGATTTCGTTCGATCTTTCCTCTCATTCTATTCATTCCTATTTCTTTATAATTATTTACCATGCGGAGGTTCGGATGCAATGGTGTATGTCATGCTATTTCTTTTGGATTATAATTAATTCTTTCCAATAATTATACGAAAGGAAATTATTTTAGCGTATCCAAACTACTCAAAATTCTCATAATTATTAACCAGTTATTCAGATTCTACATTTGTTACAACAATTGAAATTTTATTCTATATACTTCGGATCTTGCGTAATTTTATGATTCTGGCTTTATTATTTCTTTTACTTGTCGTTACAGGAAAGATCTATTTCCGTGCTCACGCAACTATCACTCATACATTCATTCATCTAACTCGTACTTATTATAGGAAAAGGATTCGTTCACAGTTTTCATTTCCACATAAACCTTTACCCATGCATTACGAAATCTCCTGAAATCTTTGAGTTTGGTCGTTGTTAATTAAAAAGGAAAACGTTAATTAAATAATGCGCTTGCTACGCTTTTTGGGTCTTTGTTGGATTCGATGCCGAATTCTGGTGTCGCCCCTCCTTCATAGGCGAGAGCTTGGATTCGTATGCTGATGGGACATACGCCTTCTGAATCCCAAGACTTGGGACAAAGCGCTGCTTGCTCTCTTTCTTTGGCTATAGACTTGGCGTTCTCTTCGTGCAGCATAAACATTCAGTGCTCATTAAATTGGAGTCCAATAACAGTCCAAGCATAAACAGATATTCTCAAAAGTTTGTTTAATTTTGGTCGTCGATGATTGGGTGTTTCGCCGAAATCTTTCTTCCATCGAGTCTCCTCGACTCGACCAATGCGTTAATTTATCGATCACGTGCAGAGCTCATGTAGACCACCCATGAGAATTATCCGATGACTTTTTCCAGACGCCGTTCCCAAAAAGTCGTAACAAGGCTAAAACCTCCCATAATTTCGGAGCAAGAAAAAAAGAAAAACAACAAAGATTCAAAGAAAAATTCACATCTCTTCGACCAATTTCGATTCATGGAAATCCCGACCTAGTTTAAAATAAAATTGAACATTTAAATGCAATTATCTATAATCTAACGCCACCTTTACCATCACCGATGACCTGACCCAGGTACCCATGCTCATTCTTGATTTTACATTTTTACATCCGTTCACTCACGTACTTTCGGGAATTCAGTTCATAGAGTCTTCATTCGGGGATAAGGAAAAAGAGGATCACCGGTCACTTAGCTTTAGATGAGGCATACACGCTCTGTCTCTCCTGCTTTCCTTCTCACACACACCCAAAGAGACCGCCTGTGGTTCTCACGAAGGCAAAGACTTTGCACTCAGCCTGTATTAGTGTCCCATGCACATTGCTTTTCGTTGTGCACAAAGGCCCACCACTTCTGAGTAATCTGATGCCATGGCCAAAGATTTCTTCAGCATCGACGGATGTTTTTCTTCACGCCCGACGATGGACGTTTTGTTATAAAGAACTGCGATATCGACGCCGCCATGGCGTCACCTCTCGATAATTTATGCTCACTTGAGACCATATTCGTGTCGACGAAGACAGCCCGAACTATCCGAGTTCTCCAAAGAAAAAAAACGTTTCTCTCGTATGACCGGGTCCCTTTCCTCGTATTGAATTTTATTGAGAATTACAAGATATAAGTAATCTCAAATCGATGCAAAAGTCCCGAAAGTCGCGGGACGTAACAGTAGTATAATTCATGCACTCAATTGAAATTGTTAGGTGATAACACAATACTCAATAAGCGCATGGATTATTACAGAAATAGACAATAATTATTATACAAATATTGAGTTTACTCTTCTATTTCCGCGAAAATTCTGCTCTAACATCTGAATTGGCATCGAAATTAAAGAGCATTACCGTGATGAACAGTAATTTTTTATGTTCGACCAAGAATTAGTCATGTAATTTTTTTGTTCATATGGCGATGCACGGTGAATTCTCCATTGAATTTGTGTACCATTTAGTTTAATATATTGATTGCTAGCATATAATAAGAGCCACTCATAACTTTTGGTGCATTAAATCATATGAATGACTTTAGTCGATGTATATATTACATGTAACTAAGCAGAGTCTCTTGCCCCGGTTTCAATTTATTTCCGTAAATGTTTTTACGACTTACGGAAGTAAGAAAGTAACAGGACGCTATTCAAGTGAATTATTGCAGCAGGTTACCATATATAGCCATGGGAACAGCCTGTGGATTAACCAAATCCTAATTGCTTCCATTTCCGCTAATAACGCTTACGACTATTAGTCAAACTTTTACGTTAAATTTTAGAATATTCCTACCGTGATTCGTGGTCGCGAAACGGGTGTTACGGGACAAGGTGGCAAGTTTGAATCAGGGCTGACTGCGAGTGAAGTGGCAAATGCGTCGAGGGTATCCCAGAGTTGCCCAAACTAATGGCACAGTAGAGAATATATAGCAAGTGTGGGGAGAGTCGTCAAAGGGAAGCGGAACGGGCACAAGATGATGAAATTGGAAGCCAGATAACACGAAGGAGGCAGAAACGCCCGAACAGGGGTGACCTTGCTTCGAGTAGGAGCAGTGCAGAATCGACAAAAAGTTTCTTGAAACGTCAACCACTGTGTCACGCCATTATCACCAAGCGGTAGCGCCAGAACTAGAACCACAGAACGACCATTATAGAACCAACAGGGTTTCCAAGCCACACTATATTACCACAGTAAAACCAGCCATACCACGCTCTCGATGCATTGGCACAGCATGACACTATTTCATAAATCCATCGTAATTGATCGTCCTGATAGAAACGAATAACGTACTAAAGTAGTCATTCGAGTATCTCACAGGAAAATTACGTGTTACGTACCAGTGAACTTTATGAAGACTCTTGCTCAAGTGGAGGTCTAGCGTGGTGCAATCTCGCGAGCTTTGTCCGAGATACCTTGTTTCGTGGATTTGGAAAAATCTCCGACCCTCTAGCGCTTCGTTAATTACGGTGCAAATACCTGAAAAATACACCCTAGTAGGGCGTCACAACCTCGACTACGACTCGCATGTGGTATCGGTAACGGCAACACGTCCGATTATGAGGTGCATGACATGGCACCAGGAACCGATCTACCTGTCTGCCTATACCAACGGTTCTTCCACTTATGTTCCCCTCTGAGCCTCGAATACTGTATGAACCAGCGGTTCTGGTTTAGTGCTAACGTGTAACTGATGAAAATACTTCTATGGACGTAAGACAGTTTGGTCGAGGAAATATTGATGTAAACATAACTGTATTTTTAAGACTACGAAAGCTAAAATTAATTTAAATGCGTTATTCACTACAATTTTCAAAATGCATTAATTGTGTGCGCGTGAACCGGTAAAAACCACACCTCTATTGAGCATACATACATGCCACACTAGTGCGATTTGGGATTTTGCATTTTCAATGTACAATAACTCTCGTATAAATAATCTAAAATTATTCGATAACCAGTGTTTTTTGGGGTAATAGTTTCTCAGAAATCCGAAGGTCATAATTTCAAATGCGATAAATATTATTCATTCGGTGAAAATACGACAAAATCGGAACAAAAATGTTCAAAAATTCACAAAAAAGAAATTTTAGGTGGTGCAAATTTGCACTAGTGTGGCGTTTACGGGTTAAAAGTATTTTATTTGTATTTTTGGTTTTGATTTTACGTTTTCTTGTACTATTAACTGTATTTATTAACCTGCATTTAATGCAGGTTATGTTCTTAAATAAGTGATTTTGAGTGACCCCGGAAACCCGAAAAAATTGAATCGTCGTCGGGAATTTCTAACGGTTATGCACTTTAGTATTATGCAGATACTAAAATATACCCCCGATCTTGATTTTAATATACCATCAACCACGTGGTAGCTACGTGAAGAAATAAGCTGTTTACATCCTCGGGTATTCATGAAGAAAAACATAAATGCATAAACATATCGTGATACCCCTGAAAACGGAGGGTGAAAAAAGTCAGAGCTGAGGGAATACCTATGATAAAGATACATGTCAAGCACGATGGAACATAAATTCAATGCTCGTCCATGACTCCTGGTGTTGGGAACGATGCAAACATAAACGTCTATGGTTCACGATAATTTGCAGTAGCGGATACTAAAAATACGTTCCCACTGGGTTGTATAGGTTGCAGTATAGTAATAGAGCAGTTGCAAGAGCGTGGGTCGAGCGAGTATTATGTAAGACAAGCACGTAACATCGGACCCAGAGTGTGGGGCTGTATTTTTCTGAAATAGCCTCTCCGACGTAGACACTTTCTTCCTTCTTCCACTTCCGATTTTTTCTTTCACACGCTTTCTTGAGCTCAGCATCAGGTAAGTAAATAAATAATGTATCGTCTATCCTGCGGTTGTGAACGTGGTGCAAAAGCTTCGAAACGAGCATACCCCTTAACAGTTTCGTTTGTATTCTGTCCTAGCCTATGCCAAATATATTCACGAGGCAAACTCGAATTTACGAGTAGCCCATTTATTTCTTTTTTTTTTATGTCTCGGGAGTAGTACCGAGATCTTTTATCCAAACCAAAGAGTAATAGGGCTGGGAATATCTATTTTCTTGGACGGGTGACCGAACCAATATTTTACGTGTTCATTGCTTCACGATGGATTTGCATGAGCTTTACAGAATTGAGTAGGGTCAGATAAGGGGAAAGACGCACCAGTTTTATATTTTTCATTGAGAATACATAGACTTTATTATTAAAATCGGAATTACTATACACGAATTTTCCATGGAAATAAATAGTAACAGTGTCTCTTTCGTTCTCGTTGCGTCGACGCTTTTCGTGTTGTCATTCGGAAAATCATAGTCTGCTCTGTGCTGAAATTACCTATTATACAATCTCTCCTCTAGAGCAGCATTGCCAACGTATGAAAAGCCTCCCCTTTTAGGTACTTTAAAATGAGACAGAAGCTGCTTTTTTCTTGAGTTTAAAATTCATGGAATAATAATGCCCGAATTACTGGTGCTGCTAATGGCAAATACATGTATATATATATATATATATATATATATATATATATATATATATAATATATTTTGTATACCTCTCAGCATAAAGCTGTGGGTTTTATTCACTTGTTTTTTCTTCCAAACGGAGAAAACAAATTTTCCCAAATTCTCGAGAATACCAAGAGAACACAAGGAGCAGCAATGGCACAGCATGGATAGCATTTGCGACAGACTCGCACGTACGAAAATTATTCCATTACACCTCGTGCCATTTTCATGATCTCTTCTCTTCAATAAATTATTTTCAGACACTCGATGAGGGACAATCATATCAATCTCCAAAACAGACTGGAGGTAAAATTTCAATGATCGTTACTTAAATGAACACTTAAATGTTGTGCTGCAGACATATCACCGCGAGTATATTAATTATTTAGTTCATGGGAGCGCATATTCCATTAGAATAACAAAAATTGATGTTGGGGTTACTGGAATTTACGTAATTAAGAAATGAATTAATATAATCTGGGCGCGAAATTATCATTTACTCACCATAATAAGAGAAATAAAAAGTCAATAATATTAAAAGAGAAAAAAAAAGTTATATCTTTATATGCACGCGAGTTGCATATATTTTGCCACTACGGGGATTTGAACTTCCCACCTATACATCTGTTTAGCGAACGCGGGACGCCACCTATTACGCTGCTAACTACTCGAAATTTGAAATGTTGCATCGTGGGTAAAGCACACCCTACGAGTATGTGAAATTCTCTTGGTCTGTAGAAAATATTTTTACTTTTTTTTTTCCAAGGACAAAAAAGGCGAATGTAAGTCAAATGCGGTATGACTTCAGTTTGAATCGATTGAATCAGTGCGTGTCTACGCGTGTTTACGGTCGGTGCAACGAATCTAAAGCTAGCACAACAAAATGTTTGGTTGTCTGAAACACAATTTGGTATTGTCGACCGAATAAGTATTAATGAAACGAAATAATTTCTTCAGTATAAATTTACATTCGTTTAAACGCCCGTGAACGCAGATTTAAATTTCGGATTACCTTCGTCTTTTTGATGCAACGACTCGAGATGATGTGAATGGTGGTGTGATGGGAAAGAGGAAAATATTGAAGTCAACATGACCTTCAAATTTTTGTGGACGACTTTCCGATTCATTTGGGCAAAAAAATTATTATGGTTTATACACATCAAGTATTTTTACCCAGCACCATTCGTCTAATATATTTTACATAAAATTGAAAAACTTCATAAAATTTTAATCGTTTTGCCAATACTCGCCTAACCCAATATTATAATAAGAGAGAGCGCCGAGAGTAGGGAAGAAATAAAGTGATACAATCGTAATATTTCATGTGCGGTGTATTACTTTTTCAAACGTTGTCGTGCATGAATTGAATATTTGCTTTCAAGTGAAAAAATGTGGTAGTGATAAATTCAAATATTATATTTTATTTATATACGAACAGCTTGTTCGACCTGAAAGTATGTATCTTAGTGGTTTAAAATGTGTCGTTGCTGTTTCAAAATATTGTGTTGTGGTCCATAATTTTTTTCCGTATTTCGAGTAAAGAGAATCTACCGTTGGATCACTGGTGCAAGCCAATTTAAGTAATAGGGCAAGCTTACTTTCATTCATTCAATATACCTGATTTGATTTTCATTCAATGAACAATTCGTTAAGTTCAACCGATTGGACTTTTCTGAAGATTGCGATTATTCAGAAACTTTAAAGTAAAGGTGAGGATTAGATTGACTAAATATGAATTAAATTCAAGCACATTTATTGTTTCTGTAACAGATGATTCAGTTGAATCAATTCGGATTAACGGACAGATTGTACAAATTATCCAATGGATAATTTAGTTCTTCGAAGTATTCAGGTAGGGTTTAGGCAACTAAGTATTGGAATGTTAGCGAATATTTCTACTGCTGTTAGGAATCCCTGATTTGAGTTGTCACAACAGCAGTTATAGGTAACAACAAATATTTCATTCATTCCAGATAATTCACGACAGGCTGACTCAACTGAATGTAGTTATTCATTTCTATTTGTATACTGAATCCTTTATATTGTCAACTGCATAAAATATTAATTTATAATATTAATTTATATTCAGTAAATGCATTGCATGAGTGCTTTCGCGTTTTCGTAACGAGCTACCGAAACGGTCAACTGCTAACAATAAATGGATCCTCCATTCTGTTGCATCGATTACGACAGCTAAACATTTAAACAAAATTAATTGCACTGTTTTAGAACGCAGTGTCCCGAAATGAACTTTTAATCCGATGTTGTCGATTATTGATTTTTCGTTTTTTCTCTTTAATTTCCCATAATATGCCTAACTTATGGCTACTATTTCGGATTTCAACTTTTCGTTTTGATAAAGCAAAGTAAAAAATACTGCAATGTTGTATGCATCGATAGAGCTTTGTGAGGAAAATTTACATGTTGCAACGAGCTGAGGAGAGTAGGAAAATTATGCGCCATTAGGTATATATAAAGGAGGCGTAAGAATGTAAAGTAACGGATTGAACGTGCAGTGGGACGGTCGGCGGTAAGGACGAAAGAAGCACGGTTCGATGAATTCAGTTAGACCCGACTTTTGGCAGATACGAGTCGGACCATGCTTCGAATGGTAAACCAAGCATAAAACCCGAATGGGCCTATCCGGAGTCTGCCAACAGACCTATAGCAGTCATGTCATCTCTTCCACGTAATTCGTTGTATTGGATTGAGTATACCCATATTTTCGGTGCTCGGTCGAGCGTAAGAAACGGCACTTGGCCGTTCGGCAGAAAAGATTCGACAAAGGCCGAATTATTTGCCGGTACCGCTTTGACCTCGGTCGTTTGCATCGAAGATATTGAAATATTGCGCAACGTACCGAACATTTTGTACTACTCTTATTATACACATTAGATTCTCTGAGCTACTCATGTAGCTTACAAAGACATTTTCATCAAGTACATCAAACAGGCGTGTTATGAGAATACACATGAAGTTTTGAAGTTGCAATCTCGTCACATCTAAATCCACGAGTAGACTATTGTGTTTCGCTTTTTTTTAAAGTAGTAAAGGCACCAGCTTTTCACAATGATAAGTGAATCGACCGGAAATTCTATTGCTTGATTCTCTCTGAGATTCGCCAATAATTACTCAAATAACATTATATCAAACGGTAAATTGTCTAACAAATCATGACTAAAGAACTCTGAAGAAATAAGCCAGATGAAATATCTAATACAGAATAGAATTGACGTTTGAAACATTTTACTTGCAGCAGAATATATCTTACGTGCCACAATATCGAACAGACAAACAAAAAAATGATTTCAAGTTTGAAAAACATCGCATGCTCAAGTATTATTGAGATAAAACATTCCTTCGTCTACTATGTTTCCTTTCCAAGTATCCTTTTAATTTCCGATGGTTGACTTCGTTCTTTGTATACAGTAACCCGTGACACCTTGAATTTTGAAATTCTTCAATCTCAAAGGTAGTAGCATACATTCTTGAATATGAATATACGAGCTTGAGGTTCTTCAGAAACATGCAAAATTGAAGTAAACCATCGTTCCGGAATATCTCCGGCACGATGGGGAATATTTTTCGGATGAAGTTTCAAGTCTTTGTATGTAGCGTTTCACTGGCGTCGATTGAGAGGATAATTTGTTCTACCGTTATGGAAACGAGGGAACCATGAAACCGATGTAATCAACATTTTTAAGTCTGCAGTGATTTTGAACAGTGAGTGTCGAACTCAGCTGGCGTTGCTGCTGAAAGGAGAGAAAGGATGTGTAGATACATAGATATACAAGCGACACAAGGGGAGTTAGTGGTTATTCTCGAAACCACGAGTTAATTAGAGCTCGGTGGTACGAGAGTGCCAGAGCCGATTGGTCGGTGCTGCAAACCTCGGAACGGGGTGGTGAGGCAATATGTATATAGAGACGGTGAGGGTGACTGTGCGCCAGTCGGTGGGAAGGGCGGCTGACGAAGGCAAAAGAAAAGTCGGTCGCGAAGCGAAAGAAAAAGGTACCGTGAAAGCTAGGGAAACGAGAGAAGTCGCAGGGTGGCAACGAGTGCTAGAGTGTAAGAGAAGTGGTAAAAACAGGGGCAAGAGCCAAGGTTCTCTTTAATTGCGCACAGTCCTGCTGACATCAGCTCTCTGGTCATCTCTCTCTCTCTCTCTCTCTCTCTCTCTCTCTCTCACACACACACACACACACAGTTCGGGAGTCGTCGTAGCATCAACAAGCTCGCTCTTTGTGACGTGTCAATGTATGCGAAGTACCCTTACCATCACAGCAGGTAAAGCAACACCGGTAAAGTCAAGCGGGGCACCCACCAGCCCCGCGCTAACTAGTTCCGGGGCTTATTTCAGTAATTTGTCATTGCCAAAGTAAAATAACAAGTTTGATTTAATTCCGTCCTGCCAAACTCCACTGAGGCCTCTCATTATACACCTTTCATTTCGAAATCCCTGATTCGATGTTGCGAGCACGCGCTTCGATATTCGCATGAAACTGCATCATAGTACCATACTTCGTACATCATTAACAGACATTTCAATTCGCGATTTTCACGCCCTAGAGATGGCGCAACGGTATCTCAATATGGCCGATCAAAGTATAGTACAGGGAGACTAGAGTCTCCTTGGTATAGTATAAATGGTTTTTTTTTTATTTTGTCCATTATCATATTTTGGCACTGTACACACTATACTAGTAGAGGTTCTGCTTTAAGCCACGAGAGGCGCCAAAACTTTTGGGGATCGCGAATATCACATGAACAAGAGCCCCCTTCGGTTGCACCAATTGGTTTTAGCAACCAATCATTAAAATCACGAGACTGCGTCTCCTACGTCTGGTTATTTTATAAGCATCCATTGAATTTTATCTCGTAAATACGGCTCGTTGGAATGTTCATTTTTCATCCCAACGTTTTCGCATATTACTTTGGAATTGTGTATGTCTACCTAATATCGTACCGTATAGGCGTAATATTCGGTTGATGCTTCTCGATAGATTAAAATTGTCTCGCTTCCTGAAAGGATACATACCTGCTTATACAACTGACATGGTATTTAAAGGTCTATATATCTGCCACCCATGCAAACCTGGTGCTCTCGTGCTATCACCCTATCACACACGTAAACCTAACACATCGCTATGTATGCATGTATGTGGACGTACACACGAAACCATTATTACTTTGGAACCGCGCTAGATTGCATTTCGAAGGTATAGATAGGTAAGTGGTTAATGTCGAGCAATGCTATAGCTAGGGTCGGTAGATTGGCAAGTATAAGGTACATGTAAAACGAGAGCACGGGCCTGGCTTCAAATCATATTTAATCCATTCCCGGAATAGAGTGTGAAAAGCTCTTCAACCGAGTGCCTCCAGCCACTTCTCACCCTCGCCTCGCCACTAAGTCTTTTATTTCGCTTTCACCAAAAAGCACTATGTATACATATACACGTATATCTGTACGGAGCAACAATTTATTTACAATTTCAAGTCCATGGGGAAAGAGCATATATGTATAATTTATACCTATGTACTGTAACGTATTTTTGCAAAAAGGGAAGAAGAGTGGTACTAAAAAATGGAGTGCGGAGAAGCAAACGCCCTGCGAGAGTTCAATGTGGGCAATGTTCCAGCCATAAATATATGAAGCACTTTAGGCCAAATTAATCCATTCGTCACATCCACTGGACTCAAAAAATTCTGAATCTATAGTAGAATTTTTGAGAATTTTTCCGAACTTTTGAATAAATTTTTCTGCCAGCTGTCATTCAACCTTTATTCTTAGGATTAAAAAATCGGAGTCCAACCTGAAATATTTGAAAACGTTCTTTAAATCCTAGAAAAACCATAGAACGATAACTTGAATTGAAATAACGACTGCTGTTGTAACTGCATAATGTAGGCTCAAGTATATCAAGTATATCAAGCTGCATCATGTCTTTCTACGAAAAATATTTTTGTTTCGTACAGCAATCAACAAAACTATATGAAGCCGTCATGCTGGCATATGGAAAAATCGAAACATAATAGAGATTCGATAACCGGTGATCAGCCACGAATCTCGATAACCTGCATCTATATCCATTATACATTAAAGTTCACCAACGTTAATGATACGATCAACGAGATGAGCTATCCCTATATCCCTCTTTTCCCCTCTGTCATACGCCGTATCCCTCCAGTTTTGTCCCTCTGATGCAAGTTCTCTTGCGCTTCAAAAATTCACTTGCCATTTGGCGATAAATCATTGAAGTAACTGCCTATACGGTAACCCGATATAATTTGAGATATAAATTGGAGCGAGTTATTGTCACAAAGAGAGCTCCAGCAGAGTCTAAGCTGTACGAACGAAGACGCTATACTTATACGTATGTGTGCAGGACTTGAGAAAAGTGTGGCAAGAGAGAGAGAGAGAGAGAGAGAGAGAAGAAAAGAAATGGAGAGTAATAGAAATACGGACGAGAAGGAAATTTGAAAGGGGCACAGCTGGTGCGAAAGAGCGAGCCTTGTAACCAGACTGAGACTTTCTATCGTTGGGGTCCTATCGCACGTGGGGTAGTTATAACGACTTTTTGGTAACACGAGCAAGCGTTCGACTCTCGGCTTTCCAAACGGCATTAAAACGTGCAAAACTTTTCGAATAATAGCCCCGCGGTTAGAAGACACGAGCGTGCTAGCAGTAATTCTACAATTGTTCGTTTCATTATGACCCTGGCGCGAGGTCACGATTATTGAAAAGTTTCGTTCAGCCTTTTTTCTTCTGGCATTCCTGTCTTACCTTCGGACACTCACACAACACCCTTTGTGAGTATCAATGATTGTCCATGAATGTTCGTATAAGTGCTGTGAGTGCAGTGACTCATGTACCCTGATTATTCGTACACGTGGCTGAAAGTTGTTCTCTAGTGTCAGTGCATTTTATTTCGATTTTAGGCATAATAAAAAAACGTAGAATACAGCTGTGAACTGAGACATTGTAATTTAAACAGTTATTCACATTCCAGCGTGAACTATAAATTAACGGGAGTGCCGCGGGCTTGTGCACTCGAACTTCCGTATGTATATATTTGCGATGCGATTTTTTTTTGGTCATAATTCGCAATGATGATGATGGTGATAATCACGAGACGACGACGACGACGACGACGACGACAAACGACAACGATGACGAAGATAACGACGAATAGTACAAACGAGCGAGACTCTCGCATATTCCAAGAATCGCGAAGATCTCTCGCACTCACGGCACTTGTCCTCGTATACATGTATACCCGTGCGTAATACCAGTGCGCAATCTGACCCACATCTGCATTAGCGTTCACGCAGATGTATTATACAGTGTGTGGCGATTTGCTGGTGAATTGCATCGCCACACACCGTAACGCAACACTCGATGTCTACCAGCCTCTGCAACGAGGGAGCTCTCGAGAACGTTGTACAACACTCTCGTTCGTTCCGTGAGTGCCACGAGCCGGGCAGATGCTACGGTAATCGAGCAAGTGGAGCGAATCTGGTGGCCGCTTTGTGTGCATGAGTATACACTCTGATTCTATTTCTTACGCCCTATATATCAGATTCTACAATATACACAACTATATTATATACGTATATATATACTCTATATGGTCACGCGGATAATCAGAAGACCTATATGTGCGATACTAATAGAGAAAGAGGAAAGATCGATGCGCTGTGGTCTAATGCATCGATCTTTCTCCATACTATAATATATACTGGGTAAAGCACATAAACTAAATCTACTTTCATGAAGACCTCAGAATTCATCAATCTTTCAATAAGATACAAATTCTCAAGTACCTTCAATACGTTATTTCTTATTTAATAGTTTCCCGGTACATTTTTTTCATTTTAGTACGGCAACGTCTCAGCCACTCGAAACATGTATTTCATATGTATTATTTTACATTAGTCCACTATACCAAATATCTACGGAACTCAACGAAAGTTATGCTGTACTCGTGAAAAAATTGATTAAATGTGCCGGCGGTGTGACAATCATGATACACGGAAATGTTCTTCTTGACCATTTAAAATACATCGACGCTCAAGAAATAGTATTACTGCGCGCATACGCGCTCTATATGCAATCGAATTAGTTAACCTAATCAAACGAGATCATCTGGAGTGCAAGCACAGGTCTAACGGTGAGTGATCAGGCAAAAATTTTCGAAACGTTCCAATTTGCGACACTTCATATGTGCGCGCATATATATACATGTCATCCTGTATACCCTGTATGATGACGATAAATCCGCTTTTTATTTTTCACTGCAATATCGGCAATGATGAGATGTCAATAATCGAGTAACATGTATCGGCCAATATCAAATGCCATTTATAGCTCATCGTGGACATCAGGAAGATAAAGTCGGAGAGAAAAATGCACGAACCCTCGATACTATTTAAAATATGTACATACTCATGCCATTTGACCATGGGGTTCGCTTCGAATACGCGCCCATCGGAACAACGTAAGTACCTCTATGTGATGTATAAAAAGTATCCCTGGCCAAATCGATTAACCCCGCACTGTGAACCTTTTCGATTTTTACCCATGATCTTCTATATTAATGTGCCTATTCCAAATAACCCTTACTTTTTAAAACCTTCTTGTTGGGCTGAAATTTCACTATGCATTTTTCCAATTTCCAAAATTCTAAATTGTTACCCGAATTAAAAAATCCAAGAACAAAATTAATTCATTATACAGTAATCAATATGATTACGATAAAATTAATAATCGTTATTCTGAACGTTTGCTTAAATTTTTATGTCATTTTGGATCCCTAACTCAAGAATTATTTCCGGAAATTGAGTAAGTTCCGAATTACATGTAATTTGAATGCTCCAAACAATTCTGAGTAAGTTGGGAGCTCAACTGTAGATTTAATGTTGGTTTATTTATGTCAAAACTTACAAACTTGTAGGAGATTTTAAAACCACCGATAATTGAAGAAAATCTTACAACACTTTTTTAATAAGCTTCTTGACATTATGTTATTTGACATCTAATTATCTTTTCTTAGATTTCAATAGTGGGGTAAAAGTTTTTGGAGTCTGAAATTTTTTAAACAGCGTAAAAGAATGATGGCTCATCAGAAAAACATTGAAAAATAAATCAGTACGTTTTTTAGAGCACACACGAAGATATAAAAAATCACCGATAAAATGAAAAGAAGTGAGTTTTCGGTACTTTACGATGCGACCCGATATAAACCTATCGAGTCGGCCAGGGGCGTAAATCGTGACACCGATTTTATAAATTTCCGGTAAAATGACAGCGAACTCCAACACCTCGAATTAATGAGATGAGGGTCGTTCAAATAAGGTAATTAAATTATTAACAAGCAAACACTCTTCAATTCATTTATAATTGTTTGAAAAATATTCTGCTGATGGGATCATTGATCGGACAGACTTTAATTCTTTATAATTATATCGAAATAACCGGTCACTGAATTGCATTATGTTCGCGAGGAAGCTAAAGTGTACAATTGACGAGTGTAATCGCGAAGTAATATTTTCCGAGCGTCTCCGTCGAAGATATTGGTGTATCTCTCTTTCCTCGATGGGAAAAATTCTTTCAAAGTGAACTGCAGAAGTGTCCCAGACATATGCATTTTTGTCTTGATTGGCTAATTTTTGTCAAAATAGAGGAAATATACCTGATCGATTAAAGTGTAAGAAAAGAGTCTGAGAGACGCCCTTTATGAGGTTGTACATACAGTCAAAAACGAGGGTCAAGGGCTCACCAGCTTCTTGGATCCGTTCACGAATAAGACCACAACTAAAAATATATGTGGCGTAAGGAACGTTTTTCGCGTCTTCAACGAATTAAATAACAAAAACACCGCTATTAGGCCATGAACAGTGTGAGAAAACCGTCTATCAATGCGAATATTCAAGGACAATGCAAATGACTGGGACTTCTTTAAGAAGGTCTCGACATAAACTTGATCTTTTTCAGCTGTGTTGACAACTTTTCAAAAAATTATTCATCCTTATACCACTATCAATATCAGATTTTTAAAAAAGGTATATGAATAGAGTCCATAGAAATTCGAAATCCCTAAAAATAAAAAAATAAAAATAACAACGATATTCCGTACGTGACGCAACCGTGAGGGTCAGACGTTGTTCCATTTAGCCAGGAATATTTCACATATATGGCTTGTCTTAGAAATGTGCTGCCATATATTTATATAACAGTAATTTCATTATTTAGGACTACGGTATATGGGCCAGTAAACATCGTAGCAAAGGGAAAAAAGAGCCAAGAGGGAAAGCTTGCTCTCGGGGTTTGACTGCGGTGCTGTAAAGGGCGATATATATAGGTAATACGTTCGCTAACCCACTCTGCCTCTCTCGTAACTTTCCGTTCACACACGGCCTCGGCTGATCTGGCGTTTACTACAACCACTGTAGCCCAGCGTAGCGTCACTCCCTGTATAACGCATATATCTCTCATCGGGACGCTTCGCGTGCATCTCGCCCAGCTTTTATGTGACTAAATAGGGTTAGTTTTACGTCATTGGGCTGAGAGCAAAGTTAATTTCGACACCCCACGCGATTCTCGCAGCGTGGCGAATGCAGGCCTCAACAAATTCGTTTATACACACGACGCACAGGGACAAGTACGACCGCGAAGGCTATGGCGCCGTCACCGCTGTCATCGCTGTATACACACCATATGCTTGAAGTTATATCTAATAATATATGTATACAAGCATATATACATCTCCATAATTTCGCTTAGACGATCGATTGTTTCCGGTTAAACCGTTCAATCACGAAAGTATCATGCACGACAAACTTTTTATCGTACACAAACTTCAGACGAGAACTACAGGAAGCGCGGAAAAGTTCTGCGAGAGACCATATGCACAAATCACTACTATCTGTGTTCCACCATTTATCGAAGGAAAAAAAAAGCATTATAGCACATGCTGTCATCGGTAAATGATTTTTTTTTATTGCATCCAAGCATTCCTTATTATCGTTTACTCAAAAAGGACGGTTTTGTATTGGCGTTATTATTCTTAATTATACCTGATCGTTCATTCGCTCGCAAGTGCATCTATAATACAGATCAATCGTGAAATTTCAAAAATTAATTTTTATTACCAAGGATTTACCTCTGATAGTGTGTAATAAGTTGAGTAAATTTTTGTGATTATTCGGTGTGACAGAAGAGTGCGATCGCAGGAGAAATTATTAGAAGCCAACTACAAACTTCTCTTAAACGATGGGAGAGCCTTTGGTATCCATTGTATGTATATATATATCAGGGTGGTCCTTATTTAGGGTTTGGACGAATTTATAATCAAACACCCCCCAAATCGGCTCCAAATAATTAAAAAAAAAATACCCTGATGTTTTAGATTTTTATCTAGACTCTAACCTCTCGCACCCGAGGGTGAATTTCCCAATTTGAAATACACGTGTTTCGGCCAAATTCTCAGGATATATTTTATGCTAACAGTAATAATTTTTTGAAAAATCTGTAACTGAGAGATTTTAGTGTTTATTGGTGCTTCTAAATAAAAAAAAACACACATTATCATACGGATCAATTTAGACAAATTGCACACCCTTTAACTTTGAAACATGGTGGCAACGCACATTACCACCTCGATTTTCTTGAATTTTTCTAATTTATTTACTTTTTAACGTATTCAGATCCGGTTTTTTGCACTTTTCAGTTACTTTAGTGATGAAAGAACATAAATATACATTCTAATGAGTATAATTATTTATAATATAAGATTTATAAATGAACAAGCTAAAAAAATGACGTTTTTTTCGGAAAAATTCACTTTTGAAGAATCTATCCGAGGTAATAACTTGAAATTCTGTGAGAGTGGGTTTTTGGGGTCACTGATTACAAATCCGATGTCAGATTTTTCAAATTCAATATTTAAATTTCGGTGTCCACCATCTTGAATCCACCATCTTGAATTTTGCAGATCTGATAGCGGATTCGTAATCAGTGATCCCAAAAACCCTCTCTCACTAAGGCCAGGTTCGGTAATTGGCTGACAGTACTGTCAGTACTATAAAATCTATAGTGCAAGTCACGTATACCGTACATTTTCTAGTACTAACAGTACTGTCAGCCAATTTCCGAACACGGCCTTAATTTCAAGTTATTACCTTGGATAGATTCTGCAAAAATGAATTTTTCCGAAGAAAACATCATTTTTTTAGCTTGTTTATTTATAAATCTTATATTATAAACAATTATACCAATTAGACTGTAAATTTATGTTCTTTCATCACTAAAGTAACTGAGAAGTGCAAAAAACCGGATCTTAATACGTTAAAAAGTAAATAAATTAGAAAAATTCAAGAAAATCGAGGTGGTAATGTGCGTTACCACCATGTTTCAAAGTTAAAGGGTGTGCAATTTGTCTAAATTCATCCGTATGATGATGTGTTTTTTTTTATATAGAAGCACCAATAAACACTAAAATCTCTCAGTTACAGATTTTTCAAAAAATTATTACTGTTAGCATAAAATATATCCTGAGAGTTTGGCCGAAACACGTGTATTTCAAATCGGGAAATTCACCCTCGGGTGCGAGAGGTTAGAGTCTAGATAAAAATCTAAAAAAATCAGGGTATTTTTTTTGAATTATTTGGAGCCGATTTGGGGGGTGTTTGATTATAAATTCGTCCAAGCCCTAAATAAGGACCACCCTAATATATATATATAGGAGAATGAAAAGAGTGACAGACGACGGAAGAAACTAGATTATTCGAGCGAATTGAGAAAGGCGGGGTGGTTAACGAATGAAAGGGCGACAAACCCATGGAGTCGCCCTTTCGTTCCAATACCACATTACGGTAATCCTCTTCCTTTAATGAGAACGATAATTAAGAGATGTAAGTTCATAGTCGTTGTTGTCCGTGACTCGAACCTTTTGTTGCAAAGTCAATATATTAGTGTAAAATACAGGATCCTCAGACGAAAGACGGGTGCAAATATTTTTACCTGTATGTAAAGTAAAGGAATCCAAAATTGGAGTTCAATGGGGTTTTCATCGTTAGTGGACTGCAGTTAATATGGTGAGCGAACAGATTTTTTTTTAATTCTACAAAATCTTGACCACATGCATCGAAAAGTAAAAAACTTTACAAACCTTTATACCTTGGCAAATGAGCCCTTGGTATTTAGTCAATAATTAACCCGGGTGTGATCGAAAATCAAATGAAATATGAAATCAACCTATACGAACAAGTGCAGTGCTTGGTTGCAAATTCGTTACCATGGCGGGTCACCAGAAATCATTCGAAGCTTCAGTAGTATCCGGTATCGGAGAGGGAGAGAGAGTAGGCAAGCAGGAGAGAGAGAGCGAGAGAGAGAGAGAGAAAGAGAGAGAGAGAGAGAGAGAGAGAGAGAGAGAGAGCAAGAGAGAAAGAGAGAGAGAGAGAGGATCAGCGCCGATAGCCGGGACCAATAATTCAGACAATTACGATGCCCTCGGGATTGGTAATCGGTAACCATTCATTCTGAACGACTGCTCCAATGGGCCACGACATCGGGACGAAATTTTTTTTATTTTTTTTTCGTCAACCCCTTGAGCTTTAAACTCTCGCGACCTCGTCATACCCAACGCGAAAGCATGCGGCAATCGATGTTTTTCACTGTTCACGGTTTTATGTACAAAAAGAGTTATGGATCTCGTTGGAGTGTGCCAATAAATTCGATCTTTAAATTTTTCAACTCATCGACGCGCTCATAGCAAAAGTGCTCTCGCTAAACTATGAGAATCGAGATGATCAAAAATTAATATACCACACATTAGACCATTCTGTTGCTCTTTCTCTCTCAATCTCTCTTTTAGCCGTCCTAAACTCGTTCCTGCTACGCTGTACATACATATTTTTTGCGATTGAATACGATTAACGATATTATATACCCAATACACCTTGTACTTTGTGACCTCGCGTCAGAGCCTGCGGTATGGCTTCTGTGTACTCTATTAGAATAAAACGTACATGATCGAGCCATGCGTTCTATTTAACCCGAGAGATGAATGAAACAAAGGGATAGATTCATTCGCATGTGTACTCAAGTGTATGGAATTTCATGTCAAACCAGCCACTCATAATTTAACCATCATTCTGCAATATTTGAGTAAAAACTCCAATGACATTGGAAATTCTCTTACTTTTTTACAATGTTTTCAAAGATTCACAAAAAAAAAAAAAAAAACATTTCTCCACACTTTATATCATTGACGAAAAAAATGTTTTTTATTCTTGAGAGCACAGCCGCCTACGATCAGCATTCAGAATACAAAATTCCATAAATTTTCTTTCTCACTGACAGAAGAGAATCGCTGGTATGCTTCGATTAGCGAGATGAATCAGGGTCTCAATCTATTTCGAAAATAAATTAAAAAAAAAGAAAGAAAAAAACAATTCAAGGCCATATATTGTTTTTAAATTTTACAACGTTATTTCATGTTAGGTCTCCAATTTATTGTTGTGCTATGAGGGACTGATTTGGCATGGAATGCCTCGCATATGTATATACATGCATGGATCGATATTATTGACGACATAACGCGGATTTTACGAGGCCGTGTGGTACGAGCGGAGAATCGATGACGGCTGATGATGTTAGGCTGTGGTCACGATGTAGCGATCAGTCAGAGGCGTCATTCTCTTTACCGGATGCAAGCACACACACACACACGTGCGCGCGCGCAAAAGCCTGCCTAAACATAAAATACTTATTTCTCCATTATTCTCTAAACTTTTACGATCTTCGTGTTCAGCCCGTTCTTTCGTTCTTTCTCCAATCGATTCCGTGCTCGATCAACGCTCGATATATTTCCTGGTTCATTGTTACAATCGTCCTTGGCCATGACATAGGCTTCAGAGCAATAATGCAAGAATAGCCGGTCCCACCCAGATACTTATCACTCACGCATATACAATTCCATCATACGTGCATGCTCATAGAGCTTTAATGTGAAACAGGACATGTATACCGTACGCAGTGCATATTTAAGTTATTATGCTCAGCCATACGTCTACAAAGGCATATGTATTTGAAATAATAATAACATGTATTGTACAGATATACCTGCGTAAATATGCAGGGCAACTGGGTGTATCCAATCACGCGTGACGATCATATTCTTTCGTCATCAATTTCCATCCGGACGAACGACATTCACTGTCATCCCTTTGACAGATTTTCCAGGCCATATAGCTGGGAATTTTCGCTACAGTTCTCTACTTCCGTAGCCGCGTCTCCTTCGAGAATCTTCCTGAAATTGGTATTGGGCAGACTAATACCAATGTCCTGTGCATCGTCAGCATCGTGTAGTCGGTAATAGGGCTGCAGAACTACTGTAGAATGAATCTGTACCTCGATCTTCCGCGGTTTAATACGTGTTTGTTTGTGTATGTATGTGTATCCGTGCGATACAGGCTTGAATTTCGCGTTCCGGCGTTCCCGGAGCTCGATGAAGCATGGAGCAGCACAGTCGAGCGTGCAAACGTTCTCCGTCTCGTTTGTGGGGTATTCATGTGTGTGGGTATACATATATATATATGTGTGTGTGTGTGTGTGTGTGTGTGTCAAGAGAAAGAGACATGCACCAAGGGCTTACAGCATACGATGATTTCGGGGCTCAGAAATTGATTTCAAGCTCCAGCAGAGCCTACTTCCTCTTGCCCTCTCCTGCAAATGTACACGGAGTCTCACTCTCGGCAATCTGCCCCTACTTCCTGTCGGACTCTTGTGCGTCTGTCTCTGCCGTATAGGGAATCGATCCGAATAATGGCCATCTCTTCTTGCGAATGATAAAAAATTATTTGATGGTTAATCCAGCATACAAAGGCTTTTTCACCGAACAATAATTACCTTTATCAGAATTCATGTTTTCTTGAAACTTGTTCGCATACATATCTTTGTATGCAATTCATTGTAATAATGCAATTGCATTTATATTGTGTTTTGCATTGTGACATTTTTGGAATTCCTCGTCAATAATTTAAATATGTATGAGTGAAATTGTCAAATACCGAGGACGTGTTTTCCGATTAAAGAGGAGGGGTAGAGTTAGATATATTGATACTGTTGCTTCTATATTACACTATATACACACTGCACATATATAGATTATGGCTGACAACCCCTCGCCGGTTTTAGGCATAGTGGGTGCTGCAACGGAAAGCAGTCCTCTTCGGCCACGCATCACAGGGATCAGGGCTCGAAGCCGCTTCTGAGGAAGCTTGGTTGCTTTAAGCTTCTGGATTTCCCCTATCGAAGAACGAAATCGTGCTTGCGGCTGTCGCACGGTTACCGAACTGCGATAGCGCAGCGAGCTCTCACCGCATCACAGCAGAGCAGAGAGGTGATGCTGTTACAATAGATATATATATTACACTCTAGATTCCATTATTTATCCATTCTCCCGGACATAGTAAATCCCCCGAGAGATACCTGATACGTGCTTTAATCGCCCGACTATGGAACTGTTCCTGCTACCTGACCTACCTGACACACCAGGTATTGCATAGCTTTCCCGCTTAAGTATCTGTATCTACAATTGTTATAGTGCAGCCAAAATAAACCAATGAAATTATTCATATATTTATGGAATATTACCAGACTTCAATGACGGAAAAAGAATGGGAATAAATCGAATGAATTGTTGGTATTTATACGTGTACTTGTATTGGTATATATGCGTATGAATTTTAACAATATTTTTTATAGTGAGTTACGAGAAATAGGATATATTTTATGCATAACTTTTCAACGTTCTCAGGGAATAACATACATATGCGCCACAGCTACACTTTATGTGCCCAGATATTAAAAAAAAGGTTCTAAATATCGTTTTAAAATTCGATAATGAAAAACGACGTTTCAAACAGGTACAGGCGGCACGCAATGCATTTGGCAAAATTTTTTTGAATTTATTCCCACTGGCCTCGTATCCCGAGGCCTTTGAAAGTATGCTTCTTCTCTACTGGAATTGCTATTTTCAACAGGTTTGATTCGTTTTAAAGTTCGAATTCTTTGAAAAATCGTCAGAAACAGCGGGTTATAAATCAATGAACTTTTGTATGATTTTCTTCGATGCGCTTGCATACGATCGCTATAATTGGCACGGAGATACGTTTGCATATGTATCCGTTTGATGTATGGGATCGATGAAACTCTTTATCTCTCTCTCTCTCTCTCGATTGTTTCGACCTGCCGGAATGATTCAACCTCATTCGAGCGTCAGCCAGGGTGGTAATTCAAATAATAGACAGTGGAATGTTATACAAATAATCGCTGCGTGACGACTTGATAAGTGGTTTGTAATCTGACACCGGATGAAACATCGAAGTCAAAACATTCGTATATAGGCGGGCGAAGGAGGCAAAGTGTGTGCTCCGAGCAAGAACGAAATCAAGAAGAATACACGTGCTATATATATTTAAACATTTTTCGCGATAGAGAAAAATGGAGAACGTTCGATAATGGTGTCATTGTGATAACGTGTAGACGAATGCAGGAATGTCTCCAACATCCATAACCACAACTCAATGAATAATCGATCGACTCGAGAAATCAATAGACGTGGCAGCGTCTCAATAAGCGAATATGCGTAAAAATGTACGCACTTGATACGTAAAAAAACGGAACATTCACTAAAACACACACGATGAGACTTCTGCATATGATCGTTCAAAAAAAAAAAAAAAAAAAACCAATAAATTTGTTTCAGACTGATTATAACAGTCATAATTATATATCAAAGTACCCCATGTTACAGTGACATCTATCTTGTCGTTGTACTTTGTGGTTAAGTATATGGAATCCTGTACGAGCGACAAATCGTTCTCATTTGCAACACTGACCATACGAATATTGAATTGATGTGACGGAAACTTGGTGATGGGTGCATGAGTGGCAAGGCGTACATATCTTGGTCAACGGAATCTCCATCCACGATGAGCAAGCTGAGGGAGCCCTGGAGCGATGAACCACAGAGCAAAAGTCCAGGAAAGGGTTCTCTCTCTCGTCTCGTCGTAGAATGTCACTAATTCTTGGTCACTGGGTAGATGGCGCTTGGCGGCTTTCTTTTGACCTGGCTCTCTCGCGTATACTGTGCGCGCGTGCCCGTCATGCTTAAGTAAACTGAGTTTATTCTAAGCCGCGAAAATGTATGCGTACTTATATACATGAACGCGCACATGTATATGCATGCACAGGCTGATGCCCTAGCATACTCGTTTCGATGGTCAGGTTACCGCGATTCTCGAGCCCGTACTACATGTGCGTATACTCTAAGTATGGTACTTACGAGTTTGCGGAGGCGCCGCTGATTCACAAGTCTCTCTCTCTCTCTCTCTCTCTCTCTCTCTCTCTCTCTCACTCTCTCTCACTTTCTCACTCTGTCTCACCTTTTTTTATACTGTAAAATTCTGCGATGTATATATAACGAGTGAATTTGGCCTAGAACGAGCATAAAGTGATCTCATTAGGGCGACTGAATGAGTTAAAAGTGCTGGTTGAATGAATAATTTCGAAAATGATTTTAAGAATTTTCAAATATAAACGAATTATACGAATACGAATATACGAATGATCGAATTATCTCACCCTGGTTAATTGAGTAAGGAACTAATTGTATACTCAGACACACGATTTCTATGTATACGATATTTTGGTATTTATGTATGACGAACACATACATTTCGTACATATGACGTACATATTACATTTCATACGGATAGGAAATATTTAGACCTCGTGCCTCTTCGAATAGAGATGAAACAAATGAAATATTATTGAGGCTGAACGCCAGAAATAGTTTAGTCTTTAATCGTGCAAAACACATCGTTCAATTTTATACGAGATTCACTCATTAATTTGTACTTCATATTTAACAAATATCAAGGTACGTGTGTGAAATCGAGAAGCGGGGGAGATTGTAAAAGGCAGAGGATACCATATACATTCGAAATAAATCAATCTTGAAAATTAAAAAAATAGTACCAATTAATGACCATGAGACAAATTTGACGTTTATCGTTCGCACGGTAGCGAACGTTTGATATCGAGAATTTTATGTATATATATCGAGTGGTTAATAGTGAAGTCAAAAGCTATGCAGAAGCAGATCATTATAGATGTATATAAATATACGCTCGAACGATTGTATGACCGGATCGGAATATCACCGGCATATTATTGATCAGATCGATCGATAAGGGGGAGTGGAACGGCATAGGGACACAGCAGCGGTGATTGGGGAGGTGGTCTTACAGATCGAAAGGGGAGGGGGCCATGATCGTTAATTTAAAGGTAATAATTAATTTTCAGCGTAACGCTCTCGTAAAACTGCATTCCTTGCATAACCTTTTACCACTACCGGCATATAGTATCTCGTATTATACTTAACATATATATACATGTATATATTTATATGACATAGCATGTTTACGATATAGTATTATGCATTTATATATGTGTTTGTGTATATGCACATGTCAACGTATCAGATATAACCGCGATCATTTGAGCTCACGTATATACTGCGTTTCAGTAAATGTACCATATATATATATGTATATATATGCTGAATATGTGAAGCGCTCTATAGCTGTGATAGCTGCTTTTCCTGATATGTGTGCAGCGTGCGACTTCGAACCGCCCTGGTACTGGACCCGGAGTGCCATGCCTTTTACTTCTAATGCCTCGCATTCTACGTGTATATTATCTTACTCACTTTCATGTTTGCCCGGTGAACATCGGGGACTCTCCCGAGAGACACCGCGGAGACTATTGAATCTTGTTACACGCTGGTACACAAACAGCTGCTCTGGGAGGCATGCTCGGCTCATTGGAAACTCAAGTTCGTGAATTAAAAATTAAAAAGCTATGATTATGCGGGAGGTTCGACCAATCGTCAATAAAATTATAAAGGAACACGTTTGAATTGGTTTTTTTTTTTTTTTTTTCAATAAATGGCTGTCAAACTTGTAAAAAGTTCATGGGTGACGAGATTTTATCGAAGATATCGAAATAATCGAATCCATTGTTGTCGTTTTATTCGTCTTGTAATTGGTCGGTTAGCGGGGTTAGCGGACAAGGAATCGTGATCAAGTTCAGTTTGTCAGTTGTCAGTTTGTCACAACTGTCAGTTTGACAGTTGATTAGTCGATCGAAACTAGATTAGAGCGCTGCAGCGCTGTCAGAAAACCGTTCGCGCGCATAAGCGCGCGTGGTGGACCCTAGTAATAGTAAAATAGTCCTGTTTTACGTACACGAGTTATGCGACAAGAAGTGAATGTGCAGACTTCACGTGATTCATTATTTGTTGAGAAGGCAAAAAAAAGAATGATAGAGCTTCAATAGAGTTTCTTTCATATTATATTTCTTTTTCCATTTTTTTTTTTTTTAATATCAACCTAGTTGTCACGATTCTCATCTCCGAAAGACTAATTTCAATATCACAGACATGCATGAAGATAGAGCGCGATCGATTACTGTCGAAAAAAGCACACTCTCTTCGGTCATTGAAATAATTTTCTCGAATTTTTCATTAATTCGTTATTCATTACGGGAAATGGAAGTAGAAAGGATATTTTTCCGTAAACAAAGATTCTATTTTGAAGCTATACATGAAATTGAGTAGACATAGGTGTTGACATCGTATGCAGAAGAAGCGAGACTCGAGAGGGGTGAACTAATTCGTTGCATGCTCGTGAAAAGGGCGAACTAACATATATCTGACAGTCGGTGAAATGATAGTCGGCGCGAAATTTTCATTCCAAGCACATTCTTGAGGAATTTGAATGCTTCACATAAAAGTGGATATTCCCCGTGGTCGTCGTTGTTCTCGAGCGGGCAAAATTGTGCGACCATGCGCGCGTCTAAACTTATGTGTGTATATATATATAAGTATAGATCTCTGTGGCATGGTCAGAACGGTGACTAAGCTGCACGCGAAAAGAATACAGAAACTCCAAAATGTTTCACGAATTCATTAATATTCATCAAGATTATAGAAAAGAAGAAGAAAAAAAAAAATAGATGAGCACCCGCGCGTTTTTATTTAAGTCTGCGTTGTATGCCTTGTGTGCACGTTACATGTATACATGTATACGTATACGAACCGTCGTACGTGAATGGTGAATGTATTATGCGTTTATGTTATTCACATGTGCACACGAGAAATAAAGAGTGCGGAGAACACTTATCCGAAGAAACGTGGGTGAATATCCGTGGACTCTCTACCACGCACATAATAGCTATGTCACTCTCCGTCAGTCGAGAAACGCCTGCCACACGACCCCTGTTGAATCGTATGTGTGATCGTCAGACGCGAATTAAGTTGGGTTATGAGCTTATAACTAAATTCTTATTCGATACAACGTAACCACCTATGGAGTACGAAGCGATTATACTCTTACGAGGAAGAGTCCCGCCATGACGACGATGTGACGGGGCGTGATTGGCATTTTTTTGCGATTTAAAAGAAAAAAAAAAGAGAAGCAGCAAATTGCTACATGACTACAAAAAGTAAAATATTTCTGATCGACGGATTCCGACGTTATAGGAGAGAGGCGCGGTTTCGCCAATTGTTTTATTCGAAAATTGTCTTAAACCTAATAAGGAACAATTTTTACGATATCGACCTGAAATTCGGCATATAACTTCATTGGTATATGAAGAGTGCTGGGAGAAAATCGATATAAGTATTTAGATTTTATAAAATCTTGAATTAAACCCTTGAATTACTACTACCCATCGGGGCAGTTTGGCAGATATGGGTGCGAGTTTTTGTAAGTTCACGATAATCAAACCAGCACTTGCCATTGAAATTGATAAAGCGACGACCATGTCTGCTATGAAGTTTGAAAAAAACTGGTATAAATGTACCTTTTTTTGCAGTCATTGTATACGTTGTTCACTCGCTGGACGTTTTGACATACAGAGAGACGTTTAATAGGTAAACGGAGCCATGTATTATATGTTGGAGCACACTCATGACAATCATGCTTGAAACACGAAGCTGCCGCTTCACCAATCAGCTTTTCGACGTTTCAGAGCAAAGCCGATCGTCGATCATGGGAAGAGAAGAGGAGAACTCGAGTTTCCGATTGGAGCAACCAGTTTATCGAGTTGGCCGAGCGTGTACACGCAAGTTACATATACTGTGGCACTTTATTTCGATTATGTAGGATGGGTATGATTTTAAGTGAGTAAACGTGGGTATATACGGCAGGCACAGGTTTGGAATCCTGACGCTATGGTGTATTACGCACGTGCGCTTGTTCACTAGGCGCAGCCCCTAACGGTGGAGAGATGGATGCTCCCAATGCCAGACCACGCACGCAAACTCATGTATCTTCTCTCTCTCTCTCTCTCTCTCTCTCTCTCTCTCTCTCTCTCTCTCTCTTTCTCTCTCTGTTACGCTCTCATTCTTCCGCAGACCAGGGTACAATCGCGCGCCTCATTAGAGACAAACCAATAGTTTCCTGCTGACAAATTTCTCCGATGTATACGCCAACCCTTTATCCCGTTACAACATAGTACTGTGAAGATATGACGAGAGTTCGTTGTATGCAGATTGTGCAGAGTAAATTATGAACCATTAGATCGATCTTTCATCATCATCGAATGAATATAAATAATTTCACGTCAAATCGACCTGGCTGCGACCATCAATATTTTCATTTTTTTTTTTTTCACTATTCTATCGGAAATTTCTCTCCGATTATCAATGAAATCAAGCTTCTGTCGAAAGCTCAAAAGTTCAACGTGTGACTGCAAAAAAAAAATTAGAGCAGGAGTTAATGATTCGATTGTCCGCTTAGAATTCGCCTTACATTTTTTTTCACGACTGATAAAGAGGATAAATTCGTGCGAAAATATAAGCTTTTCTCGACTCCCGGTAAAACCGTCTGATCCATCCCCTATTGTGTTGGATGCTTTCACAGTTTTCTGTCTCAAAGAGGAAAAGAAACGTCGAGCGACGAAGAAAAAGTATGAGTCACTGCGAATGGTACGTAGCGTTAAAGAGGGTGGATTTTGCCCTCTTTTATCAGAGTTGAGCTTCAACAGAGCAACGGCTACATTGTACAAGTACCGTAAGATCCTGGCTTGCAGCTGTCACGAGAGGAAAGGAAAGACGCAACAGTGAAGCTGAGATGAAATGCAAAATGCAATACGAAGAGTACAAATTTTAGAGTGAAGGGAAAATACTGCCTTTTACACGCTGTCTGAGACAGCGATGAGTAACAAAACAAGGCACTGCCATCCGTGCTACGATTATGCCTCCTGCGTCTCATCTTGTGAACCAAGTGGAAAAAAAGGAATGAGAAAAACGTACGGATGAATCGAGAGATATGAGGGAGAAAGAGAGACAGAGCGGTTGAGGTCGAGAAGCGGCAGTGCAGGGAAAAGCGAAAATGTACCAGAGAGATAGAACGACAAGGCCAACAAACGAGGGAGAGCACCAAGAAACGGCAAATAATTAAAACTTTTAATTATGCACCGGGGTGAGTCTCGTGCACGAGCGCGTTCGCTCACAAAAATTACGCTTGCTCTCTCTTTCTCTGTCTCTCTCTCTCTCTCTCTCTCGCTCTTTCCCTCTCAACGAAGAAAAGAAGTCGGACGCTCCAAAAGCCTCGTGAATTCTCAACAGCGCAATGAAAAAAAAAAAAAAAAAACGAAAAAATAGGAAGACATAACAAGAGAGAGAAGAATACCCCCCGTATAGTTACTATAAGAAGATGGAAAGTGAGAAGAAAATCTATGGGAAAAAGGAAGGCGGAAAAGCTGACGCTTTTGTTGGAAAAAACAAAGAAGAAAATGAACGAAATCACATATACTTCATTGAACCAGTGATACATCATTGTAACATCATGACATTACATTATATTGTAACATCATTATATTACATTATATTACATCATTACATTGCATTGTAACATCATTATTACTACATTGTAACATCTTTATACACGATCAAATACGAAGAGGAAAAATGATAATGTATAGTATTCTTGGTCTCTGTGGACGATCCGGATCGACTGTGGACACGCCCTCTTTTCAATGAGTATACTGAAGAGCTGTATGCTGTATGACAACTCATCGAGATTGAAAATAAGAAAAATATTTCTTCACCCGGTGGAGTAGTATTATCCAAGCAGAGTATACTGCTGCAGCAAAGGTGTGTATGACCGTTCAATGATGTACATATATATAAACCTCGGCCGCGGTGTATTGTATGAGGCGGAGTGAGGTATCGACAGCCACGGTAGCTCGTTTACTTTCACTCTTTCTCTCGTTCGTTCGTTCGATGCTTCACGCATCCCCCGCACTGTCGTCACCAGAGACAAGCGATTTTTTTTTCTTCTTTATGCATAAACGTCGTCCAATAAAAATGTGTATATAGATCGATGGCCCGGAGTCAAATGGGCGTACGTTAGGTCTGTTTGAGTATAGACGATAAGTCCCACTGACTTTGAGCCATCGATATAGTATTTATATACGTTGACGAGAGTCAGGATGAACGGATGATGCGCATTCACTATCGCGGGCACTGGTCGATCTCGATGCCGGGATCTCGATGGATGTCCCCAAACCTCGTGTAGAGAACAGAATTTTCACTACGTAGTACTCGAACGTCGATATCGGAAGTGTATCATCAATATACATATGTGTGTGTGTGTGTGTGCATGTGTGTGAGGGCGCGCGCGCATGTGTGTGTGTGTGTGTGTGTGTGTGTTTGTGTGAGTGTATATTTGTGTAACACACGAGTAAAACGCCAAACGAGCAACTATTCCCAAAGGGGATCTGGACTGCGCTCTGCGACAATAACGGCGGCCCTCGGCACGACTCTCACGTGGTATATCCATCGAATTGTAATATCGCGATATAGCCAGGTGCTCGTATCGAAACGTTGAAACGAACTTCAGTACACGCATGCACACACACACACACCCACACATATATATATATATATATAATATCCGTGGAGACTATTGTACACATGCGAGAAAGATGGAAAGCTATTATTAAAAGTTAGAGATAGAATTTCATCAAGCATTGCGAATTTCATATATTCGTTTTTAATATTCCATAGTACATTTCCGCAATTTCTCTCGAGCGTAGGAACTTTTTTATTTCCATGTAAGGGAGGGCAGGAATAATTGACGCAGTGATTTTTTATGCGAATGTAAGCGAGTGTGGTTTAGGGGGTTGTCGTACCCACCTAAATACGTCGAAAGCTTCTAAGAAATTCGTTTAATGCGTGTAAAGATACAAGGTTCTTCTTTTCACTCTGAAAAAAAAAAACTGATTTTCGATGAACGAAAGTTTCTTTTTTTAATAATTATAAAATAGCAGATGACTTCAAAAATGCACGAAGAAAAAAACTGCACGTCTAGGAGAGTTATAACGAATTAAAAAACTTTTTGAACCAAATCCCAATGGATGAGGGTCACGAATCTGCCGGTTTGGTTTGGAATGCAAGAGTGAGGTACGTATGTACGTGAGTAACTATCCATACAATTTCGTTCGTCACGTTGAACACGGTGAATTGAACGAACAACGGGGAAAAAGTGAGATAGGTAGATGGAATAGCTGGAGAATGTTGACGTTGGATGTGCGTACGCTCGAACGGATGAATCCCTTCGGGGTTAACGAGAAGTGTTACCGAACGAGAGAAAGAGAAAGATGAACATGCACGCACATACACGAGTGAGCTAGGGGAAGAAGAGAGAGAGAGAGAGAGAGAGAGAGAGAGAGAGAGAGATAGTGAGAAAAAGAGAATCAAATACGAACAAGAATCCAGATTCAGTGCACTCTTCTGTAAGCACGCAGAATCACGAGCACATTCAGACTTCTCGTTCTTCCGACGACTCTACATATAACTCGGCTCTTTCCCTCGTTCAATCTACCGGTATGCTTACTCTTCGTTCTTCTCATACGTATAGACACACGCATGCACACTTTCTCTCTCTTTCTCTCATTTTCCCTGGTCTCTCGTGTTCGCTCTGCCGTTCCCGACGCAAACCGAAATAGAATTTCGAAATAGACCCAATATTTTCGTCGTCCCGCGTTTGCGCCATCGTATTGGCCTCTCGCGCTGGTAAAGTGTAGTAGCAGCAAAAGCCACGGTGAGAGAATTCGTCAGCCGAACGAAAGAGCAAGAGAGAAGGAGAAAGTGAAGGAGAGAGAGAGAGAGAGAGAGAGAGAGACAGAGAGAGAGAGAGAGAGAGAAAGAGAGAGAGAGAGAGAGAGAGAGAGAGAGAGACATACAGAGTGTGTTGTACACACGCATTGTAAGAGAAGCGATGGAAAATGAGAATCGAGAATTAAAAAAAATCATAATAAAATGAGAAATATCTATTTCATCGATGAAAACCTTTTTCCCGTCGAGCATTCAACCCTAGGTTCATATGTACAATATATACTATATCTGCTACGCAATAGAGGCGAATTTGGATTATATATAGTTGACGATGATCATAATTTAATAAGGATATCCGGAGAGGCAAGTCGAATGCCGCAAATTTACTGTTGACATATAAGTTGATGTGACGATACGAAAAGGTGAATTACTATAGATAGATCTGCTAGCTGGCTTCCCTGATGCCAAATTTGAAGCGCCGACACAATTACGGAAACCAAAATGCTTTCAGACTCAGAATTTCACGAATTGTCTGTTCCGGATGGCAAAACCGTGAATTCGACATCTCGATCGAACAGCGCGCGATGACGAGAACCGTGCAAATCCAATATCGCTGCACCGTTAACCTTGTTATGAGTGAGGTACGCCACATTTATACCATATGAAGGCACCGTAAGTGTGTGTGCAAAAGAGAACAATTGGCTTTTGGGCTGTTCGTGTAAACCTGCTGCTCGCTGCTTTTGCAGGTCGAGAGATCTCGACGAGATTCAGAATATAATCGAACTCCGGGGCCTGATTATCTTTAACAGGTGCGGTTCAACTATTCCCCAGAGGCTCCATAACGTACAATCCCGATGCTGTACTGATTTCGACAGGGATTTCCCGGATGAGCCAGGTGGAGGAGGAAGGAGGAGGAAGGAGGAGGAGAATCCTTCCAGGCACATGCTCACCGTGACTCTCTCTCTCCCTCTCTCTCTCTTTGACTCTCTCACTCGCTAGTCGCGAACTTCTCTGAACCCTGAAATTCGAATATCGCTCGAGGATGATCCCGCGGGAAGAGACTAGAAGAGAGCACGTTATCGGGTTGATACCTGCTCGCTGGAGGACGTGCCCCAGGGGCATCTTCCCTCTCTCTGTGCCTACACATACGCACGCATGTATAATACGTATTTACGGACACGTATGTATTATATCTATCCGCGAACAGATAGTTTCACGAATTAACAGGATTTCGATATAGGAGAGAAAACAGAGAGGATATCGAAAAGTCGAGTAGAGATACGAAAATCGTAGCTGGAGGAGGAGGAGTGAAATACATCAGGAGTGAATACGTATATGCAGTAGAATAAAACAAAGATCGGAAAAGGTACAGATATATTGTATATACGCATACGATGTGTATACATATGACGTTGGAGAGCTCGTGTGCCTTCGCGCGCTAAAGAGGACAGATCGTGTGCATGTATGTATGTATTATGTCAAATATAGTTATACCATACTTAACCATCGTGGTATCTAACATTCTGGAGTCAGGTTGTATGTGTTTGGATCGTAGTTTATAGTGAAATAGCGGTTGGTGTGCGCGCTCTCCCGCGCTGAAAACCAAACGAGTTTGTTTTCTACAATTTTCCCACAACGAACAAGGCGATACACGACGCGGTGTTGTGCGCGGGAGCTGCACTCCCGATGGTTAAGGCCCGTATAGAAAGATCCATACGTAGAAGGTATACGGCAGAAGGTAAGGACACCATATAAACACCGGGGTAACAGTTCCGCGAGTCCAAAGAGAGGCGAAGCCGTTGGAGCTTGGCGGTCTCTCGTGCTCTCTGGGTACTCTCTGTTCTGTGTGTGAGCCTTTGCCGTTGCTGCTTTTGATGCTGTTAAGAGAGAGGGAGAAAGAGAGAGAGAGAGAGAGAGAGAGAGAGAGAGAGAGAGAGAGAGAGAGAGAGAGAGAGAGAGAGAGAGAGAGAGAGAGAGAGAGAATCCCGGTCGTCGTCGACGCCAGGGATCCGGCTGCTCGTTCTCTTGCCTTATACGATTTATACACCATAAGCAAGTGAGCCCAAGAACCAGAAGAGCGAACCAACCAGCACAGGGGACAACTCGCAAAACCAGAGTATGCGCGCCGGGCATACAGCATTGACCACTACATTTGACGCAAGGAAAGTAAAGACGAGCAAGGCCCGGCAACGCGAATGTCGTATAGCAAAACGAGATAAAATATTGCGGTAAAGAAGAGTACACGAAAGCCGAGTGGTTGGGAACGAATGAGAACGTATGTTTGAGAAAAGAGATTTCTATGTTTATGAACTTGAAAAGAGCGAAGAAATGTGAAAGAGTATAGATACGAACGAGAGTATGGACAAAATTTCATCTTGCCACTCACGGAAGCGAGATGAAGCACTCGATGCAGGGACATCGGAAGAGTCCAAGGGAAAGACACAGGCAAAGGGGAATGGTTGATGCGGATCTTAAGAGCCCAAATTCACGAGATGCGAATTGACGCAACTCTCCCGAAATTCCCAGCGAGCCGTATTCTTTTCTGGTTTCAACTTGGAAACTAGGACTGATATGTCACAATTCACGCGCACTCGCGCGATATGTTGCGATCAACGCGCACAAAAAAAAAAGCAAAGGGGAATGGTCAATGACGATTTTATAAGAGCTCAAATTCTCGAGATACAATTTGACACAGCTCTCCCGAAACTCCAAACGAGCTGTGTTCTTTTTTCGTTTCATGTTGGAAACGAGGACTGATATGTCACGATTCACGAGCACTCCTGAACGAGCTCGCCTGTTTCACGCAAAATAAAGTGCGATATATTTGTCCTTCTGATACGGCTGAGGCTCTCTCATAGACACGCACAGCAGTGTTCTTCCATAGATATATAAACATCGTTCTGCCAAACTCCATAACGAATTCGAAAGTAGCGTTTTCCCATTTACGTTTGTGGGAATAAAAAGCTAACGATGTAGAGTCTTTCCTCGGGAGCCATGGAATGCATCTGGTTGGGTTACGAGAGTTTTTTTTGCGACATTTCCGAAAGCAAAAAACAGATATTCTATTCCGATTGATGCTGCTGACGACCTCGGAAGATCCATTACAAAGAAGCCCGTTCGATTAGTCTTTGCGAGGAAATAAACGCAGGATCTCTGGTGGACCCGTAGATACGATATTCTGGAAAGCTCACATTTTGGTCAGTTCCACTACCAAGCGGGGATTCCCTAGCGTCAGCACGTATATAGGTAGACAAAAGTCGGCTTTTCCGCGAAGGACTGAAAAGATCAGGAGAAACAAGGCTGATAGCAAAGATGACAAGGTTGTATGAAAAAAAAAGCAAAAAAAAAAAAAAGCGAGACGTGGATATAAATACGCAGATAGCAAAAAAACTTGGTAGTCTCATGGGATTTAGACGAAAAAAAGCTTGCTGAATGAAAAGCGAGCGAGAAGTGCAGATTTAAAAAAGAACGACATTCGCTGCGAGAAATATGAGATGGGGTATACAATTTGGAATACTCAATCATTTCAGAGGTTCTCTGTCATCTCGATTTTGTGAATTGAAAATGGCTACGTAGTAGACAACGATCGACCAAATATCACTTTTTTCAAAAGCGTGGTGACTTGGATATTTTCTTTTTAGACATCGAAAACAAGCGAGAAATTTTAAAACTGCTGCGCACTTGGTTCGCAACATCCACACTCCTAATTTTCTTTTCAATTGTATCGTATTCCGAATTGTTCTAATCTTTTACCTCTATATAAAATACTAAACACATAAAATATATGAAAATCTTGATATGCCACTGCTCAACCCTACACGTATTTATATTTGGTGTTTCTCGTTACGTTTATCTCATCGTTTGCAGCGTATTACGTTTAATTGAATGAAGCCCAGTCGAACCAAGCAGTGGCAGTAAAGCGTCGATAAAGCGCAAAAGCGACGATGACCCTCTCAGACGACGTCTGAGAATGAAGGACGACGACAACGCTTGCCACGCCAGTCCATTATCTCCATCAGACTTTCTCTCTCCGTACTCTCTCTTTTTTTTTTTTCCCCCTCATACTTTACTGTACCGCATGAAACCCAGGATAATATAGTTATTGCTGGTGACTCGAATTTGCGATCTGAATCGTCGGTACATTCCCAGCATCTCTGTGAAGTCCGTCACGGTACTCTACTCTTACATTTGTCTCGATTGTTACCGAGACGAGAATTGGCCTCCTCTCTTCTGATTCATTACCTCCTCGTTTATCTCTTTTTCTCTCTATATTATTCCTCGCCCGCTGCGTCATCACTTTTCGTATTCTTTTGTTCAATGGTTCTTCTTAGTTTATTTTTCGATCGCCTTCAGCCGTCAATCCAATACATCATCCAAGCTTAGCAATTTCCGTTTCAATCCTATCACTGAAAGGTTGTTTATTTGTTTTTCAATTCTCTTCGTAAGGTAAATTTCTTGCGCTCTTTCTCCTCTTTTATACAAACGGCATTAATTATAGTGTTCCCAAGTATGCATATTTTGTTTCATATAATATATATATATACAATGTATGAGTAATCGAGTAAGTCAAGTACATATGTTTTACTCAGGTGATATTTTTGCTAAAGAAAATTCGGCAATGAAATAAAAATTATTCCCACTAATTTCATAGACAATTTTCGCGCTAGAAACTATGATCGCAAATCGCGAGAAAACAGATGTGTGAACCATTATAGCCATTCAAGAGGGAGGTAAAAATGGTGCTGCATAAAGAATTACTATCAGTCAATTTAAATCGATTTTCTCAAGATTCTGTTCGATTATGTGACATATCTGATGATATACACTACCGTTCATAAGTATGGAAACACTCGCCCCAGATCCAAGCCACACAAGAAGTTGTATCGCTCTTTGAAAAATGAAGACATCTCAATTTCCCAAGCGGCGTTCTGAAAAGGACATATTTAGCTTCATTTACCTTTTTTGGAAAAATTTTTGCGATTTTTTTTGAGCCCGGTACGCACTTTGAAAGATGGTCATTTTTTGACTTTTTTTGGAGGGTGGAAATTTTCCCGCATATTTTGTAAAAAAAAATTTTCAACTTTTTTTCCATGAAAAACTTGAAGCGGGGAGTACAACCTTCAATCTCATTTTTTGGAAAAATTTTTACGATTTTTTTTCGCAAAGATATTCAACTTTTTGCAAAAAACGACCATATTTATAAGGGGTAGTCTCACTCTGAAACTACTGGGTTTTCGTAAAATTACTAAGAGGGTAAAAAGTTGCATACAATCATTTTGGATGTATCACATTTTTTTCAGAATTAAAAAAACAAATTCGAAAAAAAAAATTTTTTTCAAAAATTAAAAACATTTTTTTTTGAAAATTTTTTCTTAAATCAACGAAATATTTATTTTATCGTGAAAAATCGGGTCTCTTACCTCATCGACACGGCTTTTTCATCGAAAAAGCCACCTTTCGCTGCGATTACAGCCCTGCTCCAAACTGGCCCAAGGTGGCTTTTTCGATGAAAAAGCCGTGTCGATGAGGTAAGAGACCCGATTTTTCACGATAAAATAAATATTTCGTTGATTTAAGAAAAAATTTTCAAAAAAAAATGTTTTTAATTTTTGAAAAAAATTTTTTTTTTCGAATTTGTTTTTTTAATTCTGAAAAAAATGTGATACATCTAAAATGATTGTATGCAACTTTTTACCCTCTTAGTAATTTTACGAAAACCCAGTAGTTTCAGAGTGAGACTACCCCTTATAAATATGGTCGTTTTTTGCAAAAAGTTGAATATCTTTGCGAAAAAAAATCGTAAAAATTTTTCCAAAAAATGAGATTGAAGGTTGTACTCTCCGCTTCAAGTTTTTCACGGAATAAAAGTTGAAAATTTTTTTTTACAAAATATGCGGGAAAATTTCCACCCTCCAAAAAAAGTCAAAAAATGACCATCTTTCAAAGTGCGTACCGGGCTCAAAAAAAATCGCAAAAATTTTTCCAAAAAAGTTAAATGAAGCTAAATATGTCCTCTTTAGAACGCCGCTTGGGAAATTGAGATATCATCATTTTTCAAAGAGCGATACAACTTCTTGTGTGGCTCGGATCTGGGGCGAGTGTTTCCATACTTATGAACGGTAGTGTATTTTTCCTTGTGACAATTTTGCCAATCGTCGATTCCTTTTTTTTCCCTCTCGGAGAATTCAAAATTGCCTAAATGTCGTCATATACTGGGCTTTTTATCCTCTAGTCTCGATCATTTCGAGCCACAAGCGTATTCTGTACAGCTTGCACGCACGCATTCGCCGATTTCGTTCGAGCTATACGCATAACCACGTGAAAACTCACGTATAAGCCCAAAAGACAGGTAGAGATGAAGGGGAGCTCACGATGTGCATGCCCCGAGAGACGCACACAGTCGGCACGCTCATCACTTTTTTGGCAGCGAATTGGTGGAATCAAGGCGAACGTTCGAGGGAACGTAGCAAAGAGTGCGACAGAGGGGGGAAAAAAAAAACGCAAGATGACGAGGTGGAGGATCGGTCAGTGGAGCTGCCGCAAGAGGTAGCTGAGTTGTACACGGTGGAGGCGCGCACTCGCGGGGCAATAACTCGCGGCATGTTGTGACTACGGGACGACGGCCAGACCGCTGGTCGCAGTGGCTTCTATATGCCTTTGCGCAGTTCAAGTGCCCACAAAACTCCTTCTCATCATCCTCCTCCTCTTTCTCCTTGTCGTCTTCAGCATCTTTCCGTACATCTTGAGTATCTCCAACGCGGCTACGATCGCGAATTTTCCTATAGAACAGCTGTCACCGTTGCGTCTCATATATTGTAAGATTGCGCTTTCTACACATATATACGAGGGAGATAAATAGGAAAAAGAAAAGCCTCCAAGACAACGAACTGGCTAAGAAAAGCTTCAAAAGATGAGAGAAGAAAAAGAGCCTCGACTTCAAGTCTACCCGAACGACCTTGGACGACCTTTATTCATCGTCTCGGACGACCAAATTATCCACCGCTTGGTGACGCTCCTACTGCCAATGTTGAAAATCGTTCGTTCTTTTTTTCACCCACACTTTTCATTCGCAAATATGCACGTAAGCGTTGTATCAACGCTGTGCGACATCGTACAGTTTCGGAATTCGCGATCTTTGAATCTGTGTATTTCAATTTTTTTTTTTTTAATAGCGCAGCTGGTCCAAATACGAAAAAAAAAACATTACCCCCAAAATGTAAGGCTGCAAACTTGATTCCCGAATCCTTAATCTTTTGAACGCCGGGGTTTTCGTAACTTTTTTTTCTCAGAAAATTCATGAAACTTGTTCATATTTCACTTGTTCATGTTCATTAATAAATGCTACGTTTGTATGCCTGTACGATCTATTGAACCTAGCGTGCCACCACAGGGTCTTAGGAATCCTAGTGAAGATGTTTGAGTGATTTTACTATAGTCCATTTGTGATACTTTGTTTCTTCGAATTAGTAAAAAAAGGAATTATTGAGGCCAATAATTCTCGATTCTGTGTGAAACTTGGCAACTTCAAGTTAGCGAAGTCGCACAGATTGTCGAAGCGTTAAAAATATGTGCATTAGAACGACGCACGGAGTTAAACAAGATCTGTGCAATCGTCCGAACCTCTCGTGTTTAAAAGGATTTGACGCGAATAAATTGTGCGTTAACGGGCGGAAAAACATTTAATTCTGAAAAGGTTAAACATACGTCTACTATAACGGATTAATGATATGGGATATTGGGTTCACGAAAAAGATAAAAAAGAAGAAAAAAAACGAGACAACGAGGCGTCTGAGGCATAAAGCAAGTGATTCGTCATATTCCAAATTAAAAAGGAACGGGAAGTGTACGCAACGTTTTGATCTTTACATGGACATTATTTGACAGGCTATTTTTCCGCCTCTCGCGTACTTTGTTTTCCAAGAATTCAATTTCGGAGAAGAGACCAAAAGTTTCGCCGGTCGCGAGATTACGTTAAAGTGCACGCATAAGCCGCGTATACTAATAGCAATTATTTTTTCTTATTAAAGATACGGAAGAGAGATGAAGACACGCGATTAAAAGATAAAAACGAATTGAAACAATATAGTATATGTGTGCGAAGAGCGAGCAAAGAGTTGTCGTGTGGCCGGCATCGCGGATTGAAAGAGCTGCGAATCACACTTGAAGCCTTGTGCTCTTAACACGCGAATAATGTCGGCAACAATAAGAAAGATTATTCGTCATAAAGCCATATGGAAGAACAGTTGTTGTATATATACGAGTTTATACATGCGTATATACGTATATGTATGTACATACATCCGGGACAATTGTAATTCGACGGTCTGAAGCACAGTGAGCAACGCTGCGGTTAATTATCGAATCTCGTCGTGGGGCCTCGACCTCGTCTATGTATATACGAAGATTCAATTTCTCCGCCGTGGCCTTTACCAAGGTTCTCTCGTCACATATAAACCGATCGTCTTGTTCGTCGCTCTCTCGTCTCTCGTTACAACGAATCTAGACGACTGAACTACCGAGTGGCTCGGTCTGTGTCTATGTCTGATGCTTTTGAACTTGCAAGCGCTATGGGTATTTTTTATTGAGGAGTCTGATTGTGAAAACACGATGGCACGTGATGTCGATCACGTATAATGTGAGGATTCCACGATATTTAATGTTTTTCAAAGTAATAATTATTATCAATTCGGCACATATTTCAGCTACAGGAATCCTTTTGTCACAGTATATCCTACGTATTTGGAAGTTATTTTTATGCCAATTTCATCTGATGAGTACAAACACCCGTACAGTAGTAAAGAATGCGTGTATACTCGAAAGGTTATTTTATTCTTTATATTATTTCTTTTATGAAACTTCATTTCCCTTCTTTTCTTCCATCGTGTTCGCACGAAGGTACGTGGCAATTGCGAAAAAGCCGTGCCCTAATCAGGTTGTTCTTTCGACAGAGCTGTCATTCTTATCGAGGAGCCTTTGGAAAAATTACATTCTGCCCTATTCGATGCATACTATGCTTATTATGTATAACATATTATGTATAGCATTATGATGTATAGCATATTATGTAAAGCATAGTATGCATATGTACTATGCATACTATGCTTATACGTATACCATACGATGCATACTATTCGATGCTCCAGCCCGACATACGGCTTAAGTGCTTGGCTGATCCTGGTAAAGAGACCCAAGCATTGCTGCTTAACATTAAAGACCTAGCCGCACATTGTGAGCACGAATTTTTTGCTCTCGGTTTTTCCAGATGTACATCATTCAGCCAAAGTAAATTCGTATTATTCAATAAAATTTTATTCTCACCGAACGAATCAGTTTTTTATTCATGAAAAATGTCCGACAGTTCCTTCGATGCGGAACTTGTGTATTAGTGCGCGCCGTGAGTTTCTATGAGTTTCACGAGAGTACTCGTACTGTTAATGTAAATATTAATAAAATATCATAACTAAAACGGAAATGAATAAGCTTCCATTATGCATAGGCAATTGACAGGATAACCGACAGTCAAGAAGTATTTCGGATTAAAAACATTGGAAGGAATCTCTCGTTCAGTAATTCCTGTGAAAAGTTTGAAGAATGATAATAAATTTAAAAAACGAAAACGATAAAGCCTCATGGGGGTTGAGAGTCAACGAAGTCGGGTGTGCTTTACACTACGGGGACGAGGTTTTCTCTCTCAACTCTCGGTGTGCACTAGACGCGAGAGGGCATGTAAAACCAGAGAGCCCTGAAGGGTCGTAGAATAGCCATTCGCGCAGTGCATACAAATTTGCTAGCATATTGACCCCTCTCATTTCCCTCGTTTCGCTAACCTCACTCCGACTCGCGTAAAGTTTCTCTCATCTACTTGTTCTCTCTCCCTCACACTTTCCTTCTTTTTGTCTCCTTCTCTCGCTGCATGTATTACCAGCGTCGGGATGCCCTATCTTTATAACGTTACATTCAATCTGCCAATATGGAAAACTCCGCTTCGAGACGGGCGAAACGGCGAAACTCAGTCGGATATTCAGGCTTATAGAGAACGTGATAGACAAACGCATCTTAAGTCAATGAGTCTCGCGATTCACGTATCAGTGATGTCTTCTTTATAAATTTTGAATTTCGAAGTTGCGACGTTGTGAAACTGATGAAAATATAATTATTAGTAACAAAAAAGTATTAAATCTTTCATAATTCACTGCGAGTTTTTATATTTAATTTCCAAAATATGTTCTGTATGTGCACAAGGGCTGTAAGGGAAAATGTGAAGCAAAAGGTTTTTTTTTTTCGCGCATCTGGCCGATTAATTAAGGAAAAACTACTAAGAAAGAACTATTTTATCGTAGTTTAATGAAACAATCAATCAGACGAACTGTGGATAGTTAATTTAATGTGGAATGACGGGAGCGAAAGAGATTCAAGGCAATACGGCTGAAGTATAGCGATATAAAATTAGCGAGGAGAAGAAGAGGGAAGTAATGAAAAAAGAAGAGGAGCGACGAAAGTAAAAAAAGATTGGAAGATGAAAAGCCGAGGTGCGAGAAAAAACTTTCTGCCGAGTTTCTAACGAGATGTGCCAGCAAGTTTTTTCCGTACAGAAGAGCGTATATATATATATATATATATATATATATATATATATATATATATATATATATATATATAATTACTAGGGTGAACATTGAAGGGACGAGATAAAAGAGTGTACTCGAGGGTTCCAGGAGGTTTCACTCGGACGATCTTTATTCACCAATCAGTCGTCCACTTTACGATTCTTCGGAAAGGGTGAACATGCATTTGGGAATCCGATTTATCGGAGGCAGAAAACTCGAGGGAAATATCGATCGGTATATATATGTATTGATATGAAAAAAGAAAAAAATAAGTAAAGTTTCCGAGGACCTGCGGAGATGAAAAATATAATTTTCAGATTGAATCTTCTGGGATCGATCGATATACAGTGAGTATAAAGAACGACGCTTGACACTCATCTGCTTTATTCTCTAACGGTCGTGTTAATCAACTATTCCTTGGCATATTGTTATTTCATTGCTTGGTAAAATCGATAAATTTCATCAAGGCTACCAATTTCACTTTAATTTATTTAAAAAAAACCGACACGATTGCCTTATCATCTCAACTTTTTCTAAGCTCGGAGCTTTTCCCAGTGCCAGGTACTGTATTAGCGTGGTGAGAAAAAATGGGGCTGCAGATGTGTTGAAACGGAGTTGGAGAATTGCTGGCTTCGCTGACTTCAACGAAACAGCGAAAGCCGACAGGAGAAATAATACGCCGTGGACAGCGTGCCATCTTTCAAACAACCTCCTCCTCTCTCTCTCTCTCTCTCTCTCGCTCTTTCTACGTCTGTCTACCTAATTGTCAGGATTTATTGGGTCTAATACCGAGACGACGCCGCGAAATATAAAGGGAGTGCTCTTGGGTTATATACTGTAAGACTGCGAGGCAGCAAGCATAATAGCGCACTACTACGATCCACTATGAATGCTGAGCTCGCTATATACGCACACTGTTATATTCATGCATACATATATATTGGCGCGGCGCGCGTCCGCAGTAATCTAAAGTGATTTATAAATCCTAGTAGCGATACGAGGTTACTGCAGAGCTCAACGAAGATGGTATTTGTCAAGATTCGCCATATACATAAAATACGGTAAAGGTCGAACCGTGATCATTCAAGCCTCATTTTCAAATCTAGTTTATATACGACCGTCAATCTGAGGTTTAATAAAAATATACAACGACCGCTAGAAATTTGCCAGCGCAGCATGGAATCATCAGTTATTTACGGGCCACTACTCATGTAGTAGGCAATATGTACATAGTACCTGCTGCATTAAATGTAATATTGATAATTAGGAGTATGAATGAAATTTTTATTTTTCAATCATTGGGGCGCATAATGTAGAGTGAGTAAAAATAATGAGGACGTATTTTTTGTTTTTCGTTAAAAATGACAGATGCACCTGTTATAGGCAATTTAATTTCACGGATTTTGATATATATAGATATAGCGTAACATGTGTGACGTCATAATGTTATATTTTTCAATTTGTTACATTAACGGCAATTTTGATTCAAATAAAAAAATAAAAAATACGTACTAAATATTTTTTTTCTAAACTAGCAGATTTTGAAATAAAAAAAATTTCATTTATACTCCCAATTAATAGGACGTGCCTATTCGCTAGCGTTGTCGAAACAGGTGTCATTGGACTTACGATATTCTCTCTGATGGTGATGGTGAAATATTCCTTTTATATTTGGTTTTAATGACATATTAACATTCGAAGATGTGACGTTACATGCCACATCAATCATCTTTCAGATTTGACATGAAGTTTCGTGGTGTTAAATTATTTTCACTGCATAAACAAGATTTTTAATGTCATTAAATTTAACATCTTCTTTTACATACTTTTTCAATACTTTTCCCTACTCTGCCAATGAATGCAAAACTTCGTTTAATCCCCATTGTTTATAAAACTTTTACAATAACAGTTTGGTTGACTCATCAAGTGAGAATTTAAATTCACGTTGCGAAATTTTCTGATCCAATCATTCGCTGGCATATTAACCCACTTATAGATCATACAGCTTACATAGACATTAGAATGAAACAAGAAACGACTTCCAAATCTATCGAAAATTTAGGCTAAAAAATAATCGAAATATTTGAAAAAATGATATTCAGCATTGCATCTCCGTGGTGCATATGCCAAGTTCGAACACCTACTTTCACCAGACTGCGAAGAAGTATCGGAGAAAGATGGGCGATCGAAAGAACGAGAATCAATAGATCTCCTTCTGATATGTGGAGTACGAGAATGAGAGAGAGAGAGAGAGAGAGAGAGAGACTCTGCCGGACTCTCGGGTATGAGAATCGCAAACGGCCGCCCAGCAGTCTACCTGGGATCTTTACAGTGCTGCTGTGGTAGACACACGTGCCCGCAGCCGATCGGCCTCAGACGAGCTCTCCCACCTTCGTGAGAAGCGCTGCCTGTGCTCACTGATGCTCCGGTGCTGAGGCTGCTGAACACTATATATACCGTGCGTCCAGCAGCCAGCAGAAGTAACCGGCTGAAGTGAGCATAGGCAGTCACTACGGTGAGTATATAGACCGAGTTACCTGGGGGCTTCTCCGCTGACTATGGGCACGGGGCCGTACGTGCTTCGGATACGTACGTGGCGATTTCCTCTTCCCTTTCAGGCCCCTTCCCATCGCCTATAGTATGGCCTCATCCTACCAGCCTCTTTTCGTATGTACGTCGTTCTTCTCGGCCACCATCGACGTCAACATCGTCACCATAGTGAACTACCACCTTGGCTGTAGTACCTTACATACACCCACACACACACACACACACACACATATATGCATATATGTATATATTTGTGTGGCTATGTGTGTACGTCTGTGTATACATATTGACATGGACTATAGCATAAAAGCAGCTGAAGCATATAAGGTTCCCATGTTCCCCGGAATCACCCTTACGACCAATCTGTTATTTGTTACACCTCATGTGGTATAGGCACATGTGTGTGGGTGTGGGTGTGTGTGTGTGCTTCCCGCTTATACGTTCGTCGCCATTTCCCACTAAGTCGCCGATAATATCCCGTGCCACGATCGTGGGCGCCACCATCGCCCTTCCATTTCTGGAAGCATTTTCCGAAACATTGATTCCAACCCTCGACTTTGCGTGTAACCCCGTGAAAAATCCAATCCACCGGTTTTACCTTCCTTTCGCCAGCAGTTACACGTGCACCGTGCATTGAAGCTAACCCTCATTTTATGGCTTGGTACAGAGCGCTCGCGGTAGAGACCTCGCTATTACACACACACCGTGAAAATGCTGGTCTATTATGTCGCCGCAAATTCTCTCGTTGCATTTTAAGGATCTACATGCACTTAATGCATGTGGACTGTATTGAGATCACGAGCAGCATTCGTGCTTAATTCATTAGCCCTCGACGGTCCTAAGGGTGGATCTGAACGGCGAGAAATCAGTGTTCGACACGTAGTTTGAGGCTTATATGACATCTCGTAAATATAGTATCTTTCGAGGTAAAACTGTAAACCAAGAAATGTAAATAAATGTGCAAAGGAAAAAAAATAATTGTATCGTTTTGTCAGGTATTATGAGGAATTAGTGTAGTTGGTGCAACTACTGAACCGTATGACTAATTTGGCCATTTTTGCGTTACTCAGAATCAGAGCTGTATTCACGCGTTTGCCTCCTTTGTAGCTTATGTCGGAAAATTTTCATCATGAATCATGGCTGTGTTGGTATTCAACTGCTGATGAGCAGTTACATAGCGAAGGCCGACGAGGGCAATGTAAAACAGCCTTGAGGTTGACAGAGGGGAAAAAAAATGTCTGAGGGTTGAAAAATTATACCGCACCTCGGAGGGAGCGAATTGCAGATCACTGACTGGTTAATCTATCATATTTGAAGATTTTTTTTATCCACTGTTCACTCACACGGACCAAATTTGCGTTTTACCAAACTCAAAGTAAACTCATACTCAGAAAATTAACGAATTCGAAAATTGAAAACGAAAATAAATAATTTCGTCTTCAATCCAATATTTTTATATTAAATTTAGTGTGGATGACATTGAAAGTTAATATTCTCATAAGTTCAAATTCCCTCTTCGCTCAAAATTGCAATGAACTATTGAAGCTTTATTCCAGTATGATTGTAAAATTAACAATATATTTACATTATTTAATAAAAATTGATTGTGTTTTTAATCATTTTCACATGATCTTGCTTAGAAATTTACGCATTTTCATATAGTAGAGTATTAGGTAAGTTTAATATATGAACGTACATTAAAATTTAAAAGACATTTTTTTTGTATCAATTTTCAAACAACATTTTTTTGATAATGCAGGCTTCGAAAGTATCACTCTGATCGAAACAGGCAAATTCTTCATGTACTTGTGATCGATTTACTTGTACGAAAATATATCAAAATTAAAGTGGTCCTCCAAATTCACGCTGACCACTCTATATTCATGTATTACCAGTTTTCATTGGTGTATTCGTAAGACAATAATATCAGTGTAGCGATCTCATCAACGAAGCGATGGGATATCGACGACGCGAGAAACCGAAGTGTCCTACATATGCGCACACTATTGGCAAGAGGAGTAGCGCGAAAACAACCCGTCGAATGTAACGTAAACGATAATTGACGTCAATTAATTTTGATAGTAATTTGCCGGGCAGGGAGGACGGGAACGCGAGGACGGAACGAACGGTGACGTAAGCCAATCAACGAGAGGAGTATATACAGTGGCGTGCCCCGCTGCCAAAAGCAAGCTCTCTTTTTCTTTTGCTGTTTCGCTCTTTCGTAACCATAATTGTCTCTGTGTTGTACGTGCGGGCGAATATGTCACGTTTACCCAAGGGCGAGTTTTCTAAGTCCCGAAAGGGATGCATTTCGTTTCTGGAAATTTACGACGCGCGGTTTTAATTGCTAATGGACCCACGTATGGCTCTTTATAATACGTTATTTTTTAATGTCCTAGTTGATGTTATTATTTGAAAATAAACAATCTTTTTCATTCATTGTTGCCTAATTTCTTTTCTGATCTCATATCGGCACGCTGTAGAGCGTTTGAGCATGGAAATAGAGAATAATTCGATAAAGGTCAACGGGATTTGATGCAAGGACGTTTCAAAAACAATGCGACCCCTTAGCTATACCGGTCATTTGAACCGACTCGACTGATTGTTTTCATTGCAAGAATAATAATGAGCGCAATGAATTTCGTTTAGGGATTCAAAGACGTGGTACCATAAGCTCACTCCATTATCTATTTTTTGAAATTCGTCGATATTATTTTCCAACCGTTTGAAAATTCTTGCGGTCGAAACATGATTTCTTATATTTACAATGCTGTTGGTAGCTAGGGAGTTATAAATTATCATACATTATTATATATTTATAGTTATCATAGTTACATATGTACATAGATACATTTTGCGCACTAAAAATTCAGTCAATTCAACAAAATCTCATTTCAAATGACTGACAATGAGTTCATGTTGAATCAACAAAATTTAATATGTTGATCGAAATGAATCGTTTGACTGCCGTGCCTGCCGTACCTATAATTTGCAACAATAAAATACTTGGAGTATCCCATGTGATAATTGCTTATTACAAATAAATATACATTTCACAGTCTTTTTAAAATCGTTCATATGCTCTTACATTAAATCGAATACTTGATTACGTGGAACATGGATATATGTTTGACGGATCAATAGTTTCGGTTATACCAAAGGAAAACCGTGTCATAACATAATCTTATTATTCAAATAAATATTTCAGATAATCAAATACTATACGTGCAGTGAACGGATTAACCTTTCGATACAATTAAATATTTTGTTGGATGCCCATAACAGGATGATTAAGTATTTAGTCAATCTAAATAAATTCGTGTGTTGGCCGGGATATTTTTTATGCGATTCAGTTAAATGTATGTGTGTTTTGATCTTTTTTATTTAGTTAAAAGTGATTGTATTGCTCCACTTGAAGCCACGAAAATTCTTAATTTCGAATGAAAATTGCACGTACACCGTGTATAAAGACTGTGCCACGGGTCAATTGTCAAACGTTATGTAGTAGTTGTATCCGTAAGGGGCCAGAGGGAGAAGAGGGACAAAGAAAAGTTATAATTTTCTTCAATATTTCAATCAATCTAATGGACTATATTGAGTATACAGACAGGCTAGGGAGATTGTAGAAAATATGGACGAGAAATATGCGATATAAGTATGTAAGAACGATCACAAAGAAGAAGAGGTGGGAAGAAAACGAGAACTGCAAGAGATGGAGGAAGAGCGAAGGAAATAGAAAGAGAGAGAGAGAGAAGAGCAAGGCGTCGCACGCCTGTTCGCACGCCTTATTATTCTTCCCGTTTCTCTGGCATCTATCGTCTCATCTCGCTTACCCGCTCGATACAACCGGGTATAAAGCCAACAGAAGTAAAGACGGGTTTCCGATTAAGGCTTTATAATTGACGTCGTAGGCCTCCCCACCCCCCGCCCCTCTCTGCCCCCTTGCGATGCACCGCACAGCTTCGTACATATTCCCGTCTGGCTTATTCACCGGAGCAACTGACTTTTATAAGCAGACTATACTCGCAGAAACACGTTCGAACTGTGACGATGTGTATGAGCGTTGAACACTTTTACCCTGTCGTCTCGGTCGCTAATAACGTGTATCTCACGGCTCACGGGCCCATAACAAACTGCTACTTGCAGTTCAGCGCGAATCGTTTCCATCTTTCGTGTTTAACCGATGACTTTTTTTTTATATATCTTTTGCTGCTTCATCTGTTTCCACCAATTTCATCCACTTTCGTCTTGGCCCATAATTCCTTTTGTGAACGAGAAGTCTGCGTCTGACGCTTGGAGGAAGAAACAGTGAATCCAATTTAGCCGGCAAATTTGCATCTTCAATTACGAAAGCTTTTACGCTCGTACGAGTAAAAGCGTTCGATTATAAAGATCCGGTAAAAGGCTTTGTCTTATAGAATATAACGTACAACATTGTCATAATTAACAGTTTGTTGTATTGTTCTAGCAAATATGTCAAAAACAGAATATAAATTCTGTATCATATACATGATACTATTTATCATCGGATATAAAAGCTGCATGCATTTAAAAGATGTTAACTCTGCGTATACACGTGGCTAATTGTTATCGTATAGTATCGATCGATCGTTCTAATGGAAAATTGTCGCGAAACCACAGTGTTGATTGTCAGTCGGGGACCTCGCTTTGCGGTGGTCGTTTGGGTTTAGCGTGGGCGGAGAATTCCGAGTAAGCACGTTGGCTCCTCTCTCCCTCTCTCTCTCTCTCTCTTTCTCTCTTCGTGGATCTACGTATAGGTGCGTACGCGTAAGTAATACTCACAATTACATATACTGTATAATAATGAGGCAAATTCGTATTCTATAAGTGAATGGCACACAAATAGTGAGGCAAGTGCGTACTGTATAAGAGAATAGCATACAAGAAGTGCAAAAGTCGCTCGCTTCGTAGGATCATGTATTTTCGCACTCTGAACCGAGCAAGAGGAGGACACATTACGAGTCATCTACGATAGAGTAAAACGAAAGGAGACAGTAGCAGAGAGAGAGAGAGAGAGAGAGAGAGAGAGAGAGAGAGAGAGAGAGAGAGAGAGAGAGAGAGAGAGAGAGAGAAAGAGAGACGAAGCAGAGCTAGGTTGAACTGTGCGATGGGTGCACTGAGGCATGCCGTTGTCTCTCACCCGCGAGGCAAACGAGACAGGTGACGTTTTCTGGCTGGGCGCTAAACGATAATGGGATAAGGCGCGAACAACTTTGGCGCAATCACGCAGGAGGTGAGAGATGAGGAAACAGGGAAGAAGAGTCAAGAGGGAACTAGGGAAACGAGCTTACAGCAGGCAACGTTCTCCTCTCTCTTTCTCTTTATCTTCTTATTCACCTTCTCCTGCACCCCCGCGAACTAATACTGGGTATACTCTACACAAAGCTCCACGAGATCCCCACAGTACGGGGATTTTGCTGGCACGAGTTGGGAACTCGTTGAAAACCGAGAGGTCTGAGGTGTCTCCAACGACAACGAGGAGAGAGAGACGACGACGACGCTTGTGCCGTGTGGAGCCGGATGAGTGGAAGTGTTCTCAGCGGACTCTTGTGGGGTATCAAACTTTGCATAGATGCTTTTTCACTCTCTCGCTCTCTCTAGCTCCGAACCCTTGTTTCGAATGTCGCGCTCATAGAGAGGCATGAACAATGAGAGCAAGAGGGTAACATTGCACGGTTATGTCAGAATAATTAAGCAGAATATCCTTTTTCTATCCAATTTCTACGATCAATTTTCTTATGTCGATTTGCATACAGATTTTGAGCATAATTATATTTATAAATTAATATTATAAACAATATTGACTGTCAAACATGATAGCACATTCGTTATAATTTTCGATAAAGTTACCACGTGGAGTTGAAGAATTCTTGAAGTTGCGATTAAATTTTAACTCGTCTATAAATCGACATCTTAGTTCCTGATAGTAATTAGAACGGCATATGTATCTGGGTGCTTCATTATCGCGAAGAGATACCAATATTCGTGTATAACATTCACAAAGATATTTTTATGATGTAGTACGAAATTGGTATGACGTTCTCAAGCTATCTAAATTGTACATCGTATTTTAAATGTATCTACAATCGTGTATAATTATACAGTGTATAGTTATAAAAATGTACAATATATAATCGTGTATAATTATATTTCAATGATGCATGGTGGTAAGAAACAAACGTTGAACAAACCATGCATTTCTTAATATGTTTCTTTAACCAGACTTCACATTATACACTTAAACCGTAACAAGGTCACCGACTTATCATATTTTTAGATATATCCTGCTGACGAATCTCTATAATATTTATTTGAATAATTTATTTTTGCGCTCCGTTTGTTCAAAGAAATTTATCAGAATCGCCAAAAATTACTGCGAGATCGACTACAGCCGAAATCAAACTACATTTGAAGTGGAAAAATTCAAACTTCTAACTTACTGAGAAAGAATTCCAAATTTTCTTAAGCTAACACATTCAAAAATTGACAAATTCAATTAAGAGATTTTCATGTGGTAGAAAAAATCCAAGAATTGAATCCACGAAACACAAAAAGTTTATTCGTAAAAATGTTAATGACAAACGTCTGCGTTTTCCTTTATCAGTACTAATATCTCGCATTTTTATTTTTTAATTCGAATGACGAATCTCTATGATTTTGGATGAAATGAAACGACAAATGTGAATATTTGGGATTTTAGCTTTGGAACATTGTTCAGTTGAGTATAACTACAACTGGGAACTATTTTAGCACGAGGTAAAATAAATCATTCTTTCGTATACATGAATTTGCGATCGCTATTCGAGAACTTACCGTAGTCTGGTCGAATGACGGCTTGGACCGCCTGTTCGTTCTTCTTACTTCTGATGACCGGCTCACCAAGAATCGTGAAGTTTCTGGGTCCCACGCGGTTCACAAACACTAGATACACTTTACCCCGTTTTATATTGGCTCGCACTACTCCACTCGTGTTCTCTCGTCGCTGCTGCTGTTGCTGAGGCTGATCACCATTGCCATTTGCAACGTTACTGCACAATGTTGATTTACCAGGAGCTGCCTTGTCGCGAAAGTGTAGCCTCACGCTGTCGTTTTTCTGAAGGGGCTGGAAGCCCGACTGACTTTTGTACACCTGCTTGACCTCGAAAGTCACCGCATAATTAGAGCCTGGCTTCCTCAACGAGGACATGCTTCTCGCTTTGCCCTCGAACACCGTCGGTGCAAGAAATGCTCTGTTACCAATGTCCATGTCGGGACACCAGTTTCTGCCACGGCAGCCCTTGTTACGGCACTTTCGACGTTGTTCCCGCGCAGATTCTGACCTCGTACGATTCTTAGCACGTTGCAGTTTTGTCGATCTCGAGACCCGTGGACGCTCCACAGAGCCATCAAGGACAGGCCCGAGTGCTTCGGCCCACAATGCCGTTGTCGACCGTGAGTACGCTGGTGACGACGTGTGACGTAGAAAACGCGTCGCGATATCCAACGCCGGATATATCGATCCATCAGCGGCATTATTGGAGTCTATTTTACGCGATTCCCGCGACCACTGCTCGTCATCCAGGAAGTAATCTTGAAATTCGCTCAGATTCTCGAAACGATCATTGTCATCATGCTCGTCCGAGACGATGGATTCATCGATTTCCGAAGTTGATCCCAATATTTTTCGCTGATGCTGTACGCCGAGATTCTTCTCGTAATTGGCCAGATGGAGATTCGTTGGTGTAACTTGATATCCGACAAAATTATTCAACAGTAGAACCTTTGGCATACCGTTTAATGTATTCGTACTTTCTTTCCTTCTGTCCACAGCTTTGTCGTGATCCATCGGAGGATCATTTGCAAAACCGTTCTTGTTTTCCGTGCTTTGAATTTCAATCGGTTGAATCGCTCCTTGCCAATGGGCTCGGTCACTCCGATGAATATATTTTGGCTGCTGGTTGTTCCAATTATCACGAGGATATGCGGTTTCCAGCTTGCCAAGACTCCATTTGGGTGTTGTAGCTTCCGAGATCGGTGATAAGCTCGTTACCAGTCCAATATCGCGTGATTCTCTCCTGACGGTTGATTGCGAATTTTTTGTCATCATCATCATCATCATTGTTGTCTTTGAGTGTTCGATGTGTTCGTTCGGTGTACTACCGCCGTGAATTATAACGCTATCACTTATATCACTACCAGTGCTTTTACCATCGGTGGTTTTTCTTAATGCCCAATTGGCTGGGGGTGCCGGAGCTAGAGCGAGGGCGCCCCACCAGCCGCTTAAGATCCCGGCCAAAAGCAGAGACGCCCACATCATCCGACCTGATGGCTAGGGTTTTGGTTCAGCTCGAGGCTTGATTCGAATACCTCGGCTACGACCCTTCGACAACGTTCAAAACTCACACGGAAATTATCTGGATAATCCACAGGAGGTATCGTTTCATTAACATTTGTCGCGGTGATAAAACATTGAAACATCAGACATTTCACGATGTGGTTGTTTTTAGTCTCATTCACATGTTTAGCACAAACTTTCAGTGACCTTGTTGAATTCTAGGTTTTGTATTTCAGCTTTCACTTTCCGCTTCAGATTCTTCCGTCTCGTATACTTCAATCTCAGCTCAATGTCCAAGCGCGTTTCACTCGGTGACCACCAAAATCAATCTCCCTTCGGATATCGTCGTTCTTATAGACATAGCATATAGTGCCGCGGCGAATGTACGTTTCGGCAGTTCACGAAGTATTCCACCACCTGAAGGTGGCAAGTTTGTCCAGTCGAATATGCGGATGTCTCGTGTCCATTGTACGCAGTAGGATTCGCTTCATCCTGACGTGGAGCGCTGCGAGGGCCGCGCGTCTCGTCTCGCACAAAAATTGGTATCTCCGAGTTTATCGGCCTAATAAATCGACGCGAAATCGAATTATTGGCCCCGTCCCGGCACACTTCACTATCCGTTGCCCCTTCGCCACCTTCTGACCAAACAATTTGCGACTTACGTGGCGAGTCCGACTACTCGCCACGATAATCATATCGAGGGTCGGTCATCGTCATCGTCATCATTTTTGCCTCACCCTGACACCGCAACACGTGGTCAGTTCGCTGTTATTCACGAAAACTTTCGAATTTACAACGATTAATGATTATCGACGTTACGTTGAGTCGTTTACGATGGAAAACGCATTTTTTCACTGAGTATTTCTGATTTTGGTGACGATGATTCTGGTACGTTAAGTTTGAAAGTGCTGTTTCCACCGTTAAATTGAGGATGAAAGAACACAGTTTTTTCTTTTTTTTTCCTGCACGGTGTACTCCCGAAAGTCAAGAACGCGCTTGTTCAACTTTATCGTGGACAGGCTTCGCAATCAGTGCAAGAGGCCTACGAGTACGTCATGGATTCCTACGTAAATCTCAGGAAAATCGAAAAACTGTTTGCTCCTCGCGGCTTACGTAAAAAACTGTCGGCGAGGCTCATCAAGTCAATCCGTATGATCCATTAGGACACCTCTGGCCTCGTTTCTGTTGCAACCAACGCTTCGGCCAAGAAAAATTTAGCGTTTCGAAGCTTTCGAGTACCCGAGAGTGAAAGAGCGTTTGAGACTGAACTTTTCAAAGCGGCTAGTTGCTGTGCACTATTTTATACGGTGTTCGCAGCACCGGGAATTGGTAGACTCGAATGTGCCTCCGGCTCGCATACTTGTGACGAAGCTCCCGCGTGAATAAGTTTCGGAAGCTTAGCTAGCACATACACACACACACACACGCGCACACGCGCACGCACACGCGCGCGGACGAAATAGAAGATAGAGGATGGGAGGAGAGTCCGAACTATATGTAGACTCTCGTAGTTTTCGTCGTGTTCTTGTTTTTTTTACGTTCTCTTCTTTCCCTCGCTTCCTCTTTTTCTTCTTGTTTACCGCCTGATTCTGTTTCGTGTATGTTTCATGAATTCTCTCACCCTTCTACTCGTACTCTTCGTCGTTCTCGTCGTCTCTCGCTGCCCCAGCAATGTTCTGCCGTTTCTACTCTTTCTGTTTCAACGTTGCTCGGCTGCTGCTGTTGTCCCGCTTGGGGTATCACGTTGCACACCCGAGGAGGACCCAGCGTCGTTGGTTGCTACTGCCGCCCCGCGTGCGTGTTTTGTGTGTCTCGCTCGCTCATACTTATCAACGGTAGCGCAGTTACTATTTAAATACCACCGGCTGCTGCTACCGCGTGCGAGTTGACGACGAGGCGTGGGGACGTTTCGTGGTATGCGCCAGGCGGAATTCTTTTTTATTGACTTCAGGATGATAATTCCAGTGTCAAATCGATGATATCGTACTGATCAATTCGATCTTCAACGATCTTATGCGTTCGAAAAAAAAAAAAAAAAAAAATACTGTCGAGTACAAGGCGAAAACAGCTTATCTAGCGAGGATAAGACACTTGGAAGAGATCACTCTGCTAATTTCGTTTCACTGAGCGATCACAGCTCATTATTTATTTTTACAAACTTCGAAATTCGCCGAATTTTTACACCACCTATAGCAGACTCGTGCTATTAAAGAAACGAATAAAAAAAAACAACAACAACACTGAGCACGTGCTCACCGATCGAACACTCACGTTAATCCCGACGGTAAAAAATGTTTCGCGGACTCATCATTTCAATACCCGTCACTGAAGACTCGTGTGTTTCTGTATCGCTCAAACTTCATGAAACTTCGGAGACTCATTATTTATACCGATACCGATAAATATCGTTTCGACTCAGCTGTTTTAATGTAATTTCCAGAATCATTCACCCATTTATCCTCGCGTAATTTAGGAAAGGACATTGAAATCAAACTAATTAAAACACGAGAAAAATAATAACGAGAGTAATAAAAGAAAAAAAAAAAAAAAGAAAATAAATGAACAAACAGAAGTAGCGCGGAACGTGAGAAAAAAAAATTGGCAACGCGCTGTTTAGAAAGATCCGTGGATGGTCCGCGGCAAACGTCCGCCTCGTGGCTCGTGTCGTAAACCGTGGGCGCCAGCCGAGTGGGGAGGGGGCGAAAAAGATCGTCGTGCCCGCGAAGTCGGGCGCACGCGGCGGTTCAAATTAGACTGAGCGGGGCCGCTTACGCGACCGAGGCCGGCCAAAGAGGCAGTGACTCCTGGCGGACGCCGGTCCAGGCTCTGCGCGCGCAGGCACATGAAAGCCAGTAGGCACACACCATTGCAACCACGGCGGCGTCGGCGACGGCGGCAATGACGACGACGACGACGACGACGACGACGACGACGACGACGATGAGGAGGCTACGAAAACGACGAAGAGGTTTTCGCAACGTGAGCGCTGCACGCCCGGCCCCCGAGGGACGACAGCCTTTAAGAACCTTTGTAACAACGACCTAACAACTGAAGAACCGCACGCGTGATCTCTCCTACCATCTCACCCGCGCTCGCGTGTGTATATTCCCATGGTAGCATTCTATCTCTTTCTGACTTTATTATTCCCCCCTGCCCTGCTGTCACATCATTATAGCCATACCGATGTGACTCTCTCTCTCTCTCTCTCTCTCTCTCGCTCTCTCTCTCTTTTCTCCCTTCTCCTCGCGGGTTCTTCTCCCTCTCTCGATACCTTGCAACTATGGTTCTATCTCTATCCCTCGTCACCGCAACCCATTTACTCGACTCTCGTTCCATCTCTCACTTCGCGCGCATCGTCCACTCTTATGTGCATATGCTCGAGTATTTATGCACTTTACGCACTTACACTCTGGCGCACGCATTCTGCTCCCAATGATATTATCTTGTGATACACATCACCGACAACGTTTCTTTCGCTCTCTCTCTCTCTCCCTCTCTCGCGTCCATCGATTCTTCTATAATTATATATGGTCTACGCTCTGGTCTCCCGCGTTTTCTCTTGTTCTCTCATTTCTGCATATATACTTATCACTCTGTTTTTTTTTTTTCGTTCCTCGTCATCCACCACACTCACTACTGCGCTATAACTCTATATCACCTATGTTTTCAACGTTACCCGTTCATGCCTTTCGCGCCCTTGCATATGACTCGTTTCCTTATTCTTCGGGATCGGTCTGTGAGCGAGTCTCTTTCTGCTGGACATGCTGCGTTTTCCAATTTTCACGGTTTTATTTTGTGGCATCATGCTCCCTTCCAGCTCCCGCAAGTTCTAAGTTTTCGTTGTCCCCTTCGTCTTTCTCCCTGAGATTTTTCGAAACACCTATATTTTTCACGACACATGCAGCTATTGCACATATGGATCCGGATTTGGACTAGATGGAAAATTTGGACCACTTTTAATTCCCATGATCTACAGTGTATTTACCTACATGTGCGTGTGTCTATTTTACCAAATACTGATAATTCGAAGATTTTATTCATCAACAAATGGAACAGTTCGCATGAAAAATTCAGGGGTGTAAATAATTTTATGTCCTATAGAAAAAATCAACTGAGGCGACCTGCAAGCATGGTTTGAATCACGAGTACATCTGAACATACGTGTTTGAGACATTCAGTCTTCGGTAGCGTCAATCTGAATAAAGTGAACTTATCTATTTGTGAAAATACAGAAGTCCAAACTTTTAGCTACTATTTATTTTCCATTTATTCTATTTATTCTATTTATTCTATCATCTTTTGTCTCTTCCTCCGGATCTTCGATTTCTGGCGCACCTCCTTTTAACATCTGAGCTTCCCATATTAACATTACAGCATGTTACGAATGTACATACGAAGACAGAAACATACCCACAAATTCAATTCACCTCGACTTTACACGTATTAAAATAAATGTATAATCGCTCAGGATTTTATTCTTGTTGCGGTACGAAAGAAAGCTCACGGTAACTTACAACAAAGTTGCTATCGCAGCCACATCGATGTTGTCTTTGCTCACGTTTGATGATGCTTTCGAAGTGCTCGGAAGTAGGAGCTGCCAATCAAGCCAATATGCGAGGTGAACACCCACGCGACGACTCGCGGCAACCACGGCGCCTCCTTCGGAAACAGGAGATCCCGTTTCTTCATTTTCATCATCGGGACACGTAAAATCACCAACGAAACCTTCCATTGCAGTGGGATCTTGGCAAACTTTACTTTTATGGCCCTAGAGTTCATACGCATTTGCAAGGCATTGATAAATTATTCCCAAAAAGGACAAAACTTATGATAGAGCGGAATTTCCAGGTGATTAATTTTTTTTTATCATCTTCGTGATGATTGAGTAAAAAGGATCTAAATATAAAATATGTGATATTTATGAAACAATAACTGACGGATGCACCAAGCTCGACAGTTTCATCGCAATCTGAAATAAAATACCTGAACTACCCAAATGCCTTATAATTTTTTTCATTTATCTTCACTGAGATTTACGTTCATTTTCTTTCGTAATAAAAAAAAAGCGACAACTGTTCAAGTCTGACAAATTAACAGATCGTGATTATTAATTTTAAAGTATGTATCTATGAGCCATTCCACTTTGAATAAGTCACCCCATTTTTCATGTTTGAAAAATTGCTCAGAAATTTTTCTCCACTATAGTTTTTATACTGTTAAGGGATAACACCACTGTAAAAATCTAAAAATGCACAATTTTTTTTTGAGACGGAAGAAAAGGTAATAAGATAATAATATTTGAGGAAGTTATCAGGCATATATTTAAGCATAATACAAAAAATTATTATCAAAACATATTCAAAAATGGCAACACTGGAGCCATTCTCGCGAGACATGCGGCACGCAGTGTAACTGTCACAAATTTGAATTTGAAAAAAAAAAGCACTTAATCTATAGATATATTAATAGCTACAGAAATACGTAGGGGATTTTCAAAGTTAATTTAAACATTATTTATTAACAAATAAGTGCCCTCTCTTTTGTCGAAAATTCAAAATTTTCACTCGCCAATTACACAAAAATCAATATTTTTAAAATCCCCTACGTATTTCTCTAGCTGTAGACATGCAGATTAAGTAGTTTTTTTTCTAGATTTAAATTTGCATATGAAATTCTGCAGCACTGCGTGCCGCAGAATTCATTCAGTTTCACGAGAATGGCTCCAGTATCGCCATTTTTAAATATTTTTTGATAATAAATTTTTGTATTATACTTAAATATATGCCTAATAACTTCCTTAAATATTATTATCCTATTACTTTTTCTTCCATCTAAAAAAAAATGGTGAAAACAGCGCTTTTCTTTTGTTTTTACAGTGGTGTTACCCCTTAAGATAAAACTTCAATTCTGAAAATTAGATTTAACTATTTTTTTACCCGAAGATTATTCCTCGTTAAAAAAAATTGTTCTGACATAATATTTCGATTCTTCAAAGTGCTTTCCAATAAAAATATTTTCAATGTCGTCCGAAAACTCTACATGCCATTTGAAACTTCAACAATCAAAGGTGACTTCGTCAATTTTTTTGTCAAGATTAGAATTTTTTCATTTGTGTATAATTTTAACAATTTTCGTTTAGTTCTCGGGTAGAAAAGTAATCAAAGACAATTTTCCAGTCGAAATATCCTATCGAAAAATCCTAAAACAGACTGACGCATACCTTTTGATACTTGAAACTATTCTTTGAAAAATGCCGGAGCAATTTTTAGTAAAATGAAAATTGGGATGGTTCAATTGACGCGGATTGCCTCATATACATATACAGCATCAGAATTCCCGACACTTGGCCTCGTGACCCGAGGTAATTTAGCCACCTTTTCGGAAATTCAAGCAAACAGTCCACTAAGGAGTTCGCCGCGGAAGAGTACCGATGTTGGCCACTCTGATTCGACGAAGGATCAAACTTTGTGCGCCGGAAGTTTCCGGTATCGCCGGGGAAGGTCCCTGAGGAGGGGATTGGTTTCTATACATGTATACATGATGCGGAGGAAAACCAGAAGCAACAGCGAAGCCTGGTGTTGGTTCTTCGACTGCAGTTACCGGATTCGATTTAACTTCGGCGTTGGTGAGATCGGTGCGGGCTCTCGCGGATCCAGGCATCCACGCAAGACAGGGTGAGAGAGAGAGAGAGAGAGAGAGAGAGAGAGAGAGAGAGAAAGAGTTTCGCATGCGGGGGTGCTGTTTGGATATATATGTATCTATGTATACTTTTCTATAACATGTACCCGAGTTCTATGCGATGCTTTTGCTTCTCTGTGTACATGCCTATACAGGTTCTACAACGGTGGATCGGTGTGTGCTGCAACGTGAGTCGAAAAAATAGGTAGATGCCGATACATAGCTAAGCTAGCGTCACATTATATACATATATATATAAGATACATTAGTTATTGCATCGACTGGACTTTAGTTACATGTATACAGTGCGATCCCGATTTTCTTGCACGCCGATTTTCTTCCATTCCCCTAAATATGTTCCCCCACTCTATCTATCCAAAAGTGGGTAAGTATATAATCTGTAACCTACTACACAGACACAAACGCCAATGAACGTCTCCACCAAGCTCTAGCATTCTCTTCGCTAAACCCCGATTTTTTCCCAGTGCTCCCTCCAGGTGGAAGAAAATCGGGATCGCACTGTAGTACAGATCGGTACAGCACGAGCAGTCGTGAATTCGACCAAGAGCGAGAGAGAGAGAGAGAGAGAGAGAGAGAGAGAGAGAGAGCGATTAGTAGAGCTCGAGATATCGAGATAAAACCGAGATAGAGAGAGAGAATGAAAGGGCTGCTGGTTGCACGCTGCCGTGAAACAGATTATGCCGTGAGACCGTGAGAGAAATCGAGCAGGTCCGGGTTTACATATTATAGTAGTATCATTATACTATTATTATTATCATTATTATTATTTCTATCATGGCATAGTCTGAAGTAACGGTGGATCGGCACTAATTTGCGAATATCGAAAGTGTTTATCGATAATACTTTAACCGGGCGTTGGGCCTAATTGTAAAATATATACAGACTGTATACAAATAATACGATGTGTGACGGTGCATCACACCCTGAAATTGATGTGCTCCGTGGCCACTTATCTTAACATTGAGTATACCCTATTCTTATCCTGGCGCCGGTTGTACCTGTTCGTACCCCAATTCCATTTATTGCACGTACGAGCATTCACTCGTTCCAAGCCACAATGTGTTTGACTAAAGAATAAAACGCGATTTAATTTGAGAAAAAAGTTATTTGGAAGTTCGGTTGTACTTGATTCGATTGACTCAATGATTGATGAAGTAATACATTTACTGTTATGTATTTTTTTAAACATTAAATTTTTTCGGTGTTCGATTCCTCATTACGGAAAGCCTATTAAATTACTCTAATTCCAAACCCCTGGGCAATTAGAAAAAAATTGTTTCACCTTCTCGATTTTACGTCAGTACCTTCACATATCATTGGGTTATTGAATAACCTAAATGCATCATAAAATAGCGATTCTTTTCAGCGTTTTTCGTCGAATTCCATACGGCCCGTCTTGACTATTTACCGGATTTGCATAAAAATATCGTGCCCGATAACTACACATTTTTTATACTCAAAGCCATGCATGAATATACAAAAAGCTTAATCTCATCAAAATTACTGGATGTGAAAGTAGTTTTTACATTTTGGAGTCAACTTAATACTCTCGAAGCATCTTCCCATCGAACGAATTTTGGGGTATTCCACGAAAAAAATATTTTTAACCCCTGTATACTTCGATGTGTTCGTGAAGGCGGGATCATATTTATACTCTGATATCGTCGCAAGAATCTTTCACCGTAAAAGCACTCTGAGAATTTTCCCGAAACTTTCATAAACGGACAACGAGGACGACAGAGACCGAAAGAGGAAGAAAGGTTCATCAGACGAGTCTTTCGAATCAATTTATATGGTGATGTTTTCATTTCGTAAGCCTCTGTTCTCTCCACGGAAAATATTTCAGGAAAACGTTGATGGAAAAAAAAAATGAGAACAAAAGTTCTGTCGTAGTATTTGTGTTGTAAAAGAGAGAGAGAGAGAGAGAGAGAGAGAGATTTAGGGAAAGAAAGATGACGCAGATGAGAATATTTCACAAGAAGATCGCTGAGACTGAAGGGACACGAATAGAGAGGGATGCCGGTTATACGTGGAGTACGTCGTAGTGGGTACGTAGTAGGCAGGAAAAGCACTTTCACGAAAGGGTCTGGACGTGCCCGTAACGTCAGACACTCCTCATCGAGGTGGAAGGATGTTACACCGTTGTCCGGGAGCGTAGAAAAAACATTTGTAATGTCGATGTTTCTTCTCCAGGGAAACTTGGAGAATAAAAAAGTAGAAAGTAAGAAAAAAAAAAAAGAACGAAACAAAGAACGAGCGAGAGGCGTGGGTATGTGTCGTCACGCGGAAAACTTTTTGAGTTTTCGCACCCTTCGAGGGTTCTATCTTGCGTTCTTTCTCACTCTCTTTCTATCGGTTGCGTAAGTTGCAAGGGGTCAAACTCTTTCGCTTCATCTCGGTGGATGTAAGTTCGCCTTCGAGGGCGAGTCGGGTGCAACGAGAGTCTCCGGATACATAATACGAGTACGGGGATGATGACAACGGTGCACCCGACGAAACTGGCATCGTTAAACGAGCAAGAGAGTGACGAAGACGGAAACTGCGAGACAAGGAAAAAAGGCATGTTATAGAGGAAATGGAGAAATCGAAAAGAAGGGTAGCTAAGTTTTGAAAAGCAGAGAAAGTTAAGGGAGTAAAGTGGACGCGGAGTTTATAAGAAAAAGATAAGTACACGCGGAGTGGGATAGGCCGTGTATTCGTGAAGGTAAACAATCAAGAGGCAAAACTCAACGGTTAAGGGCAGAAATAGGAGAAAAGAAAGTATTGCGTGACTCGAAAAACAAGTTTTGATGCTCCGATATGAAAGTTATAACTCGTATACGTTCATACACTCCGAGCAAAGTTACTGGAGCTCACTCATCGGCATCACTTGCTCGATTCGAAGATATACACGGCATAAATATATGTGTATGTATAAGTACGTGGTCCAGAAAGCATGATATGGGAACGAAAAGGACTAAAGAACCCGTAGCTGTCCGCTGCTTCTTAAGAAAAAAAAAAAACCAGGAACACGTCGAACGTAATAAAAATATGAAAAATTTTCGGCCATTAAGTAATCATAATAATATCTGAGTTTCCACGAGAAAAATGTTTTGCTGGGTTTACCAAATTAGAGTTTGCGGGTGATGAAACAAATCTTTAGTCGGTAGAACTGAATGTTATGTTATTTGCGTGCACGGTAAGAGCCTGGCTTGTATAGCCGTAACTTTACGAAAGTATCTCCAATCAGCTACTCTAATCAGAGATACATTATATGATACTCTCATGATAACGAGAGGGCACCGATCCTACACATTCTTTCCTACACAAAGTGGACCTACACATAATTCGAGCCACACATTCGCGAGCTACACATAATCAGAACCACACATAATACGAGCCACACATACAGGAGCTACACATAATCGGAGCTACACATATTCGAGCTACACAAAATTCGAGCTACACAATTACGAGCTACACAAAATTTGAGCCACACAACACCGAGCTACACATAATCAGAGGCGAAGATCTCCGACCTACACGTACACATCACCGAGCTACACAAATCGACCTACACAAATTTGACCTACACAAATCGACCTACACAAATTTGAGCTACACAAATTCCAGCTACACATATGCGTTCTAGCTCGAATTTGTGTCTGTTGTGTGTATTCGCTTTTCTTCATTTTTAGCCGAAAACGATTTTTCCGGGACAGATGGAGCGCGGGGTGCCGGTCAGGTTTTTGATCAGTTTCAACGAAACGTTGAATTCTATCTTTTCCTACTCACTTTGACGCGGAAATATCAAATAGTCACCTTTCGGGGGTGGTCGATTTTGCCTCATTCTCCTGTTTTACAGCGGAGACACGTTGCATACAGCTTAGTTTCACTATACGCTAGAACCGGAAATGCTAATAGGCTAGTTTTATTCGGCGGTCGGTTTTGCCCCACATAGGACGGTTTTGCCCTATCTTCCCCTATTCTGGCTCGTTTCGTTCATCTAATGTAATTTTTCTCCCGTACGGACGCCATTATACTCTGAAATTATGTATAAAACGAATACAATTTATTTTACCTCCTGTCGTCTCGAGGCATGAGATGAATAGAGAACCAATTTCAAGCCTCGGACACACTTCCCATTGGTGCCGCTAATATGTACACGGGAGCATCTCATTCATCGATGCTGGACCTCAGTGCGTGTAATTTCGTATTGGTGCGCTGAAAAGCCTATAGAGACAGGCATAGACGGGACGACAGAGAGGAAGCCGAAGAAAGAGAGCACGAGAATGGGGTGACTGGCATCAGGGACCTCTGGTTACAGCCGCTTTGATATACTCTGATTTGTTGGCTGGTCTTGAGGGATCTCGAAAGCCGGCAACGAGCGATAGTTTAGCCCCATTAGGGTATTTATGGATTAGTTGCCGAGGTTATATATAAATATAGCAGTATATCTATAGTGAGACCCAGGTTACAACAGCAGCTCACTCCCTCTCGTCGCCAATCGTTAGGGGTAGGGAGAGAGAGAGAGAGAGAGAGAGAGAGAGAGAGAGAGAGAGAGAGAGAGAGAGAGAGAGAGAGAGAGAGAGAGAGAAAGAAAGCGTCCATGCAGCAGCATTTATATAGTCCCAGTAAAGCCCTCTGGGGGCCCGAGGCCATTGCCGTGTGAGAGATATGATGTTGACTCACTCGCACATCGCTTAGTGTCCCTCTAGTTCTCATTTTCGTCGCCCTTCTGAGCCCTCTTCCAATGCCGGGCTACAATGCTTTACTTCTCCCCACAAATCTATTCAGGGGATCCGGAAAAGGACGGCAAACGGCACGCGACTCCGTTCCATCGGTTCCTCGCCCCATTTCTGCCGCACTGCATTAAACCCGACCCAATGTCCGGGTGTGCCTCAACACCTTTTCGCAATTGATTCTGAAAATTAATAGGGTGTAAATGCACCATAAGGAGCGAGAAAGCAGTCGCTTTGTGACCAGTTATTAGTATAGGTTCCTTTCTCTTTCTTTTTCTTTCTTTTTCTTTCTTTTTCTCTCATACTTTACGAGATAATCATCGAGAGCCTCCATTCGCGGTAGAGCTCTCTAATAGTCTGTAGGCTTAATTCATCCCCTTGAAGCGCAACATGTATGCAGACAACTGGCAATACATTCGCTGCTGTTAACAGCGGGTCATGAAGGTAATTTTGTTTATCATTTGGCGCTTGATTTTGGTACTCAAAATGTGATAGGATCGAGCGCGCAGAAGCAAACTGATCTAACTCGAGTTATTGCTATACCGATGCGAGTCACCGAAATAATCTCAAATGTCAGAGACACACGACGAGATTAAGGGAAATTTTCTACTACACGTGTTTGGGCGTTGAAAATTCGTACGCTGCGTGGGCTCGTTCGTATCATTAATTTTACATTGTGAAAAGAGGAAAGAGAGAGCCTCTGTGCTTGCCTTATTTTTTCGACTTCCGGTGTCAACGGGAAAGTCCCGATGTCCCCTTCAGCGTAACTTCTTCCGCGGTGAAATAAACTGGGATGCATTGTGCGCTCACGAAGCACCTGGCACGCGCTCGCCTCTCGGAATACCGTCTTCAATATATAGCCGCCCACCTTTCTACTGTTTCCTGGCGTGCTGCCGCTGCTGTTGCTGCTTTAGCCGATGCTTCTGCTTCTGCTGGGTGCTCACGGCAGTACATACTCTTACCTATATATATATATATACTGTTGGAGCACGCTGCAGCAGAACCAGCGGCGCTGCTGCACGTGCCAACACGGGATACTTGTTCGTAGCCCGGTATCGCACACGAGAGATAAAACACCATCGTTCATTCATGCGAGATATACGTTCTTCGGTTGTTTTTTGTTTTTTTTTTTTCGGGCTCATATTTTCTTACAATGCGTGAAAACGGACTGCGCTTGCACGTTTAACGAGACAAGACATACAGACATACAGATATATACAGGTATATACTGCATATGTGTTACACGATACGGGATTTAATCCCGTGTTTGTACATCCGCGTTGAACGCGGTGCACCTGTAGTTTCAGCCTATATTTTTTTTTACATATTTGCACTTGATACATGTACATATATATGTAGCATCGTTTGTTGATATTGCTGATATGGCTGGCACAGTCGGCAATTTTATGAGCAAGTTTTTATGAAAAGAACGAAGGATGTAAATATTTCGACTCATCCATGAAATATGATGTAACAAATTGGTTCATAATAAAAGGTGTAAGAAAGTATAGACCAAATCCGGATATGTAATGCTCGCTCTCTCTCTCTCTCTCTCTATATATATATATATATATATATATATATATATATGTCATACAATAATGACGCACATACCGAAGATTACTCTGTTTTTTCACATTTTCTGTCCTAAACTATACTCTCACATTTTAACTCCTAAAAAGCAGAATAAGCGTATATGTGAGTCTTTGCGAGTGCGTCGAAGGATTTTGTTTTCTGCTCGAGTATTCGTATTAGCTACGAGACGCGAGAAACGTCAAAGGCCAAACTCTCGTAACTCTCCTCTATTCCTGCTCGTCATTCTCGTCTATATATATAGTGTACTATATTCTCCACTTTTTTTTCTTGCTTCCCGTGGTTCTGGCATTGCTGGATGAACGCCCTCGTTGCCGTTTGTATGCCTGCGAACCATCAGTGTCACACCAGAAAGAGGGCATTGACGGCTCTTCGCCAGAGGAGCGTTCTCTCACTTTCTCTTACCTCTTCTTTCTTCTCGTGTGTATAAGTCGAGCTCGGAGCTCGAAAAAAAAAAAAAAATCGCCTATACACAACGTTCTAACTCATTTTCATGTTTTCTACTCACATCTCGTTTTCCATTTCACATTTTCCCGCTCCCGGTCTTGCACGTATATACACGAATGCATATACATATATATGTATGAGCAACGACACATGATCCTAGTTGACGGCACGCGTCCTACGTGGCTGTCAAAACACGCCTACTCAAGCCCATAAGAACCCTACGCTCGAGAGCGACAGGGAATTCGGCATCGCATTCGTACGAGACACGTAAATCCCACGAGCCTCACGTATAGGGCGAGACAAATTCCGACCATGGCACTCTTCTTTTGATTCATCAGGCACACACCCTCTCTCGTTCATAACATCTCATGCTCTGTTGGCTACTCTCACACACATACATACACGTGGCATCAGAGTGATACACGCACTCTGGATCAGAGCAGTATAGAGAGAGAGAGAGAGAGAAAGTGAAAAAATAAAAAAAAATAGGAATCAACCTCCAACCATGAACTCTTTCGTGCTCCTGAGTAAAGTGTTAATTTGCAATATTTTGATATTGAAATACACACTCTAAGGGCGGTTTATTTTTACGTTTTTTTTTATTCTCAAATTTAACGGACTGAAATTTTTGTTCGCATACACAGTAAAATGTTCTATTATATAATTAAGCGTTGAATTTTCGAAGTAAAGTAGCTCGTGAGATTTGATGATAAAAATGAAACGATGTTTTTTTGAAATTGAAAAAAATTGCCCCCTTAGATAGACGTATACCTTCATTGCATTTTTTTTATTGCTTACATGAATGTATAGATCGGCGATATACAGACGAATGCATTGATAGTAAATATTTGACAGTTGATTGTGATTTATTTCGGAAGGTTTCAACGACACCTGGGTAACGATCCACCGCGATTAAATTTTCATTAATTCAATAACGAGGAGCTCGCTAATTTATCGATACAGAGATTACGATACAGATCCACTAATACAATATTATCCATAAAAAACGGCGAAGGATCCATACGCATGCCTCAACTTTCTCGAACGCTGGTTATAATAAACCTCGTATCGGTGATGTCGATGACGTATATTTTTCCTGAAGTCGTGTCAAATCCTTATCGAAGCGCCTGGCATGAACAGCGATAATCTTGCGTATCCCGGAAGAGCACTCGAGATAATACCAAGCGTAAATTCATTGACGTTTCTCCGAAAGGTCGATTAGACTGTGGAGTATTCTTGGTTGCTATTAGATAAATAAAGTGATCCCCTCTCATGTCGCATCATCGCCAAAACAGCAGGGGCATACATATATATATATATATATATATATATATATATATATAAATTAATTAAACATTTTGACGATATTTTGACAGAGGAAGTATTTTCCGAGCGAAAATCGACGAGTCAAAATTAACGTCAATGAAATATCTGCAGCTGACCGTGTCATGCTCCAACGCCGATCTCGCAATATCATTTTTCTCGATACATCATACATGAACAATAGACGTACCTCACTAGGTGCGTTATTTTTAGACGCTGTCAGACGTATAAAATGTTGACTTCGCCATAATGATTTTTCGTTTGTTTTTGTCTCCTTGGTCAGCTATACATTCACTTTGACATTCTTATTTTGGAAAGCTCAAAATTGATTTTGAATTGAGTTACGAAAATAACCACTGGATATAATAGTCGATCGTAATTGGATCTCATTTGCTATTTTTTGATCAGCGATATAATGTCCGCTATTTAAAAAAAAAATGGTTACTTTGAACTCAAAACCAGGAGTGGACCCCACATCATTATTTTCATGAATATCGTTTTCTTTGTTTTCTTTTCAGCCAGCCATATTAACTCTGAGATTCCGAACATTGAAATGTTTAATTTTGTTTGTAAAACGGGGTTTCGAAAAATCCCTAACAGTAACTTTCGATAAAAGTTGTATTGTTTTTCTAGTCATTTTTCAGCTATGTTGACTCTGCTATTTTCAATTATAGTACAATTAAATTGTCTTTCGTACGATTCTTTAAGTTTTTCTTGTATTACATCACATACCTATAAAATTTCATTGAAATCGGTAAACACATTTGGCAGGAGTAGTGGAACAAACAGACAGAAATGAATTACTGCCAAAAACGGTCCGATTGAAACAGCTCGCTTCGCTCTCTCAGTCTTTAAATAAAATAAATTATCTCGGAGTGAAACAAAATTTATAATTTTATTCAACAAAACTTATTAGATTGACAATTGCGCACTTTACAGAAATTAATGATATTTAATTCAAATAACGTTTACCTTTTACGAATACGCTGTTGTATTCCAATATAATAAATCAATTTCAATAAGTTTATTTCTCTCTAGAAGAGTTGTCAATGAAATGTAGTACACGTGAATACTTCGGGTAAGCTTTCTTATCAATGAAAGCGCTCATTCGTCACTGAGTCATATCACACACCTGTCCCGACAATTAATACAATTAAATACTATAGGAGAAGCAACGATTATAGTTGGAGCTGCAAAATGAGAAATCGTGGGTTGTATCACGCATGTATATATCTCTATATGCATGAGTTCGGAGAGTTAAGTATTATTTATCACTGTTAATACCCTTCTCCCTTCTTCGTCATTCATTGATTTTCTCTCTTTCTCTCTCTCTCTTTCTCTCTCCCTCTCTCTCTCTCTTCTCTCTCTCTCTCTCTCTCTCTCTCTCTCTCTCTCTCTCTCTCTCTCTCTCTCTCTCTCTCTCTCTCTCTCTCTCTCTTCCAATGGTTTACTGCCAACCGCGTGCTGGCATCGACCTCGATAAATTTAGCAGCCTGTGGAGAGAATCGCTTCGTGAGCTGTTAGGCCACCGCAATTCTCGATTCTCTGTTAGATGAGCGAGAGAGAAAGAGAGTGAGAGAGAGAGAGAGAGAGAGAGAGAGATCGCGAATTTTCGCTGTAAACCGATGGGGCGCGATCGTGGCGTGCCTTTCCCGTCTGTCGATTCTCTCTCTCTCTCTCTCTCTCTCAGTTTCTCCCGGATCATAGATCCATGTAATCGTGAGCGAAGCTACGGACGGCACACACAGCACGATTCGATCCTCATTGACCACCGATCGATAACATTTGCCGCGCGGCGTAGGGGAGGAGGCGGAGGAGGACGTGGCAAAGCCGAAAGAGCATTACAGGAAGAGGTGCGCACCGGTCTGCTCGCGCTCTGCTCCACTCAACGGCTAATGTCCCAAATTCCCATGATTCTGCTCTGAACGAATGATTTATATATATATACAACGAGACTCGGGCATGGGCGCGAACGCGTTCACGAAATGGATCGGCGAATTCACAATGCCTGATCGAAATGAGCTAGGTTCAATTGCACCAACTGCGGCGCTATTATCTATTTTTTTCTTGCCTCCTTTATTTCTCGATTCACTCTCATCACTCTCATTTCCTATTCCAGTGCACCGTCCATATTGCGCTGCGTTCAAATCGCTACAAGGAATTCTACTTATAGTTACATGAATTCTCACGGAACCACGGGAAAGATCGCGAGACAATTGTAACAAAATGTGGTTTTGATTTTTTCTCAGTGCAATGCGTGGTGCGGATAAAGTCAGCAGTCGTATACAGTTAAGATAACCAGTGGGTCTCGTACATTCTTAAATATTCCCGTTGTGAACTACCTGGCTTTCATTCAGGCACTTGATTGAAAGTGCGTTACAAAATATTCTCGAAATTTGGATTGTAGCTGTGCCAATCGACAAAACTGAATATAAAAATCCGTGTTTTACTAATCTTAATTTTCTTGTACAGAATTTTTAGACTTGAAACAAAAATATTGTTATGCTCGATGATTTTGTGAAATAAAACTCTCACAATTGTGAAACAACAATTGAATAAAAAAAGCTACAGTTCATTTTCTTCGTTTAAATTTACGAATGCAATTTTACATCTGGAAAAATACGTAGAATCTCAAAAGTGACTGATCCAATACCCGTTAAAATCGCATTGTGATTAGTAATGAACACCTTCCGACACGAGTGTTCGTAAAAATCTGCATCATTTCTGACCATTATCGGTGAGTCTCGTGACTCACTCATTTATAGATATATATATATATATATATATATATATATCTCGGTCATTTTAATTACATATTAAAATGACCGAGACTTTCATGCCCGATGCTTTTAATACCCCCATAAGGGGGTTTTTATGCGAAATAAGATCGAGCGCTGTGTATCGCAGTTGAAGAATACAAAATTCGGTGTAATTCCGTGATGTGAAAAATTCCGCACTCATCCCGGATACAAATCGTAAAAAAAAGCGTGACGATTTTTTTGTCCCTTCGAGCTTGACTGTTCGGGAGACGGCCTACAGTGAAAAAGCGTCGTGCGATTATACATATGTATATATACATATAAACACATACTCTGGTGTAACGGCTATCCCTCGGGATGACGACTTTCCTGTTTTTTCCTTCTCTCTCGAATGTTGATCGCACGGTGCCCACCACTCTGTTCTCCCTCTTAGCCCTTCTGCGATATTTTCTTCGTCGTTGGTTCCATTTGGTCCGATATACCTATCTGGCTACCTACCGGTGTAACAAAACGAGAGTCTCGCGTGTTGCCGTTCTCTCCCGTGGGAATCATCGAGACTATCTGTCTCCCTCTCTCTCTCTCTCTCTCTCTCTCTCTCTCTCTCTCTCTCTCTCTCTCTCTTTCACGTGAGCGATGTACCGGCCAAGACGACGAAAAAAAGGGGAATCCCTGCTGCGGCCAGGGGGTAAACTTATATTTGCACGCTTCGATGCCGAAAGGGGGGCTTTTGGTGTTCTTTTTCCTGATCTCATACCTCAACGTGATTTGTCACGTGGTGGGTGGCAGTGATTACGTTGAATTTTCGATTTCACGCGTTGTGGCCTCTCTCTCTCTCTCCCTTCATTCCCACACATAAGACAACCGAGATTTCTTGCAAACCTCTTGCTCCTATCTTTTCATGCGTTTGGTCACATTGTATATGCTCATCATTCCAGTTTTTACCCTCGGAGGTCTCTCCCCCCCCCTCCCCCCGCCGCGGTGGCTAATTTACTTATATATAACACCGGCCAGAATTGAAGGTAACAATCGATACTTCGAGATTTGTACATCATAGTTTATCTTAAAGGTGCAGTGGAGCGACAAGTTTTCAAGGATAAACTGCAGAGTTATCACTTTTTCAATTAGAGGACACTACGGTTACTTCACGCAGTGTTGATATCTTCATAGTTTCGTTGGATAAAAGTAATAAGAAAAAAATTCAAGCAAGTGCTGAGGACAGCCCTCCAAATATATCGAGAATCTCAAACAAATTGGTTCGAGCTGTGTTGAGACATGTCAGTTCAGTCACCTAATATAGTGTTTCATATTTTATCTATACAGAAATGAGTCTCAAAGAAAAATATACAAATTGCGAGATTGTTCAATCAGACAAATCCAATGAAAATCGAATGGAAAACAAGCTTCATTTTTCAAGATCCATTGTACAGGGGATCTGAATTTGGAAAATTACACCAGGTAGTTAGTATCGTAGTTTCTTGGTTGGGATTTGTTTCAATCTTCCCCTCGTCATTGCTCACAGCCTCTATATGTGTTTTACTTTCATACAACGTAGCTACCAGTCCACTTCGATCACGAATGTTTGCTTTACTCAATTATTTTCGAAGTGAAGATATTCTTATAACGAGCGCACGTATGTATATGGACGCATGCATATCGATGACACACGCATACCGTGCGGTATTTGTACAACTGGACCATCAATTATCCACATTCATATATGTATATTTTCAATCGCACCTGCCGAGTTCGATCGTTTAATCGAGAATGAGTAATAACAGCGGAAAATTGGTGTGCCCCGAAACGAAGCGTTCTCGCTGTCGGCTGTTTTACGGAGATAGAGAGAGAGAGAGAGAGAGAGAGAGAGAGAGAGAGAGAGAGAGAGAGAGAGAGAGAGAGAGAGAGAGAGAGAGAAAGCTCTCACTGGTGGTGTCGATCGTTGAGTGTCTACAGCGCACTTTGCGTGGTACATATATGTATATAAACATTTTTATAAATAATAAATGTTACAGTACATTTTATCGTGAAAAGTGTAAGAATATATGTGCATGTGATGCAGAAATTTGTACACTTTCATGAAACAGTACTGCACTAATGCCAAATAATTCGCGTAGCGCAAATACATGTGCGTGATAGGCGACGTCCCGCCGGTTCAATATCATCGAATGCACGAGCTGATGGACATCTAGGTTGAACATTTCTCGATTGCCAGCAAACAAGAGGGCATAACTAACATCACTGAATTATGCGGATTAAGCCTGTTTGTTTGATAGCTGACGATAATGTAATATACATATGTCCATGTCGTTGCGAATTCAGGCGTTTCATTCTTGTTCATTCCCACCGGAATGATTCGCAGCTCGTTATCACAATACGAGACTGGCTAGCGGTGGTAAAAATATATTGCATGTCTACAGACAGGGGTATATTGTGTATTAGTTATGTAGGACGATAGACTACAGCACTGGGAGCGGAAAATAACGAGGGATAAAGAGAGGGAAAGAGAGAAGAGAATATTTGGAGCACTTTTGATCCCAGGGGAGGTTTTAACAGAGGCGTGAAAGCGCTCACGCATTCGCATCATGGGGCGATAATCGTCGGCTCGGTAACGAGGGAAATACGCGCACAGCCCGAAAATACGACACACTGAAATTTAACGTATGGGCTAAGGCCACTGTCAGAGTTTTACATTTTTTTTCAAATCAATAATCTAAAAAATAAATTCCGAAACTATGTATACGAATGAACACGTACGAAAATAGAAATGGAGTAATTCAGTGTGCAAGTAATGGGCGCGCCCATTATGTAAGCTCTTGAGTGCAATTCGCGTTAAATTTTTCTTAGCACCATTCATCATAGAAAAATCTGTTCAATGTAAATTTAATTATTTTTTTACGGTGCAGCAAATGAACAATCAAGATTTTTTTTTTTTTTTTTCGAGATCCATAGGTCCGAAATCTGTTTTATTATATGCAATATGGATCAGGTATTATTGAGCGTTGAACAAAGCCAATATGAGGTGATATCGAAATCCACTGTTGTGCTTATTAGCTTCATATTTCCAATTTTACTGAACACAAGTCGCATGCTGAATATTTTCCCACATTTTTGTTCTGCAATACATACAATTGATATATCCACAAGGCTCTTATTTCTTTGAACTCTCTCGCATTCGATCGTTTTGTTTATTTATTTTTATATACAAAAAGCGATGTTAATGTATATTAAAAAAGCTGTCGCGTGAGAACACGCTCGCACATGGCTGAAGCGCAAAATGATCCTGAGCTCTCTTCCTCTCTCTCTCTCTCTCTCTCTCTCTCTCTCCCCCTTTTTGGTTCATGCTTGAGATCTCGCTTTCCCGGATTCCCGATAGTACATACACCCATGCGGATAAATCCCATCGGATAAAATTAAAAATAATCAATTAAACGGAATTTCACGATGGTGGTATACAAAAAGTTTTTCGATACATGTGGAGGCCAAAAAATTTTCACAGTAGCGTGACTCTTGCATCAATCCTTTCAGAAACAATTTTAACGCTGGATACGTCGAAACGAGTTTTTACACAAAACATCGTCGATGGAATATCACTGCACAAATATGAACACAGAAAAAATTCGTTTCAAGCAACTCTCGACTCTCAATGATAACAATTCGTGTCATTGATAACAAGAACAATGAGTTTACAGCACAATAGGAAGATGCATGCAATAACAGAGGGTGAATATATCGGGATCAAATAATTATAAGCGTAAAACAAGTAATTGCGATACGGTCAAATATGAATGTCAATCAATAATTTCTACAATAGGGCTGATACTAGAGGGAGGAGTTTGATATTAGAGGGAGTTATGATAATTGGCGAAAAGAAAGAAAGGGAGAGAGAGAGAGAGAGAGAGAGAGAGAAAGAGTGGGTATTTTTTTTGCGTATGTGGCGCTTGTTTGTCACAAGACGTGCGTGGCTGTGTTCATCGTCGATGAGAAAAAAATTCAGGACGTGTGTATTAGGGTGTGTCGAGAATGAACTTTTTTTTCTTCGCTCCTACCACTCAAAACTTTAGGTTTTGATATTAAAGAGGCCCTTGTTCAAGGAGGGCGCTGTAGCTTGAAGCTTAGAGGTCTCGCAACGAGAATGTAGGTTTCCAATCTGATTAACACGTAAAAAAAATGTTTTTCATTCAAAATGATGCCAGGTAACCAAAAAATTGGCGATGTCTGTGTTTCTTAGCTTATTTGAAAGCATGACTCATCCCCTAAACGATGATAGGTCGTTTTTCGACTAACCTTGTTCCAATTTTTTTACGCCACTTTTCGGCTACTATAGTCACTTTTTCAAGTTTACAAAGTTTCCAAGGTATCAATGAGTCCAAAATGATTTGCTACAAGTATTGGTTGTTGATTATTTATATTCGAATCAACACTCAATAGTTGTAGCAATTCATTTTGGACTCATTTTGGACCTTGGAGATTCGTAAACTTGAAAAAGCGACTATAGTGGTCGAAAAGTAGCGTAAAAAAAATTGGAACAAGGTAAGTCGAAAAACGACCTATCATCGTTTAGGGGATGAGTCATGCTTTCAAATAAGCCAAGAAACACAGACATCGCCAATTTTTTGGTTGCCTGACATCATTTTGAATGAAAAACGATATTTTTTACGTGTTAATTAGATGGGAAACCTAAATGCTCGTTGAGCGACCTCTAAACTTCAGGCTACAGCGCCCTCCTTGAACGAGAACCTCTTTAATGTCAAAACCTAAATTTTTGAGTGGTAGGAGCGAAGAAAAAAAAAAATTCATTTTCGACACACCTTAGTGTGTATATGGCATAGCAGCGAAGTGAGCGATAAAAAGAAAAAGTGCGAGGGGAAATGAGAGCGAGGCAGCAGCTGCAATTTTCCTCGTCGTCTGTCACCCCCTCATACTATACCCCTATAAATATATATACGTATAGTGATTTCACAGCCTACACGAAAAATGGAAAGCGGGATAAACTCTACAATAAAGCCCCGGTTATCTGCCGTTGAAAAGATTTTCTTGATTTTCGGAGAAAAGTGTGCGATCATAGATCTAGTACGACTTAGCACAAAAAGAATTCAGCATGCCAATGTTGTGCACCTGGAAAAACGTCTCACGTTTGGGTTAATAAAAAAAACGTCGTTTTTCATTAACATGTCATTTATTTTAACAAGTCATTTATTTTAACATGTTATTCCTTTCAAACAAGTCACTATACATTTATTTGAAATCTTATCTGTTTCACAAATCATGGGATTTGAATCAATCTTTGGAATTCATATAAAATTTATTTTCTCCTTTCAATAAATTAGCTCGATTTGAAATCTCGGAAAAAATTGAAAAAATTTTTTATTCTCGAACACGAAATTGATCAAATCTGAAATCGTCGCTTATGCATGACTTGTACCGTTATTTTGTACACTTCACATAAGATTAAGTCGTATACGGTCCTATTCATCATAATATTAGTCCGAAGTGGGAGACGACGTGATACACGTCAGTAAAATCAAATGAAACGAATAAATATAACACATATGGAAAAACCGGATAAGCTGTTGGTTAATAGCTGTTGTCGTCAGGCTTTGTATGAAATGAAGGTAGAAAAGCATATCTCATGTAAATTATAGATGAAGAAGCTATGTGAATATTGTAATGGCTTATAACCAACGTGTTCCATTCTGGGAATACCGTCGATAGTTCCGATAAAACCTGCTGAGAACCTTAGAGTACCTAACCTAGATAACATTAAAGCTATTGCCGAGTCCACAAGTAGACGATTTAACGTCAAGTCCGCGCCAAACTCCCTCATCACTTCTTAATGATGGAGCATGGCAAAGTGGAATAGGTTACGTGACAAAGAACCGAAAGGAAGAGAGATAGAGATACATATATGTATATATTTTCTTAACGAGAGATGCGTGCGAAGAGTCGTCCTTCTAATAGACTTTCTGACTCGTCGTTCCACCTCATAGCTCTTCTTCCAACGGATCACAAAGTTTTCCAACTAATAGTAGCTTGTATACGTATATACAGGAATCCGATGAATCCTGGAACGTTAGACTCGGTGGAGTTGCGAGCGCAGGCGTAGCGGTTCCTATCTCATTTTCATCTTCCCTTTCGAATGAAGCAATTATTTGAACCGTAAACATTAAAATATATATTTGGAAATTTCTAAAGTTCAGCCATTATAATAATTGACTCTTGAAATCTGTCGATAGACCAAGAAAACAAATTTATTTCATTTAATTCTTAAGTGAATCGGAATTCATTTAATCAGAGTAAAATAAGTTTGGCGAAGTTTTAAACAAAGCTTTCCACTAATTGATTTTTTTTTTCATTTCATTTAATTTTTGTGCAGTTTGAGTGATTCATTTATGTCTCATGTAACATTCATTTGATCAACTCCGAAGTTGTTAAATTTATGGTTCGGGCAAAATACGTGTTATGAACATTCAAAATTTATCTCACAACTGCCAAAAAATTTTATGAGCTATACACAGCAGGGTAGTTCGCAGGTATAATATTCAATCGACTATAACAGAGAATGCTATAAGTGCACACGAGATATACGCCGCATCAATTCCGAACAGCAAATTCGAGAGTCAATTATCCAGTGCCTACCTATATTACGAAACCTCTCGAAACGCGATATCTACAATCTATACCCCTACTTATATCTCATGTTTTGCCGTTAGAGCAGACGTGATATAGTACGTGTAACTACACGAGTCATGTGTAAAGTACCCTATTAAGCATTGACGATAATAAACTATATTCCGAGTAGAAATTACCCAATTAATCGGAAGAAATGCTTATGTCCCTCGAGCACTCCGGGACTCTTGATACAGCTTGCCCAGCGGAATTTTATTGCTGCTTGGAATGAATCTCTGAGTATCGATAAAAATAACCCAGAATTTTATCCACGTATAATTACAAGTTTTCGCAGACGTGATTTTCTGATAGAAACGGACGGATTTAAATGAAATGATAAAATTATTTAAATTTATTAAAAATGTCGGTCAATTGAATAAATTGTACGAAGAATTTCACGTCAAAAGTAAAACATTTTTTTTTGAAGGCGGAGATTAGCGATTTCAACACCCGTCCAGAATTCACTCCATTTTTTCATTGTGCAGAATCTCCCGTGATTATAGGTTCCATAATTATAAATGGTGCAAGCAATAACGTTATTGCAATTTTCATGAAATTTGTCATTTACTGGGGCAATGGCTACATCACATAACAAATTTAATGAAAATTGCGATACCGAGACATCTTCTTATTAAATGATAACTGAGACCCGTAATTGAGGGAGGTTCTCTACCTTGTAAAAAGAGTGTAAATTCTACCTGAGCATCAAAATCGCTGATCCTATCTATCCTACAACCGTTTCACTTGCCGAGGAATATGCCCCCTATATACAATAACGTTATACAGTTTAACAAATTTTAACCAATTCCAGTATGTGCAATAGCGGAAATTGTGTATAATTTGTTTACTAACTCTTGAAAAACCTGTTACAATTAGCCTCTTTGGGTCCATAGACCTCATCACCCTCTGGTTTGGAATCCCCAATCCATGTTAACTTAACTAAGACATTTTTACAATCTTTGAGCTAGTACATTATCCATAAACTTACTTCGGTAAGAAATACATGATTATTTGTAATACGTCGATTACTCGGGTTCTAGTATGAAAATGCAATGTTGCAAAATATATTGATTTATTACATGGTAAAAATGTTACAATGTACTTGTTTCGGAGTGCAGATGCGTCGTTGATTGGGCTTGTATAGTGCAAAGAAACTGCGAGATCGTGACAAAATGGGATATATAATAAGCTTTCAAGGAATTTCTCCGTCGAAAGTGTGAAAAAAAAATAGCACATGTATACTATGCTCAACGATATAAATGCTCAGAAATGTGAAAGATGAAAGAGATGAGTTTTATAAGTGCGAGAAAATAAGAGCGATACTCGGTAGATTCTCCGTGTTGTAATGGTGTTGGCCTCTGGCATCGTGCACGGTGGCTGGTCGCACCTGTCGCCGAGCATGGTGGTCTCTCTCACCTTCCGTGCAGGATGGTGTGTGCAGAGAATATACGGGGGAAGGGGTCGCCCCCGCGCGCGAGATCCCAAGAAGACTTCGGAACCAGAAGAATGCGAGAGATAGTTGAAGCTGAATCTCTGATGTTGCTCTAGACACGCGGTAGGATCTTTGCGGTATCACTCGTGCCAATGTAACTGATCATACCCTCTGTGCCTTTCGCTTTATAATCTGTTTGTCCATCTTTATTTTCGATGCGACAGCAAGATTAAATAAATATTTAATCTTGTTGCTGCATCTGAAATTATTTTTCAATGTGCCTATTGCATCATATTTTTTTTCAATTCTCGACGCAAATCTAGGGCTCAATAAGATCATTTATTCGTGTGTATCAATTCGCGTCTACTATTATATATATTACATTCCAAATGAATCCTTTTTGGATTCTTCGCTAGAACTGTAACTTCTGTCATGTCCTCGTTTTCTTTTGAGATGCTTCAGCAATCCGTATTCTCCTCCACCCCCACCCCCCTCCCTCATACACACACACACCCGCTCACTACATTGGCACGTTCCAAATCATTGTCTCACCCCCGCTTAACAGGCATACTGAACTCTTTGAAGCCAAGAGGCAGAGCAGGACCCCCACGGTAGTTTACTCCACACTCCAGAATAGATCCCACGGGGTTCTTTGCAGCATCATATGTGTCCGATCACCGGAGAGGATCAAAAGAAACTTTATCATCTCTAAGTCGTTAAACTATACACGCCAGGTAGTCACGTGCACGCTTTTCACGATACATAAACGTCCGAAACCCGTTTTATTTACTTATCTACGTGTTAATACATACATGTTATTGTATCTATCTTTCACGATGTCTTTTTTCATGACGATTCGATGGACGAACTCTCAACAGGAGGTGTAGATTACACGAGTACCGATCGCATTCGATCTTCAGAAGTTTAGATTGAGAGTCTGTCCAGCTAAAATAAGTGAATCGTCCAATTAATTCACATGACGAATAAAAATAAATTTCACAAGAAAGCGTACTCTGCGAATGGACGTGCAAATTAGCTTTATATGCCACTCTATTTGCTCGTCGATTTCCATTTTTTGGAGCGTGGACGCAATATCGCATTTCAGCCGTCCGAAAGATGCCCCAGCATCTCTAGAAAAACGCGTATTGCTTTGGTGTCGTTATGTATATGTCGCGTCAGTCATTACCCCAAGTTAGTTACACGCACCCTCTCTCGCGAGCCTCTCAGTTGCCCCTGCTTGCTATCCATAGCTTTTTGCTACAGAACGTAACGAAGACATTATGAAAAGCTATCCGAGCTTGGTCTGAAATGCTGTCTCTCTTTTTACATATATCTGGATTACATGTCTATGAGCATACACCGCCCCGGTTTCCTAACCCCTGTCTTATACTCACGCCACTCATTTTTCCCCTCGTTTAACTCAACCATACGCTAATATCTCATTCACTCTCTCTCTCTCTCTCTCTCTCTCTCTCTCTCTCTCTCTCTCTCCTTTCTCTTTCTCTCTCTCTCGCTTGCACTTCATCTCACTCTCTGGGGGCCATTACGTGACCTATCGTTAGTCTTCCATCCCGCCCGCGCACAGCCATTCATTCTCTCTAGACTTGAAATCCGAACAGCCACGCGGCAATATCGCGACTATGTGCACGCAGAGAAATGAGGTTTCGCTTTCTGGTACATAATGCTACATTTGAGCAAGTTGCACATAAGCATAGGTTTTTATGGAACAAATGGTGGAAATTATCTCCTCTCTGTTCGTCTCGCGAGTAAAATACCTAGTAATAAACACACAAAATCCATAAATTATCCCGACCACCAACCACAATGGTTCTGCGTAGAATTATATATCTTTATAATCATACATATATCCCCAATGAAAAAGGAACAGTTATGACTCACGAAGGCTATAAGTTTGTCACTCTCATTCTTTTCAGTTTATATAGAATTATCAATATTTTTTATTTTTTATTTGTGTATTCTAACGTATACCATTGCGGGTTTTTACATATTAACCCTTCCCATTTGATCCCTCCGATATCACTCCCTGCCCGCACTTCGCTAACTAACCTAACTTCCGTAACATCCGCAGCCGCTCTTTAGCTACATTGTATCGCATTCGCCGTGGACATGGGGAAACTGCGGAAAACCCATGCCGATACAGACGGCCTTATTTTTACTGAATTTACGATATGTTACCATCCGAATCTCAGTAAAACTGCCTCCCGCTTGGTAGTCGGCGCGCCAAGCCAGTGCATGGCTGAGTGCGGTCGCCCATCCAAGTAGTGGCCTCGGCCAATACTGCTTAATTTGGAAGATCGCCAGAGCCGCACACCTTCCGCGCGTCCACTATACTGTCGGTAAAGTTATCAATATTTTCAGCTGAAAATGTACACGTTAGAAAAAAGATTGAATAAATGTTCCCGCCAAATACAAAATTGGTCTACCTAATGGTTTTAGTCAAGTAAATTCAAATGATCTATTTTGTCGATCATCGCGGTAGGAAATCCACTTGAGTGAAATATCATTGAAAATATGAGTTTTCGATTGATAAAAACTATATTTGTCAATAATTACTTCTTTACTAATATTTTAATCATTGGTATTATCATAATTATGTGTATTTTTAAAACGCCTATCGGGTGCAGTCAATATTCATTGTTATTTCGTCGTAAATTTATCCAAACAACTGTTTATACAATTTTCGTAACAATGATTGTCCCACGTTTTTTTTTTTACACCTCAGTATGCATTGTGACGTGTAAAAGCCGCTACGATCGGCGAAATGACATTAACCCTGGCTCATGGATGAAAAATCCGGGGGTGGTTCCAGTTGTACATTGGTATACATCGTGTGGCACATTATACTATATTCCTCTCTCCATAGCCTTCATTATCTCATTTTTGTGGTTCCCTGTGTCCGCAGTCAGATGCAGCGAAGGAAAGCGAGAGAACCACGCAGTGAGTATCAAGAGGCGAAAACCGCGAATACCTATTTATATATGTATGTATATGGACGCGAGTTCAAAAGAGATGACGGCGGGTATACACCGAAGAAGAGGAGAAAACGATCGCACGTCATACTTAACGAGGGGTAGCGGCCGGCCGCGGGTCGAACTCACCTCGTCGTCGCTGCTGCTGCGGCTCAGCGAAAGATGTTCCTCCTGTGTGTGCCCCGCACCGGTCCATTTCGCACAGCCTGCGGCGATCGCAAGTGGCATTAGATACATGTATATGTATGTACACATATATGTATATACAATTCGCTCGTTCTCTTCTCTCACCCTCTTGCGTCCTCACCTCATTCTCTTTCTTTCTCTCTTTCTCTCTCTCTCTCTCTTGCTCTCGCTCTAACTCTTTTCTCTTATGCCGTCAGCTCGTAGGCTCTCTCGAATCTCTGTTTATCTTTATCTCTTTTGGTTTGGTTTGTCGGCTCTCGCGGCACGGCCACGTGATTACAGGGTAGCCGGCACTCACCTCGGAACTCGGGTGGTCTTCTCTCCAGCGTGGTCGCGCTGCAGCCTACGGGTATATGTATGTATACCTGTTCCTCTCTTTTTCTCTCTCCCTCGATATGATGCTTCTATCTCCTTTCCTCGCTGTTGGCGCGAGCTATTGCGAGAGAAGAGGACCACGGGAGCATCCTCTTTCCTACGATATTATTTTCCATCTTTCTCTTTCTCTCTTCTCTTCTTTCACTCTGTCATTCTCTCTCTCTCCCCCCCCCCCCCCTCTCTCTCTCTCTCTCTCTCTCTCTCTCCCCCTTGCTATATAGCATTTTTGGTCTACTCTGTTTGGTCGCTCTCACATATTACTCTTGTTTATGCTCGTTTCATCTTCGTCGGTTGTGCGAATCTTTCTTGGGCTGCTATCCGGTACAGCTTGTCCTTTATGCTCATCGAGATGAGAGCCCACAGGCTCTCTGTTGGGTATATGCTTATGACGAGAACCACCACACACACACACACACACACAGTCTCGTGAACCAATCGTCTCACACATCTCCCGCGATCTCGTTTAAGTTCTCTCTCGCTCTCTCTTTCTCTCTCTCTCTCTCTCTCTCTCGCACTAACTGCCTTGTGTGTCTTATTAGCAATACAGTCGACGGGAAAAGATTATCGGGTCGTGAGCCCAGGCTCTCCAGTGATGTGTTAATCGAGAATACGACGTTGTTGCGGGAGATCGCACAGTGAATGAGCCTTATATCATAGACGCAACTTGAGACTCAAATCGATATTACGGCTCACCTACATGACTTTTACTACCATTCAATTATATATATATATATATACACACATACGTATGTGTATATTAGCAGATTATTATAGTAGCTTGGCCGTATGGTGCTCGCGCATTTTGCCAAACGGAATCAGTATAAAACTTTACTGATTGTTTGTCTTTTCACATTAAATTTTCAAGGTTCCGACAGTAACTCAATGTAATTTGCAATCAGCGAAAAATTTACAATGGAATAGAGGCTCAAAACGTAGTGAATTACTGGGAGAGAAACTGAATTTTTTGCTCCTATATGGCTGATTAAGACAATGTGCAGGGCGAAGGTATTAAAAATGCTGTACACTGGATGAATCAAACGGCTTTATCTAATAGTTCGCTCACGTATATTTAGAGAACGCCATTTAATTCTTCCGGAATCCTTGATTTTTTTACCCGTAAAGAGCACCTTTGAAAATAGCTGGAATACAATCGAAAGGTGTGTTAAGGTGAATGACCCAGTAATCGAGATCGGACCGGTAATCGGCACCCCAAATGGTGGCTCCACGTGAGCGCGAGAGATGCAAATATATATATATATATACAGATATAAGTTTCTGCACGCTGTTGATGACTGCTCCGATGTCGATTAATCGGTCTTCCGCCATACGTAAAAATCGGCAACATCGATATGCCTGAAAAAAATTTGTGAAGCGAAAGATTCTCTGTCTCTTTTCCTCGAACGGCGAAGAGCCGAGGTGGCCAACGGGCCGCATGGTTTCGGTTCCCGATAGGAAACAATGGGCCTCTTTGTTCCTAGCGACAAGGGATAAGCTCTGGACTTTTGGCGAGGCGCTCTGGGGGTCTTAGAAGGAACGTAGGGACGGGGAGTCTTGTACGGGACTTCTTGCGCAACAGACGTGGCTGTTGCGCTCGATGTTCTCAGTTTCATATTTATATAATTCAACTACTGTATTTGTTAATTGACTCATCCACATTTTGTGAGTTCCTTGTAGTAATTGGGAAATGTATCGAACTGCCTGATTCATTTGAATCACCATATATAGAAATACGTTTCTTAAATTTATAAAAAATGAAAAGGACTTTACGAAAATGAACCAGGTGCCATGCACTTGGAAGCTGAAGAGAATGAACATGAGAATAATGAACTTGGATCAGGATAGGAGTTAAAAAAATATTTAGAAAATCAAACGCTTTAATATATATAATACGCATGTATCAAGTACTTAAGTATTTTATTCCCTAGCAGTAGATGCATGCACATGCACCAACGGTGCATGCTGTGCTTTGCGATCCCTCTAACTTACCCTTGTTCGCCCTCCGACAAATGTACCTCTCTTCCCTGCGTTTAACTGACTTTAATTATCTTCGGAGACGGCTACATATAAAGCTACCTGTAATCTCAGCGAGTTAGTTAATTGGCTTTCGTACGAGCAAGCTCACCTGCTCGCGAAATAAATGAATTTATGCACCATACGCTGCACCTCAATGAACACGAGGAAAGGTAATTCAAGATTTAATTACAAAACACGAGTTTGAACGTATTTCATGACGTCAATCTTCAGTTCAGAATTTTGTCACTTAATTATTGCGTTTTTTTCAACGGATCATGCGTATTTTTGCTAAAAGTTATGAATAGTTAAAATTATTATGCAGTTAAGCAATATGACGATAAAATGTATTAACGAAAATTGCAATTTTTCAATGTATACGCACAGTTCATTGAGACTCGTTTTACGGCTATTTTATTTACTGTTTTTTTTTATTTTTTGGTTTGCCATCTCATCCCTCAGCATGCGAGAAATCCGAGTTCTAGACACCGAATTCCTATGTCAGTAAAATAATATAATACTAAAATATATCAAAATTTGTGGGAGCAAGAAGCAGAGAAGGCGATGCCTTCTCGTGAAACTCGAGAAACCAGAAGGTAACGAGAACAAAAAAAAAAGAGAAGAAAAGAGAGTGCGAGAAGTTAACTGTGCAAAAGGAAGGGAAAGGTTGGCTATATATACACGTAACGAGGCTCTCTCGTATCATCACCGTGTGTTCTTCCGCCTTTAGGCTCTAGCCGCATATACGCTCCTACCTTTATTTCGTTCATGTGGCCATAGAAATAAAAGGAAGAGAAAAAAAACAGCTCCGCACGAGGCGCCGAACCCACCTGCGGTACACGAGAGCTTTTCCACCGAATGCTAAAAAGCTCCAGACAATTCCCATATACGAAGATACGCAGCAATGCATATCCGCGGTGTAACGTCCCGAGTAGGAAAAAGGTGGGCTCAAAATGAAACAAAAACGCTATGGTACAGAGCTTGTGGCATGTAAAAGCCAAAACGTTCAGTTCACCAGCCACAACGAGTTCGTCTAATCTAAAGTGAATTTGGTGCTTGCGGTGGTAGCTACTATTCGCTGTGTGCAGAAAGCCAAGTGGCGCCGCGGCCGGCTGTACTCCGCAAATTTTGCTGGAATAGCTCTCATTTATTTACATAGACGAAACCTTGTTGGATCAATTTTAATAAACAGCAGTTTATATTCGTGCTGCATAGAGTTTTTTGAGGTGAGTTTGACTATAACTGCGTTGAAAAAAATAATCGACGTGTTACGATGTAATGAAAATAGGTTTACGGCTACTTTTCCTTCTCAATTTGAGGCTAAGCATGAACCTTGTCGGTCTTGTCACTTGTCATACGAACCGACAAGGCTCGTATCTCGTATCGAGAACAAGAAAGACGTAACTCGGACTTGATTGTAGCGTAGATAAACGATTACCCACGAAGTGCTCACTGCATATTCGGGTAGCCAATCATGAGAGCTACTAAAAAGGAAAAAAAATCAATTTATTTGTATTATAATATCCTGACATGAATTTTTCATACCAGACAAAATATGCACGTTTAACCTCAAGAATTTTACTTTCTTTGTTTTTTGTACCCAACGAATCTAGTTTTTGCGCTGCACAACTTTATCAATTGCTGTCGGAAACGCGTAAAACTTAATTTCCGAAGTTGTGTAGCGGAAAAAATTCTTATATGACTCCACACAACAGTTTAAATTTTCTTTCCGCGACTTTTCTATTATATTGCCCTCAATTGCACCACGCGACTCCGGCAAAACATGTGCATTCTCGCCACCATGGGCGCTCTAAGTCGTTCTCAGCCGCTATAGTATGGCACTGCACACAGCAAATAGCCCCTAAAACAGCAATGTACCTTTTGAAACTATTATACGAACAGAGTCGACAATAAGAATATATTGTTGCTGTATAACTCATATACATGAGGTATACATCAGGTATACAGCATGCCCTTAATTCACAAGAATTATTCCCCGGCTATTTTTTTTATTCCAATGAAGCTTTACGATACGATAGTTTCAAAAGAACGTATTGCTTATAAAGGAACGATGTATTCGAGAGTTATGATTTGGGATTGATTGGATTGGTAACACGTTTAGTAACACGCTTCTTTTTACAGTGCGGAAGCTCTTAGGTATTTGTATGAGTATATATGGTTGGAGCGAGCTACGAGTGTCCAATTGAGAAATATGAAAAAGTTTCGTACCTTTTTTGTTCATCGTTTTTTTTTTTTTTTTTTTTTGACAAATGCGTCGCTATTTTATTGAATCCTTCTTACCTCTCTCTCCTCCCTCAGGACCATCCTGCGCTGTGGTCGTTACACATACATATATGATATTTGGCTAGCTCAAGAGGGTTGAAAAAGTAGCTTCGAGAGGGTGGAAACGTTTCTACCCAGGATAGGAGCGAATTGCCGGCCCGAGGGTATGCTGCTGGTTATCACTCGGAAGTCAGTTGACGCTGAGAAAGTAAAATAAAAGTGAAATAAAGAGAAAAAAAATGAACGAATTCGCGAGGGAAGCGGGTTAAAAAGAGGAAAAAAAGGGAAAAGCCGACCGGAGGGGGTGAAGTAAATACAAGAGCACTATACCGATGTATGGTGATTCCGCGGTATAGCTGTTAAAACGGCCGTCGACAGTCGTATAGATTCATTGTTTTATCGGTGTTGAATCCACGATCGGTGTACGTCTTAATTTTGCCTCGGGCACACGCTCGTCGGCCTATTTCAACGTGCAGCTCGAGATTTACTCGCCACGCGAACCTTGCCCAATGAGCTTATATATAATAACAGTAGTAAATATATATGGGGTCTTGCCCAGATATTCGAACGATTTCGTGCCAGAGTGCTCAGCCATTTTTACACCCATTTATAGAATTCACTTGCTTTTTCACCATGTAAAATGTTTCGAATCGTTATAGCTCGTAATTATAATTTGCTATGGAAGGTACAGGAACTGCGAATTAATAGAAATTTGTCATGGATATATCGTAATATTGGCCCTGCCTATCTTGGGTTTAAATCGGTGAAGAAAATTCTGGCAAGTTTCAATCGTAAATTGCTCTCTTTTTTTAAAATAAAGACGAGTCAGATTTCTCGAAAACGTTTCAACGATCGTAGAATTGAAAAAAATATACAAGGCTGTGTTTTTTTTCTTCGAATTCATTTTTTCTAACTCAACAGACACGAATATCGAAAATTAGTTCTCGACTGATCCGACAGTCGATATTCGTCCAAATTTCATTTATTCAACGAAATACATCCTATATACAATATGAATTATATACAAAAATCGAGTAGGTGTTGAAATAAATCCGTGAATCGAATAAACATAATATTATTTACGAGACGGTCCATTGCCATCGTAGAGTACGAGAGGGATCATAATAATATTATTATAGCCGGTGATTATCGCTCGCGTTAATATCCCAATTAAATGCTTACAGAGGACTGGATGGAGCGAAGTTTTGCTCGAGCGAAGGTACCATCGATTCGGAGCACTTTAATTCACGCTATACCGCATGTGTATACCACTTGGTATGCATACATTTACAAAAAAAAAAAATCATCTGAATCTGAGCATATCGGCGACTTATATATTTTTTTACCACTGTTCATCAAAGCAGCGTGTATATTAATATAAACACACGAGTGTATATCTATAGCTAGGTAATGAAGAGAAACGAGCGACACGCATAATACTAATATGATACCGTAACGTTATACAGGTATATATGGGGCATTCCATGCCAACTCAACCTACTATCGAAATTGACATTTTTGATTTGGTCTTAATTTTTTTATCTTTTTGTACTCTATGAAAAAGAGCTCCATGATTCTTTTCGAATTTTTTTATCCAGCCGTTCACGAGATAAGAATTTTTCAAAATTTCAGATGTTATTTTTTTGAATGCTCATAAATTTTTCAAAAATGCATCAATATGAATGTTTTTTTTTTCAAATTGTGTGTTTTTCAATGAATTTTTAAAAAATTTGACGCAAAAAATTAAAAAAAAATTATTTGCTTGATTTTTTTCAATTCATAGATTAAAATCTGATTTTGAATATTGTTTATATCCTTCGATTTTTTTTGGAAAATTCTCAAAAAAACAAGTTCTTATTTAACAAATTTTAAGCCTGGTCGCGTCGTGGGAAAACGATTCTTTCTATTTTTGCAGAATTTTTGAAAATTATCCAATTTTTTTTTTTATAAAAAAACTTCATATGATATGATAATATGGTATGATTTTTAATGTCTTAAAAAAATGAAATACCAATAAAAAATTACAAATGGAGGTAATCGGAAATCATGACAATGATAAGTCTGTATTAAGAACAAAATTTTTATTTTTAAATATTGAGCGCCGATAAAATTAAATTAAGCACCATGATAAAGTTTTCGTAGTTTTTAAATTGTTGTGGCGCTCCATTCGAAAAGTAATATATATATTACGTTTCGGATGGAGCGCCATAACAATTTAAAAACTACGAAAACTTTATCAACCTTTATTATCATAAAGAAGACTTTAAAATAAATGCCGAATGGCATTTTTTCGCGAGCTATCAAGGCAAAGGACCTTACTATGGCGTTGGAGGTACGATAAAAAGAGCAGCAGCACGAGCTAGTCTTCAGCTGCCATTTAATGAACAAATTTCAACCTCTAAAGAGTTATACGAATGGGCTATAAAACCAACTAATTTACTGAACATCGAAGTTAAGTTTTCAACAATTGAAGATTATAAAAACGCAACCGACGCTCTCAATATTCGATATTCAAAGGATAAAACTATTACAGGCACTCAAAAATTCTATTGTGTTATTCCAAACACAGATGGATCTCTAACGATGAGAGTGACTTCTAGCTCAAACGAGAATTACTCATGTAAAATATTTAAAGGACAACAAAAGTAAAACAAAAATATTTAAGAATAAAAATTTTGTTCTTAATACAGACTTATCATTGTCATGATTTCCGATTTCCTCCATTTGTAATTTGCATTGTTATTTTATTTTATAAGACATTAAAAATCATACCATATTATCATATCGTATGAAGTTTTTTTATAAAAAAAAAATTGGATAATTTTCAAAAATTCTGAAAAAATAGAAAGAATCGTTTTCCCACGACGCGACCAGGCTTAAAATTTGTTAAATAAGAACTTGTTTTTTTGAGAATTTTCCAAAAAAAATCGAAGGATATAAACAATATTCAAAATCAGATTTTAATCTATGAATTGAAAAAAATCAAGCAAATAATTTTTTTTTAATTTTTTGCGTCAAATTTCTTGAAAATTCATTGAAAAACACACAATTTAAAAAAAAAAACATTCATATTGATGCATTTTTGAAAAATTTATGAGCATTCAAAAAAATAACATTTGAAATTTTGAAAAATTCTTATCTCGTGAACGGCTGGATAAAAAAATTCGAAAAAAATCATGAAGCTCTTTTTCATAGAGTACGAAAAGATAAAAAAATTAAGACCGAATAAAAAATGTCAATTTCGATAGTAGGTTGAGTTGGCATGGAATGCCCCATATATACCTGCGGACGGATAGAGTAAGAGTGTGGAAGGAAGGCGACGAATGGCATTTGTGCATTGGGTGTAAAAACCTGCAGGAGTTAACGACGCTCCGGAGGACTTCATTAAGCGCGGTAGCTGCACCACCTCGAACCTCACTAGACGCTCTTTCTACCATTCGGCATCTCGCTTGTAATTTCCGCACGGTATTTATCCGTTCTCTAGATTACATTACAACGTCGCAATTGGCCGAGTCGAGACTAATACCGAATCACACGCGCTAGCATTACGATACAGAGGTACTACTTTGACCACTCTCGTGACTGTCAACAGCATACATATGTTGACTTTTCTTAACTACATGTATTTTTATTTATGTAAATATATATATATCGTAATAAAAGCTGAATTGCTGGAGACGATACATTTTCATACGCATTCGGGATTAATTGCATCATTGCATGGGATTGCTCCCGCGATGAGTATTATTTTTTTTTCACCTGTTGATATATTATAGCTTCATGTATTTCCCAGCATGGGGAAATAGTTGTGCTTATCTAATTATTGATTAGTCGTGGTGGCGCAAAATTGGAAACAGAGTCAGTTGGATTAACCAATAATTAATAAAATAAGCAATGATAAATATAAACAGCGGTAGTTACTCACTGTCAAATTTTGCATAATTTTTGTGTGAGTTAAATTAGGGTGATTAATTATTTAAAAAAATTTTATTTGGAAGAATAATTTCAAGTGTCAATAATATCTTTGAACGATAATTTATAGTATACGTTTTGTTAGAAATTCATTATGAATTATCCTTTTCTGAATTACATCTCGCGTTAATATTTCATCGGATTTTACTTCATTAACAGGTCGGGTGTGAGATTAGATGATGGGCCTATGTGTATATTCGTCAACTTATAGGCAAAATTCGAAACCTAAGGTATGGTGCATATAGATTTTCTCGCCTCGGTGGATACTTTTATTTCTTACAACGCTACAGGCCGAATACCTTCGAGCTTAGAGAATAGGAGGAGAGATTGGGTGGATCGGGTGGAGTGTGGGGACGATGATGGCAATGGAAAGAGAATGACGCCGCGACGACGCGGCGCAGTGGCGGTCAAAATCGCAACAGGCTCCTTCGTCTCACGTGTTTTCTTTTTTTTATCCACTTTTTCTCTGTCTATCTCTCTCTCTCTCTCTCACTTTATTTTTTTTTCCGTAACCCCAAATGCAGAAGGTGCAGAACGTGTAAATTCTTGTGTGGTCGCGTTGTCTGTCGCGGTTTCTCTGTCTCTTTCTCTCCCTTCCCCTCTATCGCTCACTCTGCCACGGTTGCCGATTTAAATATCAAAGGCGGCTTAAATCTGACCTATACCACGCTGAATCATGTTACCTATAGGCTTATAAAATGGCGGAGGAAGGGGGTCGATTTACCAGCACACAATTTGGTGGCCGAATGGCGTATTTCCGTCACGACGTCGACCCACACACACATACACACACACACACACATACACGCACACACCACCACCCCATCTATATATCGACTCATTGTCGAGCCGCGTGTTGATCCAGGCGCTAACATCAAATGGACAAGGGCTAAGGCGCCGAAGCGTGATATATTCTTATACACACTTTCAAAAGAATTTTTATTTCTTCATATACACATATACACATAATTTTTGTAAATATATGTTTGAGCGCGTGAATTTGTATATATAAGGTGCAGGTCCTTGACGAGATGCTCATATGGAACTGACTTTTCGAAGAAGGCTCTTTTCGATCGTCCAGACACGTTTTTTTTTTTTTTAATCACCCAGCGTGAATCAATATGCCAAAGATCGTACACGTCTTGGTGATCATTATCATCTGAAAAAGGCGCGGCGAACAGCATTTCCAATTAAAAATCGATTCGATTTTTTGTTTATGTCGATTTCCATTGCCGATCGACACCAATATAATTGTGTTGGTGTTTTATTTTTCTTCTTTTTTCATCGCAAGATCTTTACAAGCAGATAAGCGGTCCAAGGGTCAAAAACTTTCACATCAGGAATGATTAATTTTTCGTAACATGCGCATAGCTACCATAAAACGCCAAGTTCCGACTCCGAACGTTTCCCTATAAAATAAATAAATTTACATCTACGTACGGGGGGGGGGGGGGGGGGAGACATAGGAAACTATAGTGCTAGCCACGGAGCACCGCCCAGGCCAGGTATTCGTATCACCTTCACTCGTTGGTTATAGTACACCTCTCTCGGTGCATTATCGATCTGCGCTCTCGCTCGAGTGAACTGGCGAAAGGTCAAGTTCCCATAAGAGAAACATGATCGCGTGCTCTCCTAAAACCACACGGCAAGTTCTATATAAGTGTGTATATATGCATACTCATGGGGCATTTTAGCAGGAATAGTCAGAGAACCGTAACCCTTATGATTATTTGTTGTTTTTATTCTTGTTGTTGTTTTTTCAGATGCTAGAATGTTGTAGGGTGATACAGTAAAAATACTCAATGCGAATTTTCAGATTCTTTTTTGCTCCATGAAATGAAAATTACTTCATTGCTTTGATTTTTCTTCGACATTTAATTTCCTTATTCGTTATTCGAGAAATAATTTAATGATTAAAAAAAAAAAACTTAAGGATTTGAGTAGCCCGAATTATTCGAGTCAAAGAACTACGCAAAATAGCTTTTGACGCAACAATATTTTTTTAAAGTTATTATCGTTACTATTATGAATTTTGTTTTGAATTTTTTTTATTACAAAAAATTTTTGAGCGTACGATTGACTCGCCAATTTGGCCTGGAACGCCCAGTATATATGCGGGCTCTTGCGTTAGCTTGTGCGGTCGCACAGCGCTATCTGTGTGTGCCAAACCCCACATGGCTCTTCAAAACTCTTCAATTTCCATGTAAAACATTTTTCGTTTATCCATGTTTATTATTCGTATTGATGAGATTTGGCTTTGACGTGGTCGAAGGTTTCGGAGGTTTTTCGGGTTTTTCCCTTCCCATAGGGCTGCGCAAGCTTCGGACGGCGATTCGTGGATATAGTTTCACTGAAAATAAATATTACAGATCGAGAAGAAGAGAAAAATGTTTGGGTAAGGGTGAAATTGTAAAATGAAAAAAGAAAAAAGAAAACAGGAAAAAAAAAAATAAGCTCGCGTATTCAAAGAAGGGGCTTAGAGAATATTGCAATTTGCCTTGGCCATGTGAATCTTACGCGGCGTTTCCACTGGGAAAAATGCCAAAAGTCGACGAAATCTCGTGTATTTACCGTATATATATATATATATATATATATATGTACCCGTGTATGCCCTATGTGGATGGAATATAACGTTATTGCAGAATGTAAAAACATGTGCCAGATGGAAGAAAAAGTCAAACTCCCCGCAAAAGGAAATCACGGCAAGAGCCTTAAGCGCAATACACAAATAAATATAAATAAATATACGAATTTTCATATGCATGAATCGATGAAATTGCTCGGTCTTTTCCGCTTTTAAAATAAGTAGAATTACAGCGGGTGCACTTTAGCTCACTCTTACTCAACTCGAGGGACGAACGGTGCGCGAATCGAGCCACGAAGAATAATTTTTTTTTTTTTTCTCGTATTGATCCGCACCCAAAGGTTCACTGAGAGAAACCAGCGGTAGTTAAACTAAATCTGGGGGGTCATGGGCTGTGCGATACCTTTTTAGTTAGGCTAACGAATTTATTGATTCACTCAACTCGACAATTGATATGAATGACCCGGAAAATTTCTAGTCCTAACCCAAACATTTATTTCACAGCCGATTAAACTACGATTTTTTTTTCTCGGCAAGTAGTGTCTTTACTTTCCTGTGATAATGCACTATTTATCATTCGCATTTGTCTGCAGGAAATCAGTACCTCACCTCATCATGATTTTTCCAACTTCAGCTACAATGAGCTTTCGAATAATCGAATGTCTAATCTTGTAATATTTTCTCCAGAACATAGAGACACCGTAATACCCGTTAAGGGCAGGTCCTATAGTCCTATATTTTGTACATATATGTACAAAAAACGTATTATATCTTTAGCAAATTTTTTAATGTGATATGAAATCGATTCGATCACGGTAGCCAAACATAGCCTCGTTCTATCGTACAGATGAAGGCATAAAAAAAAGGAAATCACTATTTTTTTTTGTATATGTATTGCAGCAATTTAATTAATGCGGAAACTCCAGAGATGCGGATCTACATCTATACAAATGTATTAAAATAACGTTGATATGTCTGTGTACCCAAAATATATACTTGCAGATTTTTTCGTTTCGTGATGCACATTCACGTACAATTTTCATACCAGTGATGTGACTGCCGAATATTTTTCATGAGATATGCATCAATTTTCCGATACACTTCTACATTAGTAATAATAGTAATCAAAATAATATGCTAAGGGATGGAAGAGAGGGTAGGAGGGGGGGGGGGGTCATTCGTTAGTAAACTTCTCTGATTCTTGGATACACATCGTGGATAAAAGAACCGTCGTCGAAGACGTCGGTATAGTTGTTATGCATATCGCATATATGTACCCCTTGAAAGCTCGAATACGCGCCGTGATGCAAACTCAAATCACGCATTCTCACTCGAGCGGAAACCAAGGTGGCTCGAAAATTTCCGGCAAAGCACATCGTACGCAGAAACGTGTACATGTATTTTTATATGCATATTCGTGTACCTATACATGCGCGGAGTATAGGTTCGAAGGAATATTTATGAGTGGGTTGGTGAATGTTAGGGAAGGTCTTTGGGGGATGAGATGAGGATGGTGAATGTACCGGAGTGAAAAGGATGGTAATCGCACACACGTCGTTGTGTGCGCTTGAAAAGCTCAAAAACGCTTTCGTGCAATGTGTATGTGAACTGCGGAATATGTGCCACAGGGCAAATTGTATGATTTACCGTGACAGTTAAGAAACGAATTACGACCAGCAATATTTTTCGATACTCCGGGATTCCTCTTGGATCACCCGTCACTTCGAAGTTTTTACTTTCGTACATATGTGTATATAAGCATCGAGTACAATGAGTATCTCACGACCGCACCCATGGATATTCAGTCTGAGATATTAACCAGATTCACATCGAGCCAATGTACTATATTCGTTATCAAGTTATCGAATTTGAGTGCACTCCAATGTTATATTATCCATGCATAAAATATATATACGAAATATCAAAATTTGTAATATGATGAGAGATTTATTTTTCATCTCCCGTATCATTATGATACATCCCTTTTATTCATCCTCTCGATTGATATAGAGATCCATTTTGAAGGCACAGAAGAAGGGACATAGAGAAAGAGTGTGAGAGAGAGTGAGAGAGAGAGAGAGGGAGAGAGAGAGATAGAGAAAGAAAAAGAGACAGACAGGAAAAGAGTAAGCCGCGACGAAACCACTCTCCATTGAAAAAAAATATATATATTTATCCATATTTACGTGTGTATGTATCTGAAAACCTCTGCTGTGGTCGAGCTGATTTTTTATTGGCGAGAAAAAATAAATTTCTCATCGCACTGTACCCTATTTGCCGATAATCATAAAAGATGGGCCTCTGAAGGAGACACAGCAGGGTGGGAAAGGATACGATGGCTATTTTAGTGGGTGGAAAATTATACGGCGGCTTTCGTGGGCCCTAAAATGGTGAGCTCTCTTCGGTTACGATAATAATCATTTCTTCAATCGCAGAGATCGGCTGCTCGCGCGAGCTATATATATATATATACGCACACACGCATACACTCTGTCCTATAATAGAAGAGCGAGTAACAGAAAGTGAGAGAGAGAGAGAGAGAGAGAGAGAGAGAGAGAGAGAGAGAGAGAGAGAGAGAGAGAGAGAGAGAGAGAGAGAGAGAGAGAGAGAGTCGGACAAACGTGACGATGTGGTATAGTCAACATATTTACCGCCTCGTTAACGTCCCCGTGTATATAGGGTTCTCCTCTCTCGTTCCTCTCGCTCGTGCGTTCTCTCATCTGAGGCGCTTAGAGGCCTGCTCCTTTTCCCTCTAAATGGGGCTGTATGGGCCGACGAACGGCCCACTATAACGCACGAAACGATAACGAGACCCGAGGAACCAACTTCGTCGGTCGCACACTATCCATCTCTCGGTTGATCCTCTCACCACCAGCCTCTAACCCTTTCATACATGCTCTCTCGTTTCAAAGAATCCTGTTACCTGTCTTGCTACTTGGATGTATACCTTCACTGTAATGACACGCGTTCAACGCCCTTTGACCGTAGGTACATTTTGACTCGACGCTTTCCGATACACGTATGAACCACAAGTTTATCCACAAATTTGCACCACGGCTCGTTACACACATGACGACGAAAACGAGCTGTTTTATGGCATCATATCGTGTCGTCAGTTCGACGCAATCGCGTTTTTCTTTCTCCCAATGTACAGTACTGAGCGATTGAAGTGGATTTTTTTTTACTCGTAACTTGAACGGAAACAATTCCACTTCAATTGCTTAGTACTATATACGTTTTCCAATTTGGCCCTATTCCTTCAATGCCAAGAATCTTTCAACTTTCGCCTCATAATAATTTTGAAATCTATAAGAATCAAAACTATTAACTTATCCTTGTACGCAGTAAGGAAAACTGGAGGCTTTGCATAACGTTTGGCCATTTGCTCATTCTTCGCATGAAGGTGGAGATGTTGTTGAAAGAAAATAATTTCGATCGGGATCCGTTGCCACCAAAGTGATGAGTGTGTTTTGGCCCAATTGTAGCGGCTGTTGAGCCCAAAAAGGTCGTTAATGTCAGTCTTGATAGTCTTATAATTAGCTTCACCGTCCGGGAGCGGGACATGAAAAAAAATCAAAGGAAACGTACCTTATTTTAGCACAGGAATCTATAAATTTTTAATATCGAATAAGATCACTTTATTGCATAGGTATTAAATTCACACAAAATTCTTAAATTCCCCCTGTTTGTTGATTCGAATTTCATAAAATTCATAACAATGTATTCGCTAGTAGAATTGGACGAATTCACGATATCACGAGTCCCATACTTTGCCTTAATCCATTTTACTTCAACAGTGTTTATATTATTGATTCGCCATGAATCTAACGTGGCTGACAAGTATAATATTTGTACAGAGCACGTTATTGATTGAATTATCGAAAAAACGAGCAATAATTTCATGTGTACTTGAGCGAAAGAACGAGAGACAGACTACGCTGAATAGATGGCTGTATAATATAGACGGTCGAAAAGTCTTAGGATAGAGGAGGAAAGAAAAAAAAGCTCCGAAGGGCGAAGAATTCGAGGGAAGTCTCTCGGTGGTGGAGTATGCATCGATACGCGTCGGTGCTAGCCCGCGACGTGCACGGGGGAGGCGAGTTTTGGTGGTTGAATGTGGTAAAGCGAACACTACCACGATTTTTCGTCGCCCACCTTCTTTCTTCTTTTCTTCTTCTCGTTCTATATACCATATACATACATCTGCGGTATTGTTACCATAGGGGCACTGCAACGACGCGAAGGGACAATAATTTTTCGACATGCTTCTGCGTTCTCTCGCACCGAAAGATCTACCACTGGCTGCTGGTTGCTGCTGTTGGTGAATTTTTTTTACGTTTTACTCGCTTTTGATTGGCGGTTTGGTGGGTGGGGTTCTATAAAAGAACCGCCGAAAAAATAAGACTGTTCGGGCTCACCTTTTTGCCTTCACCCTCTTGTTTTTTTCGTCCCCCTACCCCTTTCCTCGCTCATCCGTCACTCTCTCTCTCTTTCTCTCTTTCTCGTTTGCTATGACCCTTCCTTCCACTTTTACCATACTTCCTTCTTGCGTTCTCATTCTTCTCGTTATATATACATTTATATACTAGAGCCCGAAAGTGAGAAGAACACAAGGAGTCGGCTCTTATGTGGCACCGTAAAGAACGAGAGGATGGTAGCATATATATATATACATATATATATACCTAAAGCAGACAGTGTGTAATTTTGCGCCGACTTAGGAAACTACGGTGGCCACCCGCGTGCCACTCTACGCACACACACACACACACACACACACACACACACAATTTACAGGTGTATATAGATAGATGTATACGTGAATGCATTTAAAAATAGCAAAGCACACGACGTGGTGATGCGAAACGAGGGTGGGTCCCCTCTATGGTGAGTTCTCGGTGGCATATCATGCATCCGAGTTTAGCCAACGTATTTTGCCGTGTTATATACAGGTAACTTTCCCGATGAGCTCTGCCGTATACAGACGACAACGGCCACCTCCTCTAACCCACAATGCGACGTTAACTTCAGCAATGTTCACTGTTACATAACCATATATAGTATAAAATTTCCGTGTTTGTGCTCGGAGCATCGGAACGATGTTTGCAGTTTATACGAAGCGAGAATAATATTTACCAGTGTATAAATTATTTCCGGGCGCTAATAGGGGCCGAGTTAATTTTCCTGGATAATATTAAGGTCCAAAATTATGGTCGTTCAGCTTGGGCCAATGTCGATTTGTCCCGTTTTTTCATTTGGCCAAATTTGCCAAATATATATGCCGTCAATCTTGGGCCACTTTGTCCTGCCAATGTGAGCTCGAGCTTGGCGTCGCCGTATATGGGGCTAAATAAAAAAATCGAGGCTCATCGACGTTGGCCCAATACAGCTAATCGAACTTGGGCTCATAGTGGCGGTCCGAAGTGGCCCAAATTTGATCTTATATATGGAGCTAAATAAAAAACGCGGTTCAAATCGGCTTAGCAAGTATAGTTTATTATTTATAAGTTAGCAATTAGAAATTATCGTTGAACGGATTTAAAACTGTTTTTTCATTAATTATTTTAAAAAGTTGATTTTCCGGCATTTTCTATCTCTTTCTCTCGGGACGTTACATTACGTAAAAAAATGTACATTACGTCCCGATTACATTATTTTTGTTTGCCTGTACCAATCTTTCGTGCTGGCATCGCGGTAACCGCGGAATTAATATCACTAATCAACTACCACCCCACAACCCGGGTCCGATGAATTTATAAACGATTATTATTAATCACGCAGCTTCACTTTATCAGAGGGGACATTTCAATTTTATGGAAAAAATGTGATCCCGACAACCCTTGAAGACATCAAGGTGCATAAACCCGAATGATCTCACTGCGGTTGACCTTTTGAGGTAGAGTATATAACTCTACTATACTTTTTGCCCTGAAAAAATATTACTTAACGGACATACTGAGCAGATAATAATTCCGAGATATTCCAAACTCTCCCTATCTTTCTCTCGATTCGAAGTTTTATGATCATATTAAACGAGACTGAACTGATAGATCAAGGGGATTTAAAGGCACAAACACCTAAATATACGTGTCTAAATTCAGTGTTGAAGAAATTATTTGATACTCAAGGGAGAATCCTGCCGATATGCAGGCATGAATTCTGCCGTGAATTTGTAATGAATGTGGAGCTTCGTCAGCGACGACGAGTGAGGAGAAAGACGCTGGCATTCACCATCTCGACGATTAAGGATTAAGAGGACGAGGCGAACATCGGACGGGGATGTCGGAGTTCGAGAGAAATCTAGATACTCCAGGTACTTCGAGGAAGTAGAGATACAGCGCGAAGGAGTAAGATCAAGCTCGAGAATATTAGAGAAAAGCGAATATAGGCTCCGCTCAATTACGAAGATGGTCTCCGAGATAGGGTCACGATCAAGAGATTCAAAGAAAGGGCGTGAGAGAAAGACAGAGTCATGTAGTTCGAGGGGCAAGAAACGCTTTACGGGGACCGTGACACGATGGAGGATTTTGGATAACAAGTGCTATTCGCTTTGTCTCGGGGGCTCTCTTGACTCCTCGAGGGTATCCTCGTCGCGCGAGGCTGCGCTCCTAATTCTTCCTCGCCCAACCCTTCGTTCCTCAACGCTGGTATTCGGTCCTTTCGATTGGACTTGAAGCGAACTTGCCTCGCTTCCCCATTGAGGAGATCCTCCGTTATATATTCACTGTTAAAGACTTCGTATACACGATATTATACATATAGATTCGTATATGAGTATATATAGCCGCAGTTTAGTGGTATATAATACTCGCTCGTTAGTAAGAGCTTCATCATGCCTTTTATGGCGGTATGTATGTATATACGAGAGATGAACTGTACACAATATTTTTTGTTTGTTTCAGATAACGAGACAGCTGAATTCCCTGGGCGAACCTTGCTTCGTCAAAAAAATTAGGAATGCAAAATTGACCAAAGAATTTACGGCAAAAGGTGAAGTTTCTCTAAGGAGAGACTATAGGGACTTTTTAACTTTTTATCATCAAGCTTTTTCGGTCGAATAAATGTATTCTTTTATTCAATTGAAATCTCGGAATATTTTACAAAAATGTGTAGATTGTCCACTTGGATGTTGCAGGAAACTTCACAATAATCCGCATAGTTTTACCAAATATATATATATTAAACATATATTTTCCTATCTCGGTGCCGTTATTCGAAATATGTATAGCTAGTAAGTATGAGTGTGTGTGTATGTGTTATGACTATTGTATTCATTTTAACCATTGTAATAGATCTCGTGTGACACTTCGATTTAGAAAAACGGCCGTTGGTGTATCGTTAATTTTTGGATAAGAAGGAGAGACTCATTCGTCTCGAGATTGTTACTGAGTACGGTCGAAAATTTGAGAAAATAAATAGAGACATTGAAATGCCCACCTTTAACACCGGAGTGGAATTCATTTATTCTTATATTGCCTTGTCTCGACTATCCCCTAATATATTCAAGTGTATAAAGACAAAAAGGTAAGATTTCATAAAATTTCTTGCCCATCGCATCATCAAATGTATAGGTGAGGTTTTATGATGACTTGTAATTTAAACCTTATTCACACGGGGATATATTTTCACGAACATTATGCAATAATTTTTGAAAAATGAATTTTTCGCCTCGCTTTAACGAAAGAGTGCACAGCGGTATTCGTTGCTTGTCGCGAACTCGTTGCGAGTATTTAATGAGAGTGACGCTTTGCGATATCAGAAGATTTGAAAGATGCATCCATTGAGTATAATCCCAACTTTACTCTGCTGATTGACGCAGCAAATATGAGGGAGATTCAAAAGACTCAATGACTGCTATAACCAATAACGGCGTACGGAGAGTTAATATACATTAGCGTGGATACGATAGAAGGATTTTTCCATTCGGTAGCATAGAGAGTCATGTGGTTTCAACCAATGACGCGACACGAGGGAAATCGTGTTTCCGTCAGGATGGGGAAGGGACTTGCGAGGAAAAGGGTGGATTCCATACACCGATTGCACTTGCCACAGACGAGAACCGAGTGCGAAGAAAACGAAACACGAAGAGAAAGAAAGACGGAGAGAAAGCTTCGTATACAAAGAAATATCTTATGCACCTGCATGAGAATGCAATATGGAGGGTAACAATGGCCGCGCGAATTTCCCATGTGCCATGGATATTCGTGAAGCTCACTGAATTTTCTAGTTCCACGAGTGAGAGGCACGTACGCCTATATGGCATGTGCTTATACCCGTATAACCCACCTCATGTACCGAGCTTTATTCCATACACTGTGTCTGCTTCTAACTCTCTTTCACTCTCTTTCGTCTCTCTCGCTCTGTCTCTCTTTATTTCACTTTAAATATCTAGGAGATACGTAGGAGGTGTACAAGAATCCTCGAGAAGTTTTTCAGGCACGCGTTATCGCGTGCGTATTGGACCTCTCTGGGATTATGGTTGCGCTTTGAATAATTGAATTTGAATAAGAATTGCTACGGCGTGCTGAAAGCGAAAAAGCTTGGTTTTGAGTACACATCTCTTGCCAAGGATGACATAAGATAGAAGTGAACGAAAATTGTATATTGGGTGAAGCTTTTTTTTGCGCTCTCATAGGATGCAATATTATTGATCAATTTCAACCATTAAAAATTGCACTCGCACGTATAATAAAACGAAATATATAGGAGGTAACTCGAGATTTTCATGTCGTTCATGAAAGTACATCCAAGATATGAGTCTAAAATTTTTATATGTTCTTGACGGTCTCTCGATAGTCAGCCGAATTTTAAAATTATTTATCACCATAGCTTGCGAGACAGACGGATTGATAAAATTATTAGAACCGCCGCATTAACTTCGCAAGTTTAAGGAGCTACATCATTGATACGATATTTCTCGGCTTCTATGAGCCAAAAGTCGATAAAAATTTCGCAAGACCTGGAATATTACAACATTGATTTTTCAACAAAAAAATAAAAAATCTTGGAATTTTTTTCGTCAATTAATAGAAATGTATAACTTTAAAATGTATTATTATACTTTCAATAGAAAGTTTGAATCGATCGATTTGTAAATTTTTCGTCATACGACAAAAATTGGAATAAGTCAACAGTATTATCGACGATGATGCTCAGAGAATTTTCTATAATAAAACGATTTTTAACGATAATAATGCCAAAAACTTATTAATAAATCTGAAAAAAATTGTTTATCAATTCTGCGGTAGAGTTTCTTTATCGTGATGTTAAATTAGTATCTTGATTTTTCTGATTACATGTACGAATTTTTAAAGAATTTTCTCTCTTTTGCGGTTTTTGTTTCGAAATTTTGAGATAGGGTTGGAAAGTCGCAGATTTTAGATATATTTTCACAGAAAGGTTTCATATATATAAATGACACTTGAGAAGTGATACGCTCTTAGAACAGACAGTTTCATAAATGCATTCTTAAAAAAATTCGTAAATATTAAGAAAAAAATCAGCGACTTAAAGAAGGTCGCGGCAAGAGAAATGTAAGAGGCACGGACATGGGTTGACGTGTGGAGCATGATGCGTTTGGAATTTGTTTTGCCGTAGCCATGGCTCGTTTCATAGCAAGAAATCGCGTTTTTCATCCACATTATTATTTATTGCTAATTAACGGTGTTGCTCAAGATTCTGAATTTTCGCAGGAGGCATCCTGAGGATATTTCCGACAATATGCAAAAATTAGTTTGCTATGTAAACAGGTCATCTGCGCTCATTGACTTTGAAATTCCGTCTAATTTCACGATCTGCCATAAGAAACTGTGCTAAATCGCCCAAATTTCAACTTTTTTTTTCTCGAAAACGGTGCAGCAGAACCTATACCGATACTTTGGGATTAAACTTTTTGTGGACATATCTATCCATAATTATAAAAATCGATGTCGCACTCGACCCTCCTCAATCAGTATAAGAAGGAAAAATATTTTCCATTCCATGATGGTGAATTCTGTTGCAAACAAATTTATTTTAAACTTGTGACTATCTTTAAAATAAGTCCAATACGTAAATAGTACATTTTTGTACTTTGCGCTTTTTGGGCGGGTGAATTCAAAATGACAACCAAGCTCGTTGTCGGGTGCTCTTGCCTCATAATTCACCAAGAAATAAATCAATAAGTACGACTGATAAGCTTGCCAAGCGTGCCTTGAGAAAATAAGATTTTACATGATTCCCCCAATGTTTTTGCTCATAGACACGGTCATAAACAAGGGTGGTATATGCCATTATATATACATATACAATATACAAATACGAATATGTACTATGGACATGAGAGCGATGAAGGGAGAGTGGAGGAGAGCAGAGCATGAATATTTCATTGTGTGTATACTCTTGCTGCCTAATGCCACAGTATACACCAGCAGTTTATTGGTTCACTCTCGTCTGTGTATCGTGCTTAATTCTATTACGTGTCCCGACCACCCACTTGCCGCAACCGACTCTCGGCTCTCTCGTACCCCAATCGCCCCTTTGCGAACGACAACAGCCCAACAACCTCTCTGCCATTCTCGGGTACACTGCTCCATAAGGGTAACAGAGCGACGTATTATACGTTACCTTCGTACGTACTTTGTAGTATACTATTAACCACACTATCCTAAACTACTATGTAATACTTCACTACTTATCGTCCTATAATCATAGTATTCTATACTCCACTGTAATAAAAATGCACTCGAAATGTCCGCGGCTGTAATGGCATATCTTCGCAGAAATAAAAAAATGTATCAGGATTGGGAAAAAATAAAATTACCAAAAACCCCGGATCAAAAAGAAAGTAGCTTTGAAAAGGTAAAACCATTTACTTGTACCAAGAACGATAGTGACATTGCTGAAATGTGGAATAACACCATTATAATAAATACAGCGGAATCAATGAATAAATCGCTTTTTTTTTTACCAAATATAATTAAGCACTCGCGAGTGTACCCTTTACATCTATAGATAACTCGAAACGGTTGCGAATCAATCGGTACCATGTATAACATACGGTATGCTCCCTCTACAGTATTGCCATGGATGTTACGAATGTATGGAGAATACTCAATTCTAGCATCACCATGTACGCACACGCTTCATCCTGGCTGGTTTCTTCGCGGGCCTATTTGCATGAATCTACATAAGCACGATTAATTACGATTCGAATGCGTAAACGCAATTGGCGGATGTACATACACACATACATATACACATATAATATTGGCTGCTTGGAAACAAAAGGTCGTAACCTACGTCACTTTGCTTGCTAATTCACGCGGGTCACGGCCGTTTGTTTGCCAACAATCAATATATTGTTATTCATGGTTGGTCTGTGAAATGATTCTGTTTCTGACGTTGACGCAGAGCCAGGAGACACGATCAACAAACGTAACACACTGATTGATCTCTATAAGACAATGTCAATGAGTGATCATTTTGACGTATTCCCTTCTCTTTATAATTTATGGTGTTTCATAGGATAGTCACTGTGATATAGAAGGCAATATCGGCGATTTTCCCGATTACCAAGGCGTGTATCGACATTGATCGATTTCGCCAGGATCGGTTATATCGCAAACTTGATGCTGTTCCGATGAGCTTGTTTGTTGTTAATTTCACGGCGTTTTTTCAGTTTCATGACTATAAATGGTTTTAAGAAACCGGAAAACACATGGTTTGGCTCGATGAGTGGTAAAAATGTTCGGCTACACGACACATTGTCATAGGGAAATCAGTATATGGAAGCATCGTGATCATGACCATTTCATCGAGATCATTGTAGGAAAAGCTACTTTAAACTTCGGTCGTGATGTGCATCTGCATTCCTCAAGGATTTCAAGTGAGTAAGGATCATGAAAAATGTCTAGGGCACTTTTTCCTCTCGTAGTTCGAACGCATATTCTTCAGAGCTTGTTTCGCACTTAAGGAGGCTCGTACAGTACGTCATATCCCGCGAAGTAGTGTACATAAAAAGTGTATCTTGTTTACATTTATCGCCACGAAATATGTCGGCAAAGAGCAATCTGCAAGAGAGGCGACAGGGGCCATCACGATGACGTCGCAGCGCATGTAATGGTATATTCAAGACCGAGACACGTTAAAAAAAAAATTTCGCCAGAAAGGCGAGAGAGTTTTATCGATTCGGTCACCGTATAGGAAGCTGCATCTTTCTCGTTGCTTAGATTTACCAAAGGTACCACCTTAAATCCGTGAAACGATCTTTATTAGGAAAAGGGGCTCTCTTGCTCTCTCTTTCTTTCATCTCCATTGCCAAACTCTCACGCTGTATTTTTCTCATGAAATTAACGTGCTCTAACGTGCACATACACACACTCCATAAGCGCGCGCGCGCACACACACACACACACATACAAACATACGTACACACATAAATATGTTAGCGGCTAGTATATGGCTCAATCCTCGTGAACATACGTTACACCTTATGACTGTATTTCGGTTAAGCGTTCGACGAGACCGTAAAAGTATATGGGAAAGGATAAAGATGTTATCATCCCGGTAACCCTACGAGGTGAGGGCAGAAGGAGAAGGGAGCTATATAGAGCCGGATAAGGAGAAGAGTGCCCTACAGGCATTTGGATGAGAGTTAAGAAAAGAGAAGAGAGAGAGAGCGAGATGGAGAATTGGTCATATAATAAGATTACGGTCTCATAGTTATATGCGAATTTTCCTCGAAGTTCATAGCATATTCTCTGTCTTTCTCTCTCTCTCTCTCTCTCTCTCTCTCTCTCTCTCTCTCTCTCTCTCTCTCTCTCTCTCTCTCTCTCTCACTCTCCTCGTCTCTCTGTTTCGGTCTCTTCCGCTCACTTGCCCAATGTCACGAGACAAAAAGCTCGGTCGTCAACGAGACGACCGCGACGACCAAAGAACTCTTACAATAAAATGTGCTGCTATACGCGTATTAAGCACCCTCTCACGATTTTTTCCAGTCCCATGTACTGTACCACGTAATTGACCTTTCGTTTCACTGTTAAAATTAAATACTCATCATACGCGGGAATTATGCTCGCGGCGATGAAGAAAGAGACCTGATTCATTGTAGGGGCAAATGACTCATTAAATCGTCAACGCAGTCGTTTTAAAATAATGACGATATACAAAAGTTTGCGGTATCGAGATTTTTATAAAAATCGTTTTGCATCCATTATTAGAAATATAAAAAAGTATCATTAATTCGTTGGAAGATATTATAGGACTATCTATAGGACGATTATTATACGCCAAACTGAATTTGCGCTCTTGAATTTACATTAATATTTAAGGTTCTATAATAGTTAATTCGACAATTTGTTTGAATTACACAGTTTATGGGATGTGGATTCATTTTTTTAAGCACAATAGGTTCGTTTTTTTTCAGATTTGTGATTCGGTAACTTGCTAACTATTTTCTGGTCAAATACCGAAGCATCGCGAGCTGTTCGAACGTCGAGCTTAGAGTCGGGTCAAAAGTACTACGAGAATTGCATTCCTCTGGAATATATTCAAATATAGGGTATACGCGTTGAAGAACCGAGACTGGAATCGCGAAAAATAGAAGCCTGTCTTGGCAGTAGTCACGTCGAGTGCATATATACGCGTTTTATTTTCGACGGTAAAGAGTTAAAACGAAGCAAAAGAGGTGTCGGGCAACTCGGTTTGATCGAAGCGTCGGGGTCAAAGCTACTTGGCTGCAGTCGTCGTCGTGACTTCGACCAACGTAACAAATAATAACATTTTTACGAGGGACAACCATTCGACTCTCTTGACACCGGAGCGCACCGCCGACGTGAACGAACGAACAGTTCATCCACACTCTGCCTATATACCAACACCCTACTGTTCGCGCTTGCACGGTGCACCTTTCACCGCACATTGTTGTGCATTATTCCGAGGTTTCACGTGTCAAACGTCCCATGTGAGCCGGCTCTCATCTGTAACCTCGCGCGACTCGCAAGTACCCATAGGTAGTCTTGACGACTCTATTTTTCAAGCAGGAATTTATATAACACTGGCCAAGTCATTATTTTACAGTTGAAATTTGTTTTGAATATGAATTCTGTACGAATTTTTATTTGAAAAATTTTGTTTTTCTAAATAGACAATACAAATGCATTGATTCCTTTTACTCGAGAATGTGATTAGTCTCATTATATGTTGAGGCCCCGTATATCCGACACTCAACTAGAATTATCTATAAGCTCGTAAGGGGATTAAGCTTATTGGGTGCGACGTTAGTCCCCAATTAATTATTCTTGTTCTCAATGGGTTGATATCGTTTTTCTTTTCAACAGTCTATTTGGGTACAAACAGAAAAATCCTTATCGTCATTGCTCCCCCGTGATAGCCTTAACCAGTGTAAAACGGAACTGGATGAACAAAAATGTCCCTTGATGTCTGCTATACCAGCTCGGAAACATGTCCATGGAATCCATATAACTTTCGACTGCGTTCTCCAAAACAACTTTTCAATTTACCTAGAAGATGTAGATTGCAGTCTCGTTAGGATTCTAGTATTTTTTAAAGAGTAAAGTGAAGTTACTCTGCATGAGGGACTACTTGATGAATTGGAATTGTCAGCATTATGGGCTGGCGAAAATTCAGCCGATCTATTCGAGAGTTCGACATTTTTTTTGTATGCAGATGTTTGTCGTATCTGAGTGCAAGCCAACGGCTGCATCGATTGATTATTTCAGGAAAAACATAGAAATTAAAATGAGAAAAATGCGTCGAGCAGAATGAGCATCCTCGATCTTTTTCACAAAAAGGAAACAGGAATATATATTTGATTTGATCATGATGTAATATATTTTTGTGTACAAGAAAAATATAATGCGCTCGAAGGTTAAGAGCTTATGATCTATATATTCACTATATATTTTGAAGATTTAAGATGTATATTTTTATGTATGCCCCTTCGACATGAAACGAAACACTCGTAATATTTTCAACGCTATAAATTGAAGGAGAATTCGAGAAATGGACATACCCGTTGCATCGGTCATCCTAGTCGGTTTCTCGTGAAGAAAGTAGCGAAGTTGCGGTGCACAAACCGATGTGCAAGTTCCTCTCTCTCTCTCTCTCTCTCTCGGTTACACACACTCTCTATTTATCTCTGTCCATCTGATGGTTCGATCGTAAATCATATTCGACTTGCATCTTCAACGGTGTCCCATGCTGCAGCAGCCGGCGCTGCCCAGCCAGAGCTTGCGCTCCATCGCTTTTGCTTCCTCCACGAAAGTACATGACCGCAAGAGAAGATTTAGCTACCAGCCAGGACTCCGAGAGAAAGCAAGGGAGGGGAGGGGGGCGTGATGGAGAGGGAAAAGGGAGCCTTTGCGACCGGAAGTCGCAGTGACTGCTGTTTCGGTACAGCTTTGGAAAGTCGATTACCACAGACTCTCTCGAACAGTTGTGTCCTGCGCGATATATCAAGCTCTCGTCGATTTTAAATCGCAAACCAAAATATATTTTTCTTACTGTCGTGTTAATAATAATAATAATAATATTAATATAATTAATAATAATTATATCCAATGAATTTTTAAGCTGATGCATGTATATACATGATGACAGCCAGATCGAGAAATTTAATCACAATTGTATTAATTATAATTTTCATTCCCTATCATTAAAAATATAAATACGGCTGAAAATCAAAACACGAGAGATTTTCTGAAAATTGCATTTGGGACGTGCTCTTAATATTTCCATACAGGCAAATTAGAAGTTCATAAATTTTAAATAATCTACGATCGAAAATATGTTGTCGTATCTCTTAATGTGTCCGATGTATTCCACACACAAATTAAAATGAATGTAGCAGCAGATGCTTTCAACGAATTCCACAGACCGAATGCAGAGGCAGAAAAGGAGCGAAATAATTCATGAATACTCGAATACAATTATACAGTGAGCTGCCTATCCGAAGACGCATTAAAAATTTTCAACTCTCTTAGAAATAATGTAAAACTCTTTTAAGTCGGTCGAGTCATCTAAAAATGATAAAAATAAAACAATTATAGATGTAGAAAGTTAAAAAAAACCGAATCTTTCATACATCGAAATAAGTATTGGATCAAGCAAAAGCAATTCCGAAATTTCGTAGGTGAAGAAAAAATATTGAACTGGCTGCAATTTTAATTATTTTTACCATACAAAAAAACTATTATTCCACCATAATTCCATTCGCCCAACTGCATAAGAACAGGTGTCTATTTTTTTATACCTTGTTATACATTATACAAATAATTCTACAATAATATTTAAAATTTGTATATGGAATCTTCGAAGAAAGCTTATTTTTCACATCTGTACAAAAAGCATTCATAATGTTTTCCATTAGTTATTTTTATAACTCAATTTATAACATTATTGATTAACGATATAAATTACGCTGGTTTCATTAAGAAATCTTTTTTAATTTTACGATTGAATACACACGAAAAAGTAAAATAATGAATATTGCACATCCATAGCGTACTGGGGACGAGTGAAATTGACAGAGGACTGCGTGTAGATGGGAAAGCGCGACGAAGCGTTTGTGGCAAGTGATACGTTATCGTAGAGACACGTATACACGTTTCATATTTGACGGGGCTAGGAGGCGGAGAGGATTAAGACCGATAGTGATTGTAGGGAAACTCGGTACTTCATGTTCACGCTTCGCTCCAACATTTTGTTTTCCGAATAGTCGAATGAGAATCTACATATATCTATGTATGTAATGAAAGTCCAAAGAACAAAGTTATGGAGATGGTGCGTTGGTAATGTCTCTGTGTGTGTATATGACTGTATTCATGGTGAATGAGAAAGTGAGAGAATCGGAGAGAATACACGATAAAGGAAAACGAAGCATTGGGCGCTTTCGCGGGCTTGCCCGAGAAATCCCTGTCTATACAGGGAGAAAGAGAGCAAAAGCATGGTGGCCGCGAACCGCCAGATTAAAATGTTATTCGCCGCGGGCGGTCGTATCAAACGGTCCCATGCACCACCGCACGCCCCGAATAACGATTTCGCTTTTTCTGTCGTTACCTCTTCAATCTTCTCTTCTGCTGCTGCTGCTGCTGCTGCTGCTTCTTCCTCTATAATACCAACACATATACTTCGATCCTTCTCTACTAGTACTGCTTTGTGTATGCCCATGTGTGTTTGTGGCTCGAGGGGTAAGCACCAGATTTCGTTGGACGCTCGTGCATGCAGCCAGGATTGAATCTGCAAGAATTAATTTCTGGCCAGCGATCCGATCGTTCTCCTGCACTACAGTTTGTTACAAATACAATGGGAACGTTATACACGAGCATCTGTTGTTAAATCGATGTACAAGACTGTATTCATGAAATCGTAAAATAACGGAATTTAGCTAATTAACCCATGAATATCCTCGGGGGCTAAGCACCAGATTTCTTTGGACGCTCGTGCACCCGGGATTGAATCTGATGCAAGAATTCATTTCTGGCCAGCGATCCGATCCTACTCCTGCACTACAGTTTGTTACAAGTACAATGGGAACGTATACACGAGCATCTTTTCTTGAATCGATGTAAAAGACCGTATTCATGCAACCGTAAAATAACAGAATTTACCTTATTAACCCATGAATACCGTAATTTATGAATGAAAACGATCTGGTAAAACAAGAGCTTACTAAACTACGTGATTGCAATAAAACAAAATTCGAGACAACAGTTGATGAAATGTAATTCATTTATGAGTATATATTATATGTGTGTGTACTTTTTTAACTCATATATTTTTAACGCGCGAAAGATCGCGCCGTGCGTTTGAATGGCACATGAAGTTATAGCTGTCTGTCTGTGAGACCTCGCATGTATCTGCAAACAATTGTATATTATCATTGTAGACAAATATACGAAATTTTCCAAGAAAGATTCTTCACATTTATGGTAAGGTAGAACGATACCTCTTTTGCGGGGTAGGCGGTGAGAGGGGTATACTCCTATGCTTTAACATGGGAGCCATTCGTGTTACCAACTGCACGTGAATCAAATTTTCTGGTTTTCAATTTACATGTAAGGTGATGATTGTGTATTATACTTTTTGTTGAAAAAATAACCATTAATAACTATTTCAAACATAATATTCCTGGTTTTGGCGACAAAAAATGCTCCTCGTCGCATATTTCAAAACATTAAACATTTCGCAACAGTTGCTTCGACAACGGCAACACCGCGTATACCGGTTTCAGTTTTTAGCTGATGGCTACATTTCCCAAGCTCCAAGCCCAAGCTCCAGAGGCGTTCGTCGGATGTTTTTGCGGAAAGGTTGAAAGGATGATTTATAATAATGAAAAATAAAAAAAATTGTCAAAGACTCGTTGAAATTGGGAGGAAATTTAAGGAGCAAAAATTAATGAAAAATAAATATAGGAGGCAGAAAAGGTGAAAAACGAGGGGTAAAAAAATCGTGTCTTGTAAGACGCCGAATTGTCAATATCGTGGTTATGTGTCAACATGTCAATATTTGCAATGCGTTTGCGTGTGTGCGTGAGCGAGTCTGTCAATCTGTAAGCCGGACTGTATATAGGTATACGAGAGCGCCTCGGTCGATACAACGTTGCCGCGCTTGGAGCTATGTCCATCAGTACAGAGCGAAAAATTGCATTTATTGTTTTTTTTTTTGCACATTGCAGATAATCGGTACGGTGAAATTGCTGCAAATTTTGCAGGAGTGATCTTGAGAGTTGATTCATATTCTTGTGTTAGTTTTATCAAAAAGTGGCTTTTTTAAAGGTAGTTTTTCAATGTTTTTTGTGGTTTTTTTACCCTTTTCCATAAGATCCATTGTAAAAAAAAACTAATTCAATTTTCTCAGAAACGGTACGGTCAAATTCGTTGAAATTTTCCGAGCAAACATTTTACTAAATTTCGAATGTATCTATCAATTTTCATCAAAATCCCTCTTTTTTGACATATGGTATCGTTCTACCTTAAGCCGTCCATAATATTTTTCATTAATGATTTGTGTAAATTCTTTTTTTTTCATTTGTTAGTAAACAGCTGTCCATGGTAAATCAAGTGACATACGTCAAGTTTAATCGGTTGAACTAAGAAATTAAACATTGTTAAAACTGCCTTACCGAACAAAGTGAGACTCGGAAAAGGCTAAAATATGGGTGACCGCTTACATTGATGAATCCTTCTTTGTAAATTTTAAAATATTACTTATCTATTTAAATCGCATTCCTCCTGACTGAAGTTGCTGTACAGATCGCAAAATTTGGTTATATTTTTCGTGGATTCTGTGCCCATTTAATAATTATTATGATTTTGGAGTCACGCTTTTTTTATTTCGAGATTTTGTAGAAAAAATTTTGAACGCAAGATGAAAATAATTTTTATGTTTCTCCCAAAACTTTTTTTCTCTGTGCACATTGATAAACTCGTCACAAGGTATGGGGGAAGCTGAGGCTTGTCAAAGCAAATTTTCTTTTACTACATATCCAATGTAACATGAGTTGTACAGTTTTTTTTTATTCCGCGGATTGATAGATCTCGCAATAACAAGGTCTCAAATTGTGGTGTCGGAATCTGCGCGACTTTGTTAAAAATGACGAAATCGTAAGAGCTCGTATGTTAAAAATAGTTGAACGTTTGAGTAGTTATTCATAGCTTGAGAACATTTTAATAAAATCTTGTTGTTCAAATTCTCATTAACGTCGCAGGATCATAAATCTGGGGGGGTTCAACCAAGTCTTCCTATTGCAGAACTTTCACCTGTTTTTTTTTTTCCAGTCTGTTGCCCTCTCGCTTGGACTAGACAGGTCGTGCACGCTCGCCCAATCTCTTTTAAACCTCGTTCTCTCTTACTCATTTGTTCCTCCGTATTTCCCCATTTGTATTCATCTTCCTCTCTAGCACCCTTTCTTCGACGGTACACCCACTTACTTTCTTGCCCTTTCATTATACTCTACTGGCCACGCCTGTACAATTTTTAACGGAGAAACATTCGTAGAGCTCACGCAGTGCCACGTACAAAGTTAGAGCTTTACACTGACAAAAAGAGATGGAGCGAGGAAAGAGAGAGAGAGAAAGAGAGAGAGAGAGAGAGAGAGAGAGAGAGAGAGAGAGAGAGAGAGAGAGAGAGAGAGAATAAGGGGGAAAGAGGCTTTACTTACGATGTGTTTTCAATTTGTTCCCGTGGTCGCTGGTTGGCTCGTCGTTACACCTCCACTCAGAATCCCTTAAAGACTTTTTGATTATTCCTACCGTAGAATATAATACCATGCGATCTGCTATAAATTTTCTGCATACACAACATTCTCTATAGATATACGTCATACTTCGATTTCGTACACTTAATTAACGAATTAAATTCCAATCAAGGAACCGTAGCCCCTATACAAGGAATGGATGGTGTCTTTCGTTTTTTGCACTCCTCTTCAACGAAACAAATAGTCTAGTATCGAGACAGAAATAGATACAGGAGCGGTGTGTTTCGCTGTTATCTTTTCGGGGAGCGGAGGAATTCGATGTCGTTCGATTTCCATTTGAGAGAACCAGGGAACTGTGAGGATCGTCGCGGGGCGGTGAGAAGGATAATTCATCGGGAGAGAACACTCCACCTCTAGCAGCAGAAGCAGAAGCAGAAACCATACCTCGGGGGAACCCCGGGGGCCCCACCGGTCGCGGGAATTAACGAGGTCCGAATAACTCGGACGGACGATCCGGGCGAAATTTAGTGCCCGCTTAGGAGCTCCACGAGGGCCTGTCCGTCTGTCCATCTCGCTTTCTCTCTCACTCTCATTTTCGTACTCTCACACCCCGTGTGTTCTTCCATGTATACATATATACATACATATAGAAAATTATATAGATATATTCATTGCTTTGTCGCGGTGGAGGGTCCTCCAATTCCCTGCCTATACGCTACACGGTCTCTCGCGAATCTCTCGTTCTCATTCTCCCGTCTCCTCTCTATTCACGTCCGAGGTCCTCTTAATCAGCGATCGCAACGTGGGAAAAATAAATCATCCTATTATTCAACTAGCTAGGTAATATAAATTTGGCATGGTTATACCGACGAATTAAAAAAAAAAAAAATAGGAACGAAGCTTTTGGAATGAACAGTACAAGTGATAGAGTGAGAGAAAGTGAAAAAGAGCGAGGAGCCATACCGTAAGATGATGGAGAAAAGGTGAGAGGTATGATAGAGGAGAAAAAGAGTATTCGCCGCTACGAATTCTCTCTTCATCTTAGAATTTTATTCGCTCTCGTCTCGTTCTTCTCGTCGCATCGAGATAACTTTCCGTAATTCGACCGTATACGGCGTCGAATACTAATTTTCTCCATTAATCACTTTTGATCGCTCCGTGCCACCCTCCATCACGTAGATATTATATCCAGAGAGCTCCATATATTCATTCCGACGCGCTTCTGTTGATGTGCCCGATATAACTAACGTCATTCGAGAGATCGAAAGCTCGCTTCGGGCAAAACGAGAGTAGCATGCAGTAGTAAGTGCTATTATTGAACGAACAAGTTTTGCCAATCGGTTTGGAGCCTTTTAATCGATGACCCGAAGCCATGGGCTTTGAGATATAAAGTTTAGCTTGGCTTTGGTGGTTGATGATCCCGAGTTACTATACTATTCTTTGTGCAACACGGGATACATATGGTCATAACAATTTATATATATATATTTTTTTCAAAAACCCCTGACCTGAACTACATTTTTAAAAAGATCATAATAATCACGTCCGAACATATTGATTGAAGAATATTCCTGGTACATGAAAATTGCAGCCCTTTTAATCGAGGTGAAGAGTTGCCGTTGACGATGAGTTTATGCCAATTGCTGCAGGAAATAGTGAAATATGTTCAAGTGATATTTCGTTTGAGCACAAGATCGAATTCCTTCAACTAATGCGGTGAAATTTTAACATTTTACGAACGTTTTTCGAGTGATCTGTGACCACGCAATCATTTTTAACTTTTATAAATTACACTTTTTTGGTCGAGGGCCATTTCAAATATTTTCATTATTTTTCTATTATTTTTTTCCTTTTCAAAGCGAATAATAATTTTCAATGTTCATGGCTCGATTGGACGACCCAGAATTATTACGGAAAGTCAACCCCGGTGATACTGATGATAAACCCCATTTGCAAAATGACAAAGATTTCTTCTGACAGTTTAGACTGCTCCAGCTAACCCAAACCCAAACCTAAGCCCCATTTGAAAAATGACAAAGATTGCTTCCCGCAGTTTAGACTGCTGCAGCTGAATCTGGCTTCTTTTCGTTTTGTTTTTCTTCTTCGCTTATTCTTTCGCTAAATCGTCTTAAAATTATGCAACTAATATTGTGTTTTATTATGCTTTTTTTTTTTAGTCAGCGATTGAAACATGAATTATCTTTAAATTAAAACGGATATTATTTCATTAGACCAAAATGTATTTGCTGTGAGCAATTTTTTTTTTTTTTCAACTGAGTCGAAATTTATTTGAATCAGATACTACAATATGTTGGAGTCACTATAACGTAGTTTATAACAGAGTCAAACGTGTATCATATTGATCCAATGACTCCTGTTTGATTTTTGCATGAACTTTGTTTAATTCTTACGAAACTGGTTTTCTCTTCTCATACGAAAATAAAATTTATTGGTTTTCAAAAATGATCAATTTCGTGACTTTTTTTGAAACAAAAGAGTTTATTCTCAATATAAACATGAGGTTTCAATGATGAATTTACGAGATATTTCAAACTATGCAGTGACAATTTACGCTGTAGCGCTTCGGAATTGGAGGATCGAGCTTTCAAAAAAAATTTACGGATCTGGTGTCGCTTCAAGATAAAGCGAATTGGTGATCCAATTTTACGAGTATCCCCCAGCTGTGTTTTCAAATTCTATTGTGTTTGTTTGCCGGTTAGTTTATCGAATGATTTTCGAAAGCTGCCACAAGCTGGAAAACAATGTTTTCTGGCACGCAACGGGTGTACATTCCGCGTTAATTTTCAACTGCTTTCTCTACCACGCAAATTGCCCCATTTTCATATCACCTCTGCTACAATGCTCGCCCGTGGCGCTGTACTCACTACGTGCCTGCTTTTGTCACCAGCTCCACTCGATCGTTACAGGGACAGACTCAAAGGTTGCAATTTACTTCAGTCCCAAAACTTTTTCACTCACGACTGACCTCAGCCCGAAGGTAGTTGCACGATTCACGGTACTGATCGGGGCGATTTGTGGTGCCACCAATGTTCTTGAAAACCGCATAAAATTGCGCAACTACACTTGGCACAACGGTTCTTCGTATCATGAACCGTGTTCGTGGTGTTGAAGTATTTTTTAAATCAGAAATTATGTTTTCCATCATTGGGGATTTGATGGTTATGGTGCCTTTTATATTCGATGATGTTAACTTAAACGGATGGTAAGATCGAATGCAACAGCTGGACTTGATTGTATAAACACTAAAAAGGCTGGAACAAGTTTTTTTTAACCCCGACTGCAAAATAAATTTCAAAATGGTGAAATGATTCATAATGTAACTACGTGATAAATTATTTCGTAATATTCAAAATGTATTTTCTAATCGGATTGTTCGTTCTTTTTTCTAATTTTTTGTGCAATGTTTATCGTGAGTGCGAGAGAAATAAAATATCGTACATACTTATACCCATTAACGAATGAAATATTTTAAGTTTGCGATAAGATAATTGATTCGATAAATTGACCATAGAGAAGTAAAAGCATTTTATTATAATTTTATTTTGCATTGTGCACACGTCAATATACTAGATGCTTACATGAACGGCGAATTGAGGTATTTTGCTGTGGTAAAAATGCTGGTTGGATATGCATCGGTTGAATTCGGAAAGCGTTATAAAGTTTGTATCTTTCAATCCATCGAATTCATCGACTGAAAAGTTCGATGGGTAGTGAGAGAGCCGACAGGGAGCCACGCAAAACAGGGATAGATGTGGGCGTATATGGTATGTGCACTGTACACCGGATAAACGCACAGAAATATGGATGGGATACATGAGAATTTTTGGAGTTTTACCATGAGAGTGAAGGAGAAAGAGTAAAACCGAATGAGTGAGCTGCTACAGGCACACATCAATTTTACTTTACCCGGCTTTTTGAGCGTATGTATATACACAGCACGACATAGAAAATATGGTAGAATAATGCATGAAAGTTAAACAACAAAATGTAAAAAAAGTCGTATGTTTCGTCGTTCACGAGTAATTGCATTTCGTATAAATCCGTTGATTCATATGTCAACCAAAACAAAATCGATAATTGGTAAATATGATAACTTTGTATTAATTTTGTAAATTATTTTTTTCTCGCCGTTATCTTGAAGAACACGAATATGTTTACTAGATATCGAAAAATAATAACAAATTTCGATTCTATCTCGTTTATCAAAATCTCGAGTTCTCGGGATTAAAATAGACGAACAAACCGAATATTTAAAAAAACATATCTGTTGTAGTACACCGTTTTTTTAAATATATCCCTCTTGTGGTGCTTCGAGGGTGTACCATGAAGAAACAATACATTTGCAATAAGCGGTGGCTCTTCTCGATCGAATAAGGCTTCGAAATTTTGTTCGAAATTTTTTTTTTTCCTATTCTGCCTAAAAATCAGGGAAGGAGGCAAAACTTCTCGCACTCGATATCCAGTCCAAAGGTCAATTTTGTTTTTTTTCATCAGAACTTGTAAACAGTTTATTGGATGAATGATGTTCTGTCTGTTATGAATTCAACAGTTAAGTAAAAAAAAAAACGTAAACTTGTCTGAATCTCGATTGAGATTGGGTTGAGTTGATATTCGAATTGAAATTTTACAGTAGATAAGAATTGTATTTTGATTGTAACGATGATGTGATACTTATTTCACTCAAATAAAAAAAAATACTGCGGTTCTAACAAAAATATTACGATCGGGGATCGAAGTTATAGCTTACGAATTCGTTTTTTTTTCTTTACGTGTGCTTTATCTTTCATTTTCGAAAACTTCACAGAGAGACGTTGTGTCATACGGTAGCAAAAAAAAAATGATATCGTTGGTCCGAGGCGGAGATCACTTGGGGGGGGGGGGAGAGATGTATATACATATAGAGACGAAAAATTGTAATGGGACGAAGGGTGAGAGAGGTTGAAAGATCACTCTAAAAACGACAGCTGCAACGAGCTCTCTGGAACACAGGAACAGAAGCAGCAGAGTATATAGAAGAGGCATGCGGTCTGGTGGCTCTTTTCACGAGTCTCTCTCGCCTGTTTTAATATTGAATCATCATAAATTTGCATCAGGAATTGGCGTAATGACTACTATCCTGGCATCTCTTGTGAAATTCCACTGCTACCTACTCTTCCGTGGATCGTCCTGGACGTCGGTATAGAGGTCCTGTTGGTTCTGATCCTCGGTTCTACTCTTTCGGGTTATATCTCGGCTGCTCTCATCCATCTCGTCCTCTCTCTCTCTCTCTCTCTCTCTCTTACCTTTTTTTATGTTCATTTGCTCTGACTCTCTGATTACTCGCGTCGCTCCCTCTGGCGCTCGTTATTCTACTTTAATTTCGTTCTCGCGACTAACTTGCCGTCACTTTTTCTTCGCACGGGAGAAACAGCCAACACCGTATACATGTCCTTATGCATGAGAATAAAAAAAATACAATTGTCGCATTATTGAGTTACCAAAGAATGGTCATTCCGTGGGGAATTTTCCTCAACTTAAAGAAAAAACAATGCTTTTCGACGAAGAATTTATTTATTTTTTTCAAATCGCTACTAAATGTCAAATTCATTATACATAGACATTTATTCACACACGTAATTTAATTCAAGACATAATTTTTTAAAATATTTTACATGGGGAATTTTCTCCAATCGGCTTTTAGTAAAATATCGCGTTCTCAACCCTTTAACGGTGGCTTCTCGATTGATTACTACGGGGAAGTGCGGATATACATATAGAGCGCTCTTTCGGCAAGAGTCCAATGAATCGCGTTCTCGTACGATTTTACCATGAATCTTTGGCGCGAACGAATTCTAGACATCGTGTGCTCGCGGTTCCACCGCGGAGAGCCGACGTATTAGGGAATGAATTTCGTTAGCCCTTTTTCTTTAAAGTCTCTTCCATCGAGCTCTCTGCGAAACGAGAGTGAAGCAAAGGAGACGCTCCGAAGCATCTGTTGGAACCTTCTGATACTTCTTTCGACGACGTTACTTTCGAACATTCGGGTATCGCGTGTGTCCATTTTTCTTCTCTCTCCCTTTCTCGCTCTCTCTCTCTCTCTCTCTCTCTCTTTCTCTCTCTCTCTCTTTATTCTTTCTGTATATTGCCATCTCCGTTTTACACATGAGTGTGCGGACGGACACATAGCAGGAGAAGAAGAGACTCTGCCGATGCCGAAAAGTACGAGGGGGTGTGAGAAGGGAAAGGGGCGGTGAATTTATCGTAGTCCGAAACTCTCGCGTTCGGTAAGTCTCTTGCAGGAGAATAGCATGCAAATAAAAGCCCATACGAGAGATGCGTCGATAAATATATAGGAGCATATACAAAAGACAGACTCAACGTTACCAAAAACAAACGATCCTTTTCGCTTATATCATTAAGGGCAAACCGCTAAACGCGTCACTGAGACGAAAAATATGTATGGCTTGATCGTTAGTTAGTTGACGTGAAAGCTTTTTTTTTTTCTCTACCACGCTTCCCATATTCATACTTTTTCAAGTCTGATACCGCAATAAAAGGCTGGCTGGTTTGGCTTGACATGTGGATTTCCAAACGAAAGGCAAACGACGTTTCATGAAACTCAACGTATTTAAATATCATACTTACGAAATTTGAACGATACAGAGAGAAGACGTCGAATTTTTGTTCCGGCTCGTTCACGATGAGGAGGAAAAAAAATGCCCAAATTGAACATACATGAAAGGCAGATGGAAATGGGAACCGGTAAAAAGAGCAAAGTAATGTAGGGATAGCGAGATGTATGTATACATATATAGGGAGAGCTCAACGAGGATAGCGAGACCGAGAAAATCTTAACCACGAAGTCGAGTAAGAGCCATAGTAAAGAAAGAGAGAGAGAGAGAGAGAGAGAGAGAGAGAGAGAGAGAGAGAGAGAGAGAGAGAGAGAGAGAGAGAGAGAGAGAGCGAGAGAGATAGAGAGAGAAGGTAAAAAGAGACCTGAATGAAGTAACTAATCAGCATAATTGAAAATATCACTCGGAAATTAGTGTGCTCGAGGAAAAAATCGTTTCTATATACGTCAAAAAGAGAGAAGAATAATACACACTACCATGGTACTTTTCAAACTTTTATGAATCCCTTTTAATTTTTTTCAATTATCATCCTATTTTATCTCTTTTAACCAGAGAGGTACCGAGGAATCGACCAAGGATGAATAAAGAAAGACGTTCATCGTTGCTGGTGAGTGAGCATATTTTCAAACAGCCGTGAATTTAATATGGCAACACACTATATATAGTCGGTCATATGGTCAGACAGCCAATGATAAGTTTGTCACTATTATAAATTACTATATTCAGAGAACTACGATGCTTCAGATGGCTTACGATAGGCGTTTAAACTTTGTTTTTCAACATGCCGCAATTGCTCCTGCCAGTATGCCGAATCCAAAACACTATCGTGACTGACTTTAGAAATCGCTTGCAGCCGAACATTTGAGGATCACTGAACTGTCCGCCATCTTGAAAGTAAAGCGTAATAGTTCATGAATAAATCTTTTGCCAAACCCAAGTTGCAATTAACCCGATTCTTCCACCCTGCGGAAAAAAGTATGTTATCCAGAGAGAAATATTCATGAAATGTAAGTAAGACCAGTTCTGAGCTTTGTGAACTTTTTATCCGAAAAAAAAACTGCGCAATCACGTATTAACAATTCACAGAGCTTGGCAAAAGATTTTGTACCTTAAGCTGAATATTTCTTCGGCGAAACTCATTCCCCGTGAAACTGTATAATCCGTGAAGCCGAGGCTGTATGCGTTTTAGGCTGCCTCATGTAAAAGCTACAAAAACGCTGGCATCGGAAGGAGCCAGTAAAGTGCCAGTAGAGAGGTTGGAAAAAGGGGAAATTTGCCCCGCACGCGAGAGAGAGAGAGAGAGAGAGAGAGAGAGAGAGAGAGAGAGAGAGAGAGAGAGAGAGAGAGAGAGAGAGAGAGAGAGAGAGAGAGAGAGAGAGAGAAAGAGAGAACCCGAAAGTCTAGATAAAGATTATCGCAGGGTGTTAGAAAATTCCGTTTGCCGCGACGAGAAACAGGCAAATTGAATAAAAAAAAAATGGTGGTACGAACATTTGTATATGGTGGAAAGAGCAAAAAAAATCAAGTAAAAGTGATAATAGAGAAAGAAAAATAGCTGCGAAAGGCATGGCGTAGCTTTCTCTCTCTCTCTCTCTCTCTCTCTCTCTCTCTTTCTTTTCTTCTTGTAGTGCATAGATGGAACAAAACCAGGCATTTCGAAGCAAATTGCCAACGCCGATTGCGTTCCTCTCTCACACCGTAAGAGTAGAATGGCATATCGGATCCTCTCCTTTTCTCTTTCCTCGCGCAACGACCCACTTCATCTCCTAACTGCTCTCGCAGAAGTCGCAAAGGGGCTACATCGGAGTCACCCACTCCCTCCACTATCTGTCGACTACAGTTCTTTGCCGTATTCCCTATCCACCAGGTACCCCCCCCCCCCCCCCACCCACGACCCCAGTTGCTATCGATCTCAATCTCTCGCAGTGCTCGCCCGATAGCGTTTATCTCGAGACAAATTGTTATTGATCCTGTTTGTCCAATTCGGACCTTTCGTTGGCTCTTGTGAAACGGAGAGAAAGATCGGTAGAAGAAGATCGAGGCACTCAGTCTCTTCTTCCGCTAAACTTTATCTCTATAGTCGATGCCACCCTCGCGTTACTGCCCGAGAGATAAGGCGAATAAAGAAGGGCACCGAAAACAGTACGGTCCTGAAGCACCTCTGGAGTCTATCGCTGTATCTGTTACTGCTATTTCTGATGACGCTACTTAAACTTTCTTCATTCCACCGTAAGTCATATAGATTTTCCTAGCATGAGTAAGACTTTTGTCGTTTCGTACATTCAAGTCTTGTATCAGAATCAAGATTGATACTTTCGATTCTACGATTTATCCTTGAAAGAATAATTTCTTTAACGACGATTTTTTTCAGCTAATTATTTCAAAGGCATTGGACCTGTCGTTGGTAACGATGCAACTGATGCAAAAATTAATCAATTTTCATTCAAAAGGTTGTATCGTTGATCGTGGAATTCGAAGCGATCGAGAAAATGGATTATTCTTCCAATCAATAACTGCATACAGCCTCATGTGCCGATTTTTAAAAACTTCCCCATACCAATTTTCATTTATGTCTTATAATTCTTGCTCTATCATAGAACAAAAGCTCTGTTTTCGTTTTTTGTTCGGCCATATTTAGCCCACCATTTCGAGCTGTCCTTCAATCTAAGCTGCGTCTGAATAGGCATCTCTGAGGGATGGATGAGCATAATGGATGAATTAATTGTAAGAATAAGTAAAAAAAAAAAAAAATAGCAATCCTGTTTCCATTTCTCGTTCGAAGGCTATTTCGTAATAACTGCGGATAATTCGATAACAATTATCATTATATCAAGGATACTTATCCGCCACGACCCTCGCAGTTCACTCTCCTCAAGATCGCCCGATTGCGAGACAACTCGTGCGATTCCAAAGCCCCGCGTGGAAAGATCTTTCTCACCGTGGAATCTCTCTCATCAGAGACGTAAGATTTTGCGAGATCCAAGGGGAGGATACATAATACTTAGATATACATTTCCTGATCCCGAGAAAGGAAGAAAAGCACGGGGGAAAAGAGGTTCAAAGAACGTGCGCGAAGGAATCCATGTTCTTCTGGACAGGAAAAGTTTCCGGTGATGGCGGAAAAGCGACAGATCTTTGAGGTCGCGACCAAGGGTTCTCGTGATCGACGATAAGACATGGCAATATAATCTTAGTCACCCTCTCTTGAGATTCCTTGCCCTTTCTCTACTTATCCGTGGAAGAGGAGAGACGACCATGGTGCCGGGAAGCCCCGCCTGTCAATCCCAACACGACATAACCCTCACTATATAGGCTTATGGATTAAAGTATATCGCAAAAGCAAATCTTTAATTACTTTTAGGATAAATCATTTTCTTGCTACTACAATGATTATAATAACATCGAATCTTTTCGTGTCGTAATTTTTTCTCTAATATTTAGCTCATTATTAAAACTTTTGTGTCAAGCACAATAATTTTTTACGTTTAACATTTGAAGAATACCTAGTAATAATTCAGAAAAGTGAATGTACGAATGTAACTATTCCTATAACTACGTTTGATTATTATGCTGAGTTTATTGGGTCTCTTTAAAAAATTGTTTGTATATCTGCACAAACATCTTCATTTTTGACATTCGTTCGTCATCACGATGATCGGGGTGGTTATGCTATAGAGTTGCAATTATCATCAAGATAACCAATCATTCCCAATGTATAGTTCATGCTATTTACTCGTATGATGTATACAGCTTACCATAATATGTAGGGGTCCCTTCAAACCACGATTTCCGATATAATTTATGGTATACGGTATGGTAATCCGTAGTACACTTGCCTCGTGTAAAACGACTTGTGTACATACATCTGAAACATTCTATAGTTTACGTGCAGACACGTGCTTTCGTTGCTGCTGCTGTTACAACGTATGCAAATCTATCTGGCAGTGGAGCATTATTTACCAATTTCCTCGTCCTTCACTCTCGTTCCCCGAGGCTTTCAAGTCTACCTACTCTCGTGATCTTCACTCGTGAAACAATTTCAGGCTTGGCGTTCAATCGTACTTTGCCGAATCACCAATCGAACGTATTTATCAAGGTTTGATTGTAATTATCGTTCGCTTGTGGTATAAACTCTCGACCGTGGTGCTGCTCAGAGCATCACAGACGATCATCCGACGAGAAATTTGTATGTTACTATGCGATATATGTTAGGATGTTCTATAATTATTTTTTATCGTGATTATCACATTATGTAAGTGTAGACTTTGAGTTCAAAGTACACTATGCGATGGAGGAGCTTCGAAAAAAAGTCCGAAGTGGTTCCATAGTCGAGGCATCGTCTCAAAATGCAAATAATAATTCAAGCAGGAGTTTCAATATTCATTCCCCCCATGAAAAAAAAAAAGTATACTTCAGATATATAAAAAATATATCTCTATATATAGCGGCAATAAGTTCGATATCTCTTATATATCTCGTATATATCTTGTAACATATACTTCTTTTCCATATGGGTTTTGCTGTTAAAAAAAGATATCATCGTGTTTTGTGCAGGGAATTTTGATTTTTATGCAATAAAAAATTATTTGAAACAATCTGAAAATTAACGTTGAGTGTTTTAGCAGCGTGGACCATATGACACACTGAAAAGAAACAAACATTAAAAACGCGAAAGGTTAAGTAACCAGTCGATCTGGAATGCTCCAAACAAATTGTATAAATTGCGTTACCTCTCGTGTTTCAGGGAGCCCCGAGAGCCCCTGGTGCTCAAAGTGAATTAGAACAATACTCGTTCATATCCATAAACGTATACATACGCACGTACATGTATAGAAGATACACGTTACAGTATTAGCCGACTGAACCGGCCAACTCTCGTTTTCGTATTCTCAGGTAATCACGTATTCTCCGCACAACGCGATTCAAGCAATCGCGATAAATGAAAAGAGTAACGCATATTTCACGTTGAAAACGTGAGGATACGTTATACAAAAAATGAGACATAAACCCAAGAGATTCAGGTGACGGCGCACAACCGTGGCGAATCGTCCGTTGAGAAGTTTCTTACACAAGGATATATATCACAAACAGTAAAATCCGTACAATCAATTTACGCGAATTGATTGGCCGAGAATGTTCATTACGGCGCGATTCCAACGAATACTTTTATTTAAAAAATGTACCGTAAATTATGTATTTAGTCTGTCAAGGATTACTCTATATTGAAATTCATTCAATTTAGGTATAATATTTACGTACAAAAATAGCATTTTATTTTTTCTACCCTAAATCGTGGCTCGAGAGACAATGGATAACACGAAAAAAGCTTTGCTCAGTGATTTCCCTTACAAATTACAAGCTCTTTCTGGCTTATTTTTCTCTTCCTCGCCAGAGACGACATCAGTTTATTATCGTCCCTGGGATGTGCCGCGTCCCTCCCTTTACTCGCAAACGGGGTTTCCCCTGACTGGGGTGGGGTCTTCGCTCGTGGATAGACTGATTTCGTGTTGCTGCAGAGAGGAAATACGCAGACCACCGAAAATCGAGACACGCTTTCTTATTCGACTGGATATACACAAGTCCAATATACCATCCAACCAACGTTCTTCCGCAAACATAAAGAGGGGGGGGGGGGGGGGGGGAAACTTAAATTGTCAAAAATGAAAAAAAATAGAGAAAAAAATTATCGGTCATCCGCTCAAGAAATCGTCCGAGACGTCTCGTGCTATTCATCTAATTTCCTCGTTCGCAGCGTTCTTTCTCTGCCTCCTTCTTCCTTTCCTCCCTCTACCGAATGCATGAGATACGGTTTTTCCATTTTCCTCTCTTTCCTTTTCTTTATACGAGAGCTGTCTCTTCGTTCTTCGCTGGCTCTCCCTCTCTCCCTCTCGCTCTCTCTCTCTCTCTCTCTCTCTCTCAAGCACACACATACACACTTTTTCTTGTCTTTATTTCTTTCTTTTCTCTGGGGATATAGAGCATACGCGCATCACGCAGGATCGGCCCTCGAAGTAGGGATATGGAATTTTTGCCGTCTCGTACCATCATTTCAATTTTTATCTTCTTCAACTCGCTCCCTTTCCCATTTCTCTCTCTCCCTCACTCTTTTCCCAGTCCTCTTTCCTACTTTCAGGAGAGCAAGCCGCTCGCTGAATTATGGTTGCTAGATATTCTGGCACACACGCGCTTATGCTTAGGCGCCTGTGTGGAAAAAGGAAGACCGGCTGTTCTGCATCCGACTGCTTTATATATATAAATGTATAATAATACTCAAACTGGACCACAAGACCGAATAGCCGGCCATTCTTATGATATATATATATATATATACATATGTCTGAAAAGCGAAAGGCAAACTCCTCCGTATCGTAGTAAGAGGTGTAACGACTATCTCCCGAGAGTCACACGAGAGAACTCAAGTTCCGGTTCGTTCTTCGGGATTGGCGACGTTTTATCATATTTTATTATACATGAGGGTAACTCTCGAGATATAGAGCTTGTGTATGTGTGCAAGATATACAGATACTGTGCACGTACGGGTCAAACCCCAGTGTGTCCTTTCGAGGAACGAATGTGTACTTGCTTTTGCCGAACGAATGGTGAATCTCAGTTGCATACATACATGTAACAGATACGAATAAATGGGGTGAAACTCTCGGTCGACTTGAATTCGTTCGATCGTGATGAAGAAATTGAACCATCTGTAGTTGATATTTTCAGAGTAATTTATTTTCGGTTACCGGAATGCGTTGTTAATTTTTTTTCTCTTCGAACGTTCCAATTAGTCGCAGACAATTGAGAAAGAGTTCAACGAATCGTTTGCTGTTTTTCCATCCGACCCTCTTACTTTTTCACCAGTTCTTTGTTTCTATTTCCCGGGGCACGGTTTCCTCGATCACTCACTCCCCTTCTCTCATCCAGGTATTTTTTTCCCCTTTTATCTATCATTCTTGGCGTCTCTTTTCGCTTTTATTTTTTACTCTTTCTTCTCTTTCTCTCTATCGCCGCGACGGCGTTTCCTCGCCGTATTTGGCTCGGAGATTGTCGAGACTATAAGCCGTGAGAGCTGCGTGCAAAAGGACTCTATATCTCTCTGTTACATACTGCGCATTTGTGTGCTTATGTGCGGAGTTATAAGCGCGAGAAGAAGGAACCAAACAGTCCGCGGTTGGAAGAGGAGCACAAGGCAGAAGAAGGAACAGCAGTGTGTTGTCGACACTGAAGAAATAATGGTTCGGTAACCGTTGTTGAGAGCGCGGTGATCGTTGCAGTAGTTCGAGCCAAAATAAGACTGCCCCCAGGACTCTCCGCTTATTCCCTGCTCTGTTTGGAGCTTCGTTCTTTCTCTACCACCCCGAAAGGATAAATGCTCGGGTCTCCCAAGACTCTGTCTCTCTCTATCTCTCTCTATCTCTCTCTCTCTCTCTCTCTCGCACTGCCTATACTTTGACTCTCGGGCTTATTCCTTTCTCGCTTTATGAACACACGGAGCCCCCCACCCCCAATAAGTCCCCCTCGCGACTGCATTCCAATCGTGGAAAATTTACCAATGTACCAGAGGGAGAGAAAGAAAGAGAGGAATCTTTTGATGACTACGATATCAGTTAAGGATAAATGTTTAATTAAACTTTATTTTATTTTTTTTAATTAAACGCAAATACTCAAGCTTTGAGAGCAATTGCTAATTAAAAAAAAAAATAACCCGCCTACTAAGGAAGTTTGAAAAATTAAGACTTATCAACTTTACGGTAAATTTGGTCTGCAGCCTAACATGTATATTGGGATAAAAATATACAATTTGGATAAAAATATTGAATTAAAAAAAGTATCAGTTTCTATTACAAAATTTCCTTCACCAGAAATCTATACTGCTTTTCCCATACTATACTCTTCATGAGCCACCCACAATTTCGTGAAATATCCACGAATTATCACAAAAGTGACCAAGTTAAGTGATCAAGCCCGAAAGATCGCGATGAACAATTGACGTACGATTAAAATTGCTCTGTTGAATAATAATTCATATGCATCCATTATTATTATTACCCTTGGCAAACAGATAATAAGCAGAAAAGTTTATTCGTCACAAGATATTTTTTCGAAAGCTATTTTAATCGAGAAGTTTCGTTACAATTTATTTTGCACGAAATATGTAAATATGCGACAAAAATAACGATTACAATTTTCTCATGTAAATTCCGAATGAATATTGTCTATTTTTATTCCAGCAGGGGAGTAACCAATAATAACGAATGTAACGTTAAAATTACTAGTTCATCATCGCTTGTCTCAAAGCGCGTACATGTTAGTTTCAATAAATTCTAAAAGGGATTGCAAGTTTGGGGGATTAAGCTGCTCTCTCGTATTCGTGATCATTATATGGGTTGAGAGTTAATACGGTTTGCCGCTGACTTACTGTCACTAGGAACGTCTATGCAAAAGCAATTCACGATGAATTATTATTCGCATGTTCGCGTGCAAGTTAAAATCGTATTCGCGTTATGTTATACTCACGCTGGGTGAGTGGAAAAGTCCTCGCTGCTGCAATGGCGCGATGCCGTTGCATGGATAGCCGACTATGTACACACACACACACACACACACATATATTATATATATATATATATACACACACACTAACACACATGCAAATGCACCGACATTCACCGACCTCTATCGTCGTGACCTCCACCACCAAAATTCACCCTGTCCTTCTCGATTTTCAAAGTAAAGAGGGAGGAAGAGAGAGAGAGAGAAAGAGAGAGGGTGAAAAGCGAGCTTCTCCGTTTGCCTGAAAATTTATGAGGGCGTAAGAGCCCCCGGGATGGATGGGCGACTCTTCTCACGCTGGCGGCAAGAGTGCTTTTCGACACCGCGGTCTCGGCCATTGCCCTCGAATCCGCTCACCGCAACGCCTCCCTTCTAAACTTCTCGTTCCACGATGGTCCTTTCGTTATCGTTCTATATTCCAACACCCACCGAAAGCTTCACACATATGCTCCAAAATCCAGTTACGTAGCGGAGTCAAAATCCGTTAGCAAAATGTTCAGAATGATTCGTCTACGATTACGCGAGATACTTCCACTTTTTTTCTCGTTCTCGTGAGAATGATGCGTAAGCTTTGAGAAACTTTTTCCTTCAATTTCTTCGGTTGAGCAGGATCAAATGTGGACTTTATGCATCTAAACATAAAGCGTGTTTCACTATGTGTGCAACACACAGCATCGAGTAGATATACTATAAGGCCGCTCTTTTTCATTTACTAATGAGAATTCGTACACGAAATCTCAAGAAATATTTTTTATAAGCAATGATTTTATGCAACATTTATTTTCTGCATAAAAGACAAATTAAACATCCGTTTTTATTCTTCAGAGATATCTAGATGGTACTCAAGAAGATCATACCGCACAAATGGATCGTGCTGAGAAATTTTAAGCTCCATAAATTATTCTCCACAAAACATTTCTAGAAAAAGTTTGTCCTACGCATGATAATACTTGACACTTGTATTTTCTATAGAAAAATACTATTTTTCAATCGATTACTTTACACAATTGGATAATACTGACATAGTATATTTCAATGCAACTCTGTCATTGCATATGCGATATGCTACAAAAATTATTATTCTATGCAGCCGATATCCTACGACGACAATAATAAAATCCAATGAAAACTTTGAACTGTTTTATTTCTCGATAACGAGTCTCGTTGGTGCGTCGAGAATAAAAATATGATTGTGAATGTGGTTTGAATATATATGTTACATATAAGCCCTGTATGAACGTCACCCGTACTACGTGCATGTGTCGTATGTATATTTAGCCACTGTGTGTATGTCCATTCTCAGCGAAACGTGACATAGTTCCGGGGCCAAGAAGCGAGCCTGAGACCGATTGTATTGTTATAAAGGTTTTCCGTAGTTCTCCTATGCCCATGGCGAATATGACAAAGCGAGTGTAATACAGTGGGGGGTATGTGGATACAAATGCAAGAAAAAGAGAATGATACTTGCCGGTGTTAGCTTTCGTCAATCATACACAGGGATGCAGGGAAGGGAGGGGGGGGGGGTAGAGTGTGAGAGTAGAATGTGTACAGAATTTTATGTCAAGGAGAGTGACATTATATCGTGCCACGCGAGCTGTCGAGCAAATTTCAATTCTGTGCGTGTGCGAGGCGCGCATATTCGTTCGACAGATCGATCTCCGGGCTAGATTAAAAATCAACGTATTCGAAACGGGGCTCGTCGTTTTGACGGGACGATGTCGAGACGCGCACCCGCGTTTCAATGCGAGGATAATATAAAGTCAGCCCTGAACGACAGCTCGGTGGAATATACCAGCGAGGAGTTTGGTTAGCGGATAGAGAGTTGGTTGGAGGGTTTTGTCGGGCCTTGGGGAGGAGGCTTTGTGGACTCGAACACTTTCGTGCCTGAAGCTAAAGAGGCACCTAGTAGCACAAGCCGTGCCCTATATGTATATGTATATGTATATATATATATTTACATATATATTCGCCTCTTGAAGAACAAAAGGACACAATCCACATGACTCTGGAGGCTTGAATAGTGTGAATTACGCCCTTTTGTTCAACCACTATTCGATATCTTGGTATATATATATATATATATGTATACGTATATATACATCGTCTTGTAGAATGAACGAAAACGTGAGCTTGGTTGAGCCTCGAGTTTCGTGCTAAAACAAACAAGAAGCGAGGTCCTATCCCAAGACGCCCCGGGCTACGCATGCCTCGCCTGTACGCTTCTCTTCTCTCCCTCGCGCTTCTTTTGGGACTTGTGAGCCGCTCGGCTCTTACTGCTTCTGCTTTTCTCCCCGTGTATATGATGTATGCGTATATATATATATTATATAGATATATGTGTGTGTTTATGTGTGTGTGCTTCCTCGAGCAAGCGATCGTCATCCGACACGACGCCGATATTATGCAAGAATTTTAAACACCGAATATTACAAATTTCTTCCCCACGTACAAACTCGCTCCCTTCCCCCCTTATACCCCCTGATTCCACTGCCAGCGATTTTTTTCTTATTTCATTTTTCAATCTCCATTTGTCCATTGCCCTGTGTCACACAATGACCTACAAAAATGATAAAAATATACATATTTATTGAGGGCCAACAGCCCGGCCGATTTGGTGTAGAATGCCTTTTATACGGTTATTACAAATACTACAATAATTTGTTGTATCATATGATTATTATTCGCACAAGCTTAGAGAGGCCCGATGCACGATGAGAAAAGAAAGGAGCACGGGAATGAATAAATATAAATAAAATAAGATGGAAAGAGCGAGCCGAACGAGTCGCGAGTTCGTCAAGTAGAAAAAGCAGCTGTATGCTCCGACGACGATGAGAGAGTCTCCCCTCTTTCCCTCTCCCTCTTACAGACTCGTTAAGATAAAGGAAAATCGTTAATGAAGCAAGCATTTAAGATGCCGACGGTGTGTATTCAAACCCTGTGCTCGCGGGAGCAGAAAAAAAACGAGGAAAATTTAATTGAAAGAAGAAAAAGACAGAAGACCCAGCGAAGAAGTGGTTATGCGAGGTATGAAAGAGAGAGAGAGAGAGAGAGAGAGAGAGAGAGAGAGAGAGAGAGAGAGAGAGAGAGAGAGAGAGAGAGAGAGAGAGGGAGAGATGAGAGAGAGAGATGAGAGAGAGAGAGTAAGGATTGGTCGCGCTACGAGAGAATATAAGAGCTTCGCAAGGATATTCATGGTGCAGCGAAATGATGGATCCTTCTCAACTTGCCAGGACTTTTGTGGATAATCGACAATTGACGGAGAGTGAGCGAGAGAGCGAGAGAGGGAAACGGAGAAGTAGAACAAGGGAATCAAGGAAAATAAAGGGTCGATGAGAGAACTCGGTAATAAAGAGAACCTCTGCTCTTCGATCTTTATTCTTCTAAAACTCGTCTAAAACCATCTACAACCCTCCATTTCTTTTCCGTCTATCTTTTTTTTTCTCTATACTTCTGGTGGCAATTCTCGACAATCTCAAGAAAATATCCCGACAATCTCGGGGCCATTCGTGAAGTCCGTGAGACTCTCAGGTGCGTGTCCCGACGACATAAATTCTCTTTTTTTCTTTCTGTGTCTGTATATATATCTACTGATAGAAAATAAAAGGGCTTAAACCGCACGATTCAACAAGTAAAGTTATATGTGTTTCACGCCCTTTTTCACAATAGCAGTCAATATGCATTGCGCATACAAACATTCACACATACACACGCACAGACACAACGTGAGATACAACAAAACAAAAAAACGAAAAACGTTTTTCTCCGTGCTTTTTCTATCGGTAACGCGGGCGTAAGGGTGATAGGACCAGGAAGTATGACAATAGAGAAACAATGAGAGAGAAAGAGAGAGAGAGAGACAGAGACGAGGGATGAGCATAGCCATTTGTATCGTTGAGAGGTAACATTTTTCAGTTCTTCCCAGCTCCGTCCGAAGGTGCCGCGAGAGATACTCCGTGTACGTGTGTCACGCCTCTCCTCGAAACCCGGATGGCTCGCTTAGTAGAATAGATGGGGTTTAGCGTTAGAAAGAGAAAGAAAGATATAAAGTTGCGCCGCAGAAAAAGATTTTCGGTTTGATCGGCTTTATCACCGATATATAACAGTAAAACAGGAGAACGAAAGAGAAAGAGAGAGAGAGAGAGAGGAGGTAAGATCGGTCTTCGCGACGTCGTCAGGAACACGATCGATAAAAACAATCAACTAAAGTTTCTTTCGCATAATGTCTACTTCTCTCTTTCTTCCCTGTGCTCGCGAGATTCTCTTTCCTGTCTTCTCGCGCTTTTTCACGATTCCTCGAAATCGAAACGGCCATAGAATATATATTTTCTCAATGATTAAAGTCAAAATGACGTTCGAGTCGCATGATAGACAAAAATCGACTTTTCAGACAGCAGACAGAATTAGCCTTATAGTGATTGAACTTGAAATTTTACAATCGCAAGATGAGAGAAAATAATCATTCATCTGGATATATTAATCAACGATGCTGTAATATTTGGGCGAAAATGAAAGTCCAATGTTCATTTTTTTTTGTAAAAGACTTTGAGCGCTTTATTCACGTCAACAATCAACGCGTGCGGCCGTCATCGCTTGCGTTATTCATCCAAAGGGGCGCACCTTTCCTCCCTACCACCATCATTGGCTTCTGATTAAGAGACATGCCGGAATTAAGAATTCTCGCTGTTATATATATGTAGCAGGGGGGTACAAGTGTGAGCCCCGAACGATCACGGGACACGCTTCGCACTGACTGGCACCGGGCTGGCACCAAGAGTCTCTTTCGCTATAAGAGGGTGCATTTGCGCTTAGCTCGATCCGTGTATGCACTATCACCCCTATTACCCCCCCCCCTTTTCTTCTGCGTTCCGGTACGTTTTTTACCCTTGTATACTCGTGGCCAACACGAAAGCGTCAATGCAATTTGGCGTCGGTAAAACGTCTGATAGAGAGCGTCGTATACCGCATTCAAGCTTGCATACATGTATGTAACACGTGCAATGATGTGTGCTTCAATGATTTGTTTTCTTAATTAAATAGAAAGATCGATTCATTCAAAATATCTTTATTAACCATAAAAATTCCTAGTAAAAAATAAAATATTTAATTGTATTGAAGGCGTATTTAAAAGGTTTTTTCATATCCTAATGTTGGGTAGCGATTTAGTAATTGAGCGAACATTTTTTCCCTGTGTTAATATACCCAATACTGGATAGTATGAAACGGCAAAAAGCAACATACTTCAGCAATGGATTGTAGATTTTATTCCATAAATTTTCTACGGTATCCTTCATTATATACTGCCAAGTAAACGCTCCCTATATAGCTTTGTACCTGGATTTTTCTTTTATGCCATAGTTTATAAATTTAATTCGACTGTTTTAGTTACATATACTTTCTCGAGTGGCTTAGCAAACCTACGAAAATTAAGTGGTCCAATCTTCAACTTATAAATTGGAGATAGTCGAGTCTTTGGGACGTTGGACAAACGGAAAACCCAGAGTAGATTCTCCTCCAGCATTCAGATAGTTGAGACTCCTCAAGTCGAGAGTTGTTACAGAGGAATAGTCAAAAGACTCGCTTTACAATTGTTTCTCGATCTAGTCGAATCTGTTACATGAGTGTCGTAGTGGCGTATATTTCAGCATGTGTATAAGATCGTTATTTGCTGTCAGAAAATCGAGAGTATGCATGTACATTGTTTCGAAGTTAACAAATGGTAATACAATGGTATCCATGTATCCACCATACCGTGTACCACTGTCGCGTATCAGACCTTTTGACCTCTGCCATCTCTCTTCCACCCCCTCCCCCACTCACTCTCGCTCTCTCTCTCTCTCTCTCTTTCTGTGTGTGCGTGTCAATAGATGTTCAAGGAACCGGTAAGCCCGATGGCGCATTCACCGATCGTGATTACGTGAGGTCCACAGCATCGGCATAGGTTCCATCTGGCAGACTCGCGAGACAGGTCGTAAAGAGAAATATAGAGAGAGGGCTCGACATAGAAAGAAAGAGGAGGGAGGATGATGGTGTAGGACATCGCGGAGTGTTAGTGTAATCAGCCGATTGGCAGGCATCGCACGCCAGGCTCATTAGTGATCGGGCGAAGCCGGGTAGCCGCAGTTGCCTCACCTCTATGCAATACCCGGTACGGAAACCGTAGAGATCGAGGCCCTCTGCATGAAACGTTCCCGTTCGAGCTATACTCGTTCTCAGAGTCCCTGTGTCACGTTGACTCTGCTGTAGACTGCACAACGGAGAGGAAGAATTAGGGATGCGAAAACTTTGTCCGTTATACATACATGAAATAGAGTGAGAGGGGAAGAGAGAGAGAGAGAGAGAGAGAGAGAGATAGAGTAAGGGAGTGGAACAGAGGAAAAAGCCCTGCTGGACGAGACACACCGCAGCCTCCGTATAATAGCAGTGGCATTATATAGAGAACGAGGATCCAGCAGAGAACGGGAGATGTACGGCAAAAGCTACGCGCACACGCGTGGTCCATGCAACGGAATGACAAATAAAACGCGTTTATAGTATTATGTACGCCCTCGAGTGGTTCACTCTTTGCTCCGCTTCGTCTATAAATTATTTTTTATCGGAAATTAAAAAAAAATCTTTTTTTTTTTAAAGTAGATAAATAAAAGCTGCACATGTCGTAGCCGATTTTGAAAATTCCACATTCTCCAATAATGGCAGTCGTTTGACCGAAAAAATAGTTTTTTTTTTAATAGAAAAAATTGCTACGACTGGTGTGAAAAAAATTCTACGATCAGTCCTAGTTAACCGCATAAGACCCTCTTATAGTGCCTAGCGTGAAAAATTTTCTACCTCCACATCACGGTTATTTTTTTCTTTTGGAATAACTTGCGAAACATAAATTAAATAGTTTTATAAAAAAAAATATATCAAGGACCTGAGGATGCTGAAGATGGATATTATTGTACTACCTTTTAAAAAGTACGAGTGAATTTTCTAAAAATAGAAAATTACAATTTTTTAAAATCAAGTTTTATGCACCAAATATTATATACAATAGAGCTGACTCCAGTATAACGACAAGAAGAAAATTCATAGATTACTGTAACTACTGTAGTACATGTACTTGACAAATAGCATATATATATTTTCCATGATGGGACATCCTTTTGCCCAGCTGCATTGCACTCGAACTCGCGGTTTTATCATCATATGTTACATACAATACGAGAGAGGAATAGAGAAAGAAAGAGAGAGAGAGGGCCAGATATAAAGCCAGTGTTGAACAAACGATCCAAGAATGAGGATACAAGAGAGAAAGAAAGAGCGAGAAAAAAAAATATATGAACTATAAATTGCTAATAATACACGTATGCAGGCCAAGAGAGAAGGTAATCCGAGGATACTGACGATACTGGCTCCGTCTAATGGCCCGTGACGATACTTATTTATTTTTACGGCCCTCTCATCCAGTTTTCATTTATTTTTTTCTTCATCCGTATTACTGGCGAGTCCTGTATATATATTCGACTGCCTAATAAGCCAGGAGGGCGTACTACACGACGTTTTAAACGCAAACTGATATATTTATTATGCCCTTTTTCTTCTCACCAGTAGATGCATATTATACCTGTACCTCGTTCTTTTACCGCGTATATAGTATATCGTTACCCTATATAGGCAAGAGACCATACAATGAAAGCCAGAAGAGAATCGAAATCTACCCTGAGACAGGACTCTCGATGGTGCTTCGACGACATAGTCTGTTTCGCTCCGGATCGATCGAGCACTATGCATTATATTCTACTTGCGGGGGTGCACGCGAGAGTGCATCATTCGCAGGTACTCGTTCCCTATATATTCTACGCCATACTATTGCACAAGGTATATGAGATACTTGATTTTAACTTGTCGATCCTCTGCAAGGAATTAAAAAACGCGACTGCTACCTAGAAATCAATTTACATAGTAGGACTATCGAAAAAAATGCTCTTCTCCGGATTTGAATAAAATTTTTGGATCTATTCATTAAAGGTTTTCCATAAACAATAGTTTATTAGTTTATATAATTATAGTTTTTTCATAAACAATAGTTTATGAAAAACCTGAAGTCCGTGCGATAATTTTCACAACTATGCCGTATGAGTTTTCAAATTTTTGAAGGTTATAAAAATTTTGAGAGAGAGCGAAATCTAAAAAAAAAGGACGCTTTTCTGAACCGTCATGATATGTAAAATGTAAACGTTGCTTTTCCCGACTCATCATTTTTTTCATTATTGTTGAATCATACGAGTTAATCTAATACTCATTCGATATTACTTATTAGCTAACTCATCTGCACTGAATTTACTCATACCAACAAGTTTTTTCTGGCATTTTATGAAGCGTAAATGAAATATTTTCAGTTTTTTTGGCCAATTTGATTCTTCACAGTGTCACTTTAAGTTTCATCCTTTTTCGAACAGCTCAATGAGTATGTCAACATTTGAAATTCTATTCTAAAATTAAACTTACGATTTCATACGTGATAAAAATTAATCCCTGAAAGCGAGGCCCTGCTCTGTGTCGGAAATTGGTGAAATCACGCATATATATCGATCCCGACTTCAAATGGACGCGGTATAGAATATTGGAGGACAACCCTATACTTTTTTTTCAGCATGATTTTGCGTTTCGGACAGTCCGCGCGTGAGTTCGTGCAAATTGTCTCTGCCCAGTATCAGAGCGAAAGAGAGTGAGAGACAGACGCAGAAAAGAACGCGCTGTATATATACGGCATACAAGATATATGTACGGTATCGATGTCACTGACAAATTTTCGCCGACCTAGTGCAAAAGGCTCTCCTCTCCGTTGTACTGGCTGCTTCGCTACCGACGCCTGGGATCCTCTCTCGGGATACACCCTACTAAACGGTTCTCCGCTCTTCATCGTGCTTACTCTCTACCTTTATATCGTATGTACGGGTATGCAGGTGTACCTATCGCGTAACTCAGACACTCACGTTCTTCGTCGTCGTCGTCATCGTCGTCGTCGTCGTCGTCGTCGTCGTCGTCTTCCTCTACTTCTCCTTCATATGCGATGAGTACCATCGAGTTCTCAACGCCGCGACATCGTTCATATCTCCCGCTCTCGGGCACAAGGTACACCAACTGGAAAACTCGCGAGACGAGTTTGACGAGATTTTTATGGGCGTACGAGGCTCACAGGTACATACAGATATGCATAAATTGCACATGCACATATATGTAAACATACTTGTATTCTATGTATAAAAGTGCGTACGTATATTATATATATAAATATATGGATATTATATATATGGATCTATATAACGTACTGAATTCGCTGCTCTGCTCGGCGCGTTGCCCCATCCAAGAGCGATGAAAGATTGTGCCAATATATCTTCTAACCATCATTATTTATTATCCTCAATCTCCGCTGCTGCCGCCGCCGCCTTCCTTTTTCACAGACTTCAGATCGTTCTTTCACTTCGAGACACTCTCTCACGCTATATATTTGTGATTTATTATGTATTTTGCAATAATGACGTATCGGATTTATTATTTTCACCATCGTATATTATTTTATTTACATTCATCATGGTGAAAAAAAAATTTCATCCTGATATTTGAGGTTCAAGAGAAATGTTACAGTGAATTTTTATAAACATTGATCTTATGCAACGTCAATTCAATGAAATCATTGACAGCTGTCACTTTTCGTAAACCATCGATCGCACATCGAACGGATATTTTTTTTTGTCAATGAAATGGCGTCTCTGTCGGTCTATATTTTATGAACGTTGAAAATATTTTTAGTTCACTGATTTTAGTTTGATATAAGAATAAAAAGAATAAGGATGAAACTCATCCGGTCCAATAGACGATATTTCTTATTACCGCAGCCGTATCATATAACAACGAAAAATGAAATTCATCATTCTTTTTTCAATTGAAAAAAGAAATTGCTGTAATAATTTGCGTGGAAGAGTTTTGTTACAAACAGTTGTAATAACTTTACGGTTCTCGCAGTGGGTAACTTGAGTACGATATGAGTACGCGATCAACGCGACATATTCGTGGTTTCGGGGAAAACGAAAAAATAAAAAAAAAAAGTTGATACGCGGCAAAATGATAAAGAGAAGGAAAGAGAGATTGAGAAGAAAAGAAGAAATAGAAGGAAGATCGTTGCGGAGGGATGAGGTCGACCAATTATTACGGGGTCCCCGGTGGGCCTTAATATGGCGAGGGCGGGCTTAATAAGGCAGGGGAGAGTTTCGGCGTTGACCACAGCGCAGCGCCGGCTGGACAAAGAGAGATTTCTTTTCCTTTCCCCACCTACCCGATACCAGGAGGTCAAAAATGCGCTCAAAAAATTGCCGCCAATTTGAATTGCTAATTCACATGGCGGCGTTTGCTCGGCTGCCGTTGCGCTTCTCTCTACCTTATACCCGATCCACCTTCTCTCTTTCTCCCGCTCGTTCACTTCTGTGCGGTTCCTACCGGTGCAAAACAATAGCCGCTTGTATAGCGGTATATATACGAACAACCAACGACTCCTCCGAAACGAAGAGGCTCACTCTGACGAAGTCCATATAAGTGTTTCGTTTGGCTCGGAGAAATGCAGCCGAGGGAAATAAATAAAATAAATGAATAGAATGAACGGCGGGGGGAGGGGGGGGGGGGGGGAGTACGTAGCGACAGGGGGAAGCTGGATGCGAGATGGACTCAGCGAAAACGAAGCGGTCTCTTGCAAGATCGGCGAAGAGTCGTAGCCGAGGAATTATAGTAGAAGAGAAAGATCGTCGACACACCCCGAATAATTAGTCACTGTCACGTCTCTCCGAGAATCCGCAAGGCTAATAGAAATGAAAAAAAAAAAATACATATGCGCAACTTATTAAAAAAAAAAAAAAAACAACAACAACATTTCAAATGTGAAGGACTTGATGCAAGCGAGCACACTATAATAATATGCTTTCCAATAATTTTCTTCTTTTCACAATCAGTAAAATTTCACCTGGATAGATGCAACCGTCAACCAATTATAAAGTCAAAAGTCGTGTAAATTTGCCTTTTTCCGGAAAGATTAAACATCCTGTAATATAATCGGTGCAGCGTATCCTTAACACGCTAATATATAGAAACCTCGAAACGTCAATGTTTCAGGAAAAGAACGTTTTCGTGAAAACCAATCGAAAAATCTTTATCCCCTTGCAAAGAATCTTTTTAAAATTCTTTACGTATATTCAAGCAGATTTTCGTTTTCTTGATTGGTAGAACGATTTTTTTCTTCATTTTTTTTCGAATTTTCATCTAATGCAATGACGGATATCACATAACACCCCTGCATAAAGTATAGCCCCAGTCTCCTCTCTGGTCGCCCAGTGATGCGTGCAGCAGATCGTGCACATAATACAGTGCCGGTCGACCGTCGGACTCGTCCTTGATAAGATAAACTCAAAGGCAAACGGGCGCGCAGCAGCAAAGTGGTAAAGAAGATCAAGAGGAACGGTACGGGGGGGATCGTGTGTTGCGCACCGATCCCTCCCGAAGTTATGAGGCCCGAGATCGCGGGAGAACGCGTGCACATCGACATGATCCGCATATTATATATATATATACATACAATGAAGGATACATGTATGTTTTACACTGCGTGTGGACAAACCGGTAGCGAAGCACCCGATGAACAGAGGTAACCGCATTCTCGCGCCAGATACGTTACTATACGTATGTATATACACGTATGTATTCATGCATGTACGTCGAACTCTGCTAACAGGCATACAGATCGTTCTTTTGTGTTAGTTATGTTGTATACAACGAATATATATATATATCGATGTATACGTTATATATTGAGTTCTTGCGCGGGTCCTTGCTACGACGGCGTTCTCAGGTCCCGCGGCTCGGCTAATCTGTCTTCCGGTTCGCGCGGTCATCTCTTCCGCTTCCGTTAGGATCCCCCGTAGTGCCAGTCACTCACCAGATAATTATCGAGAAATGTATAGACGCTGTATATAGAGCATGGAAGGTGTCTGAAAGGCACATGTTATATACAATGGGTATATAAGATGTGTGTATACACTAACTAAATGTAAGTGTGCATAATACGGCTATAGTAGCACTGGTTATGTACACATCTGTCCGTGATAGAGGTGCATAGAGCCGAAGATCAAGGATGATGTGTACTACACGTGTTTCTCAAGCAAGATTTGTATTATAATAGGTTCTGATTGAGCAAGTAGGATTATAGCGATGATTGTGTCGTCTCGTAGTATTGAACGGGTGATATTATATTTGGTACATGCAAGTTCGTCACCTCTCCTGTTTCCAATGACCAGCATACGCAAATTATGTGGGGAGACCTACGGCCTGCAGATTCTGTCTCTCACCGATTCAAACATTTCGTTGTTTCACACGGATATTAACCTTTTAATGGCACACAAGTGGGATTTCGCATAAATTTTTATGTACTTTCGTATTTATATTCTTACAAATTCGATTGAGTGAGCTATAAGTTTATTCCTGTGAATTTTAAGCTCGATGTTGCCTCTGCCATTCGATCAAGGATATATTTAAAGAAAACGCAGATAAAAAATTGAAATTGAATTGTACAATTAATCTCATTAAAACTCACAGTACTTTCACGTAATTCTCACAAGCATACAAATATTTGTTTGTATTGTCATTATCAATCTGATATTCATCGGGACTGCTGCGATTTCTCAGCGTAATGGGAACATCATGATATTCTACTTTAAAGCGGCTCAGCTGAAACTCCAAATTTCACTCAATAGTATCAGATAGAATATAGTTCACTATCGCGCTTATCTGCTTCATCGCTACCCTAATATCTCGCGCACGCCTTTGAACTATAAAGTACATCCATTCGTGATTGATTACCCGGGTACATTCGTAATTGGGTCGCTCTCCCGGGTATGTATATAGTATATGTATGTATAATATAAGAGAGATAATGTTTCCTGAAACGTTGGCCTCGTCGGTACTGTGTAGAGCAGATCTGGCAAACATTGCGAGCCTCTCTGCCGATGCAATTTGGATATTCGATTTGCGCTCTGCGACTCTGGAAAACGATTCAAGAGACTGCGTTTGGTGGTTCGTCGTAGCATCCTCTCGATTTTCGCGTCAATCTGCAAAGTCCTCGTCTATACCTATCGCTCTACATGATATATATACATATATATATATATATATACACGGATATATATATTATGGACGTATATTCGTGTATAGATATCCACTTTACTTAAGGGCTTCCACATCACAGTGATCTGGAATTTGAACGAGCAATACGCATCCCTACATCTGCGTATGTGTATCTTGCAGTACATCACACACTATTCTCGTAAACTAATCCCAATACGAATTAGGAGAAGCTCATACACCTGCACGCTGCATATATATTTGTATCGCTATAACTTCACTGTCAATATGGATTGTCGGAGGAAGGAAGATATGGGCACTGCATCTCTATCACCATCATGGAATTCAATCAATCTGCTTGTGTCCCGTTGTGCGCCCAAAAGAGACGTAATAAGCGACACGTGAAGGCTGGCTGTTAGACATTTTATGATGAATAATTGTCACAATATAATTATCAAAAGAACATCATTAGTAATAAGAGGTATGAACGATTCCAGTTGGGACTTTATAAAATGACTTCTTCAGTCGTGTAAAACATCGTTTTGTTCGTGAATTACAAGCACTGTGGTTGTACTTCGTTTTTAAAGTAAAACCTTCGAGCGACCGGAATGACGCACTGAAAAAAAAAATTTTACAGATGTAAAAAAACAAAAACTGTGTATGCTGAGATTGAGTACTTTGGAACGAAGGGAAACTCTAGCCACGTCAACGGAACGATGATTTTCCGAGAATTGAACCCGACTAAATTAGAAACCAACCCGGTGAATTACTCTATTTTCCAGTTGTGCGATTATCCAGGCCGCGGGTATAGCTTAAACGCTGATTCTAAGACTCGAGCACGCAGAGAGCTCGCAACGACGAGTCTTCTTCATCTTCGTGTCTTTATTCCTCTTGCGCCAGATAGAAGTCTAACTCGAAGGCGATACAGCACATTCGCCAAGTCCGTGTGTCAAGTGTATCCATACGCGCCCCGTGAGTATACGGTTAAAGTGTCGTACGAGAGTATAGCAGAAACTGCATAGCAGTCGCGCGAACTAACGTTTCCACTACAAAGTATGTGCATAGTATATTTCGCTGTATACATACTAATGCTATTTATACACGTATTTATACACGTACTTATGGCTTCGTGAGACAGAGTGAGTGTATAATAACTCGCCAATACAGGGAATTCCGTGTCAAGCATATTTATATACATGATCTAGTTATAGAATATTGAATTATTTCTATGCACTCATTCTTATAAAGTTTCTTTGAAAATACCAATGTAATGCTCAAGAATACCCGCAAGCTTAAAAATAATTTTAACGCAACGCTATCCTGCCAAGATTGAATATTTCATGAATAATTTTTTAACGTTTGCAACAATATTTTTGTCCTCGAAAATGATTTTTAGGGATCGCTAGAGAATTTTTTGGATTATTATTTCAAAACAATACTCGGCCACATTACGAGTCTGAACAAAAAATACATAACACCACGATTGGCTATTGATAAAGTGAAAATAATATTTTTTTTAAACGAAAAAAAAAAACTGATTTTTGAATGTTTCAAAAATTTACACGGAATGTAGCATGTATAATGTCGCGAAACCCGAAGATGAAGGAGCGTGAAAACGTCAAGTACATAAGTGGAGAGTACTCGGTCGTACAGTAGTGCGAGGGAATAAAGCACGGACGAGAACGAAGTAGAAAAAGATCGAGATACACAGACACAAAGTATATGCCCAAGATGGGCTTACATCTACTCGGCGTTTGATCTCCTTTCGTTGTCGCACGAGTTATCCACAAGCTCGAGCATGGGGTTTTATATATCAGACGAGTGGGACGGCTCGATGCATGACTTGTAATCGCATGGCAGAGAAAGAGAGAGAGAGAGAGAGAGAGAGAGAGAGAGAGAGAGAGAGAGATAGAGAGATAGATAGATAGATAGATAATATTTATTATGCCCTAGTGTACACTTTGGGGCAAATTATATAAGGTACAAGGAAGTACATTGCTCAAAAAAAGAAAAACAAAAGTATGATAAATTGAGTACAAATTAACTTAAATTTAAATCTGTAATCTAGCTTACTAACCTAGAAAATTTACGCAGTCGTTTCATTTCATTTAAATACATTCAATTAAGTGTATTTCGTACTCTGTTGCACTACATCGCCTCCACACTGAGCTCTTCCGTTCGGAATAAATGATTAAAAAGCCGGTCTTTAAACGTGATAAGCGATGGCGCGGAAATGACCGCAGCGGGAAGAGAATGCCATAGGTAACACGCAGAAATGCTAAAAGAATTACGATATGTAGCAGTACGGTGAGCTCGAATGTGGAACGTATGCAAAGGGAGTCTAGATGACCTGCGCATCCTCTCATCAACTGCACAAAATAGGCCACGAATATATTCAGGAACACTCTCATGGAGCATCTTATAAACTAGAATGCCCTGAAAATATAACCGTCGATTTTTTACAGACAGCCATCTTAGTCTATGACGATACGGGGTAATGTGCACGTCACGACGCAAGTCGAAAATGAAACGAATGCACATGTTTACTAAACGCTGCAGTTTCACATCAAGCTCGTCTGTAAGATTGTGATAAATCAGGCAACAATAATCAAGATGAGGAAAAATAAGTGTGGTAATAAGCTTGATTCGCAACTCAGTCGGCAAGGAATTCCGATGAAATTTCAGCTTATGCAGAGTCGAATAGACTTTGCGCGAGATTTCTGAGACATGCCGATTCCATGAAAGATTTGATGAGATGAAAACGCCAAGATTTCGCTCTTCACTTACATATGGCAGCGGTGTGCCATTAATGGAGATGCACGGTAAAGCGTCGAGATCCATACGAAGAACCCGAGCATTACTTCCAAGGATCATGATTTTCGACTTCGAAATATTCAATTTGAGGCCGTTTGCGGTAGAAAAATCAAATATTGCATTGACATCCCTACTGATGAACATTAAGGCCTCGTTTAACTCATGAGGTTCACAACTCAGATAGATTTGCGTGTCATCAGCGAAAATCATATGGTTGGAATAACGCAAGCCAGCAGCAATGTCATTTATGAATAAAGAAAATAAAATGGGACCCAGAACAGAACCTTGCGGCACGCCCATTGTAGTGTTCAGCCATTTAGAGCAATTTCCTTCATCATCCACAACGGCTTGAGATCTACCTGATAGATAGGAGAAAATCCAGTACAAGGTAGCATCAGAGAAGCCGATCAACTTAAGTTTGCGAAGAAGATGCACATGAGACACCGTATCAAATGCCTTGCTAAAATAAAAAAGCTAAAATCTTGCTAAAATCAAAAAGAGAGAGATAGAGAGAGAGAGAGAGAGAGAGAGAGAGATAGAGAGAGATAGAGAGAGAGAGAGAGCGAGAGAGAGAGAATGAGAGGGCGGGGGGGAAAGAGATGGCGGAAGGGAGAGAACCAGGAAGGTGGAATGTCACCCCCGTAAATATGTATAAGGCAAACGTTTGACGGAATTATTGGCACTTTGAAGAATTGAGAAACTTTAATTAAGGGAGGTTTCTACTTTGTTGAGCCAAAAAATGTTCGATTTTTCACCAATTTCTTATGCGAAAAATGTATCAAATATCAAATATTGATATTTGGTATGCTTACTAAATGGTCTTTATTGAACATGATAATAACTTTTAAAGTTTGACACAGCCATGATATTGGGAGTAACAGAAGCCACGTATGTCGGTGCGCCGGCGATGATATTTTTCGCTTGCGGAAGTCCTGGACCGGTGATCTGAAACAAAAAAATCAAACATATTTTTACTTTGTACAATATTGTGTATAAGTTCAAGTGGAATGAAGAAGAAATATTGAAAAATAAAAAAATAGTGATTGTTGCAGTTAATGATTCAGTTTTTTGTTCATAAAATAAAAAAGTTTGAATATTTTTGGATAATTCTATTTCGACTCATACACAATATTGTATAATGTGGAAAAATGTTTGAATTTTTTGCTTTAGATCACCTCTCCGAGACTTAAGACTTCCGCAAGCGATGAATGTCATCGCCGGCATACCGACATACGTGGCTTTTCCCATTCCTAATAACATGTTTTGTCAAACTTAAAAAGACATTTTCATGTTCAATAAAAACCGCTTAATAAACATGCCGAATATCAACGTTCGATATTTAATATTTTTTGCATAAAAAGTTGGTGAAAAAACGAACATTTTTTGACCCAACAAAGTAGAAACCTCCCTTGTTGTTCCCTCTATTTTCTTATACGTGCGATTGACTGTATTACGTCTAACGTCTGTATCATTGCAATATTTACGTATATAGTTACTCCGCAAGCTTCAAAGCAAGTGTTAACACATTGGCTTTTCCCTCGTTTCTCGGTGATGGAATTATTTTCTAATTGAAAACGTGTGCATCAGACAGGTTCTCGTCTATATCGTATATTTCTAAGTACACTCTCGTTCGAGGTTTGGGTTTGTGAATTTCTCGTTACGGCAAAAAATAAGTTTTCAAGACTTTTATACGTCGCTCCTTATCAATAGATCCAAAATTTTTATCCCCATACACACATTCAGTTCAAACAGTTGTATTCTCATCGGGTAACTTGCGGTTCTCGTGTAAAAAAATGGTCATCCATTTTTCAATAGTACTGCGTTTAAAATGTGTCCAAATGTCAAAGGAACACATTTTTTTAAATGTCTTGATGGGTACGTGTTCGTATAGGTGCATGCATGTGCGCGTATGGACGAAGGTGTACATGTGATGAGGCTGAAAAAAATCAAATATGCCAATCTCCCTTGTACGATATAATTTTTACGAGGATTGAACGAATCTGTGGGATTTTACGAGATATTGAATTTGTTCAAAAACATGTTTTCTTTTTGCATGATTAAGGTCCTTTCGATTCGTTTCTAAATTAACTTGCCTCTTCGCGGGATAGTCGATGCAGGAGGAAACATAGATCGGTGAACTTTTCATTCTTCACCACCTGCAAAATGATCGCAAACTCTGGCACAGTCTTTTCTTCGTGTTAGCAGAAAAAAAAAAAAATTAAAACGAAATTTGGAAACGAATCGAAGTTTTGCGTGGAAAGTTGAGGCACTCGACGGAGATGGCTCCTTTTTTTTCTTTCCCAAGCTGTCTAATGACTTCTCCACTCTTCAACATTGACCAAGAATATTCCGCGCTGTGGCGTAGGTCGCCCATGGTCCTGTACTTAAGCGGGGGCCACACGAAGCACTTTGCCCAACGCTACTTCGTCCGTTACTTCGTGTATCCCGTGGCTTCGCAGTGATTACAGATTTTAATGAAACTGCATCAACTAGAGGTCGTAGTGCACTGCGTATACTAACGTTTTAGCGCTCCTCCACCGTTATCCGTACAGTTAATATATATATATATATATATATATATATATATACATATATATATAATATATATAAACACATGCGGTTCGAGCTAGCCATCACAAGAGATCGCAGTTGTGCGGCTCGCCACGGTTCAAGCAGCTCTCGGACTTGCTACGAAAGTTCTCCGAGGGCATTCACGCGAGAGATGTGTCCCAAGAGAAGTACCCGCGTAGTTATTCGAGTAGGACGACGATGCTGCGCAGCGTGCTGAATCGCCGAGTGACCAGGATTTATAACTCTTTGCTATAAGGGCGATTTGCCAAAAAAATTATACACCTTTTGAACTCATGATTTTTTATATTTTCGTAAATCTTCTTTTTTTTCATTAAAAAAAAAAAAAGCTTTCCCGAACTCTGACCATATGGGCGATGTTTTTATTTACAAAGTGCACACGATAGACTGTATTTCTTACCGATTTTATTCACAAGTTCTACTCCCTAATCGTAAATGAATTTTAACAAAGATTACTGAAAAAAAAGAAAAAAAACTAAAATCATCGGTGCGTCGTAAACAAGCGGGTGCGTTCAAATGTGTCAGAAGAAATTACATTTTTTTTCGGGATGTAGGTATGTGTGGAACGTATCCGAGAGTTGCAATAAAATCTCAGACCATAAGATCCACAAGTGTGTCGCTATTTTGAAGAATCACCTCTATACATATTCATGCATCCATCGATTGATAACAAACAAAAGGGCGTAACCAACATCACTTTACGTATTCAATCATATGTGTATCATGCCCGTGGGCTTGTCAGCGTTTGATATTCATATGGATATACATATATATTGACCGTTTCGAACCCTACCGCTCGCGATCCCTGCATGGTGATGGCCCGTAAAAGGACATTTGTTGCTCTATATGGATCCAACGGATACCAAATACATCGCGAACTCGAGCGCGACGAAAAAAAAAAACAAGAAAAAAAAAAGCGGCTGGAGAGAGAATATCGGGATCCTCTTGTCTTCTTCGCGTAGTTTCCTCTTTGTGCTCATACAAGCCGTAGTGTATATCATATACTCTACCTGCTACATACTTTGTGTGCTTGCTCCGGTGTTTAAGGGCTGTTCATTTTTTTCCTCGCCACACAGATTCCGTCCCTTCACTTTTTTTTCCTCTCGTGAGGTCGCGATATATACACCGGCTCATCAATACGTATACGTCGCACGTGAATGCGAATTCGACGAACCTATATATGTATACATATATTCATGCACTCATTCGCGATCGATCGCATGACAAAGACGCGCGAATAACTCGTATCATGTTCTACACGCTGACGAGTAACTCGTGTCGCAGGAAGCGAGAAAATAATAATGTGACGAAGTCTTTCCAGTTCGAGTTTCATGATGGAATTAAAATTTAAAAGTCAACCTTGTGGATTATAAGGCTGTGTAATAAATTTCATATTCCTTTGCCTGGCAATGTGCATAGTGAAAAATTTATGTTGCACCTGGGAAAATAAAATTTTTAAACTTTTCGACTTTTTTTCCGTTTCTCCTGATATCATACACATTTTATAGGGATTGAAACGAATTTCATGGAGTTCCTAATGAATAACTGCTGTGACGGAAAATATTAATACAATCAGTAGAACTTATAGTCTGCAATCAGATATAGATGGTTTCGATAAAATCTCGAATATTCACCGACGTCAAAAACTGATTTCCGGTAGCTTGGGATAATGTGGTTTCTTTTAACCCCGCTATTACTTATAAGCATTTGAAAATAGGACTTTCCGCTGCATCGAATGTTTATGAGGCTCAACTGTCGATCCTGGAGAATATATATTTTTTTAATAGTTAATTAAAACTGTTACAAGTGACGGCATTACTGTTACTATCACGGCATTATTATAAAATACAAATATCGAGCATGACAAGATGTCAAAACATTTTTAGTTTCATTAAATTTAGCCTTTCGTTTTAATATGCGCCGATTGTCATTTAACTTAAAATCGTGACGTTCTGAAGTATTTTTCTTCGTGAATTAATTTTCAACGTGAAACTGTGTCGATGTCTCGACGAGAATTTGAAATTTGTATGAGTAACAAAAAATGTGAGAAATTCTTGTGACACTCTTGAACTCGATCTTCCTTCGTTCGGTACTCTTTCCGTTGATTCCATCGAAAATCCACTGGATTCCTAAATCCACGCGATGCGTCGCAAACTAGTAGAGAACAAGAGTAATAGAGAAAGAGAGAGAGATAAAGAGAAAGAGAAAGAGGGACACACAAACAAAGAGGAAAAGAAAGAGATAGATAGTCTCGCGAATTCTTTGGTATCCTATAGGTGCTCCAGGCGAACTCTGCGTGTCCCCGGATTCACTCGCCTTATATGTATATATATATATATATATATATATATGTCCTGAGGCGTTCTCATGCCCTTTTTATCTATTCCCAAAGCGTTCGACTCTCGCAATCCTCCCTGAAACATTGGTCCCCGAAGCACTACCGTTCGAGATTCGTCGCTCTCTTTCTCTTGGGAGAGATACCTCCGTAGCAGCATCACACACAAAAAGTCACACTTTACAAAACCTCGGGAGGCCACGTTGGAAGTCTTTTATACATACAGGTGTATACCCACTTTCTCTTTTCGGGCTTTACTCAAGAATACGTGAAACGTGATTTTTCCCGAATAAATTCATCCATCTAACCCCATGCGTATATCTATATACCTAAACTGAAATATATTTGTCTCTCTCACTCTCTTGGCTCTCGAATCTTTCATCATATCTGGTCACGGAAACTCTCTGCATCGTCGTTGGATTCTAACATTCGACGATTCTGCAAAGAGGGAAAATTCGTGGTGAAACTCATTGTGAACGTACACAACGAAACTTTGAATTCAATCAAAATTTTTTCACTCTTCTGAATATAAAAATGTCTTCGTTCCGCGCATCATTACTGCTACCACTGGCAATGAGAGAGTCTCAGGAGTTATTTTTCTCAACCACCCTCTTTCTTTATCCCCCACGACGAATGGCGAAAATTTTCTTATGAAAGTCAGTAATACTTCATATACAGCAATATCATCGAATTAGTTGATACCGGCATTAGATAGCTTCGAGGTCGATATTTTTCACTTCCATATCGCACAGCAAAGTCGGAGCATCAACTTTCATGATTATTGACTTTTGAATTTTATAACATATGTGATATACGCGCGATGTTAGTGCAATTTTTGCTGAAAACATATTTGGGAGTATTCCAGTTACAGTGAATGGTTTGGAAATATGCAAAAAATCAATGTTTTTTTTTTCCGTTTAGCGAAAATACGATGGCGCAAAACTACAAGTCACAAGCCCCCCCCCTATTATAGAAACATATATGTGTGCGTTTAGGATATTAGATTTGCATAAAAAGATATTGTCAATTTCAAAAGATCGTTACATAACATAGATATGACTTTTTACCGAGGCAGATGGAGGGCACAGTAGTGGCTTCGTTATCCCTCCATACTATTCTTCTCTTGAAAAAGGAGTGAGGGTTTCTGCAAGCTCTTTCTGGCGTATATGTTGCCCAAACTCTCCTCCTTTCTCTCTTGCGGTGCAAGCGGGTTTCGCGGCCTTCTGCAGACCCCGAGGATAAAGTTTCTAGTTCAAGTCATCTCTTTTCCGGCTTACCTCTATCTGTTTCCCCTCTTTCTCTTTCTCTCTTTCTGTCCTTCTCGTGTCCTTATTCTCTCGCCCTTTGAATCTCGACTTACCCTTCTGACTCTGCGCATTATTCGCTTCTCGAGCTTTCTTCTACGCTATACTGTCTTATGCTGTACATACATCGACTATACTAGCAAACGAAAAGCCTTAACTGACATTGGCTTACGTGCTAAACGGTGTGGGTTGAGTCTTTTTATTTGATAGTAGTCTATATCTTCCGCATAGTCGGCAAGAAAAGTCCTTTCATGGGGGTAGCTCTCGGGCACACACAATTCCAATGGCGGCTTCGCGCGCAGCTTTCACGATTCGATATCAAACCAACTTTCATATAATTTCCTGCCCTGGGGAGAGGGCGAAAGTCCTCTGTTCGATCCTTGCATGGTCTCCAACAGCAGGAGCATCATAGACGTTATATAGATAAACAAACTTCCGCCGTGATCTCTCTCTTCTCTCTCTCTCTCTCTCTCTCTCTCTTCTACTTCGAAGCAGTTTCCCACGAATCTTCCGATAAGCATCGAGTACGCCAGCAAAACTCTCTGTATAGCCTTGTCTGGTGTATGCACTTGCCCACACAGGCCCTCAGCCCTCTTCGGCTACTTGCACCATATATATGCTTGACCGTCCATTTTCAGTGTCGCGTCGCTGTGCGCGCCAAAAGTGCCTCAACCCCCTCGCGTGCCGACCCAGCACCGTTCCACAACCCAGGAAATGACATATATTGGCCCGTGAACTCGAAACAACGGGACTTTGTCCCCTTCCGAAAAACCGATCACCACAATTCTTCCTTTTTGTCATCCGGTTTCTTCTTTTTTATTGTTTTTCATTGTTATTATTACTTCTCCTTCTTGTCTTGGCGAAGTATATATTTTTGCTGAGATAACCAACGATGCGCTCTTCGATATTCCAACCATAAAGTTTCTTTATGAACGGGATTTCCGTTTTTTATCGTCATCCCTTGCCTCAAACGTTGATAGCATCATTGGAGGTGGAGGGGTATTATATGCTTATGGAAAAAAATTTCTCTCGTACGTATACATAACGTGTCTACTCTGAGTATATTTATATATCGAGAGAGAAACACGACAAGGGTCGATTTATACTTTGATTTTTCTTGACAACGATTTTACATCTCTATCCCTGTCTCGGTAAGCTATAAAAAATAATCGAATAACCGAGCTCGGTCTGCTTGTACGCGTACACAAAAGTACATCCGTTTCCGCGATGTTTTATTTGCATTTATCTCTTCTTCTTTATTGTAAGATTATATATTATTATATCATGACTTTTTGCTCGCTGTCACGATTCCGTAATATTCTGCTGAGACCCAAAGTTCACGAAAAGAGTTCTCGTGGAATGAAACAAAAAAATCTCGCAGGAAATGGTTTCTAACAGAGCAATGATAGAGCTAGTTACGGGAGAAAATTAATTTTATAAAGCTGTTGCCTCCACGTGCAAAGGTCAAATCGATCAGATTGCCCATACAACAAGTTATGAATGACACTGTTGCAGCAAGTTACACGAGCGTATATCAGGTAATTAAATTTTCGAAGCGTGCTGCTGCGCTTTACTTTCCAACACGAAGGTAGATTTAATTTTCTTTAAAGCCGAAAGTGTTTGGCACGCTCCCGAGCTTAATGACATACGATAAGGGCTTCAGGCGAGGTATCGCTTAGAAGCGAGAGGAATCTATTAAGGGTTAGAGTGATGTCCCTTGATCACTCATGCATTTGATAAACACCGCTGCATATTAAAAATAAAAAGCACTACGCAGATCCTTGAAGAAAGCGACTGTATTCATATTATATAGCCTTCTATAGCCTAAACCTCTCACAAACTATATGCCAATTAATGAACAATGTTTACTTGCAGAATCCGTAAAATAATTCATGTAACGAATACATGGACAGACCGATCCATGAAATAATTCATGGACGAATACGTGATGGACAGGCCGATAAACAAAAATACAAACTCGCCTTATTTTTATTAAACGTATATTGATAATCATAAGGAATAATGGTAAATTAGATCCTAGATTTTTCCTTTTATATCCAGTCGTGATTGGTCAACTTTGATCATTGATTACTTGGCTAATTATTATCGTAAAAGAACTAAAGATATTGAAAAATTAAACGTTCCGGTTTATATAAGACTCCGTAAGCGTAAATACAAATAAAACACGAAAAATTATCTATGATAACACACTACCCTCAGTATATCAGGGGTTGGTAAGCCGAAAAAGAGACATTTTGCACGATAGCTTGCCACAAAGCTCCTCTAGCTCGCTCTTTCCCTCGTTCTCCAAACTCCATTTTCTCTGATCCCACGAGGCAGGACACGTAAGGTAGAGAACGCAGGTTATCATCACGAAACCCGAATACCGCTATTCAAACATTTGCAATGCGCGGGTGCAAGTCCATTCACACCATCGGTGCATATACACAACACGTTGGTGTGAGCACAGTATACACATATATTACATACATGGATTCCAGACGCTCAGCAGGTGCGAAGCTTGGCGGAGGTCTGAATAATTGAAACGTCTATCCACCAGACCAGCGACGTCTTCTATCTTCGTGTGTTTTTCCCGTAAACAGCTTTGTAACTAACACATAGAGCAGATCGAAAAATGAGAAGAAAAACAAAGCATATCCTGCATGAGGAAGGAAAAAAAGCAAAAAAAATCAACTCTCTGCCGGGGATTCGCAAAGATAATGCAATCGATATCACAAGCGAAGTGTAAAAGGGAAAGATAATACGAAATTGTGTGTACGGAAGGTATAACCTGTGGGAATATCGATACGGAAACGGATTAAAGTTAAATTCGCTTTTATTCTCTGAGTTTGTTATCGGAGTTTGCCGATCTAGAGATTTGCACAGCAGAGGGTAAAAAGAGGAGAATGAGAAGTGGAGAAGCCCATTGCACGAATTTTATGGACGATTTAACTAACTTGCGGAATTGATTTCTTGTGTAATGTCCTGGCGTTCTGTAGCAATTTGTAGTACAAGCATTAATTGAGGCCGTAAAGAATTTACAGTGGACAGAAATTTTCGCGTATTTGATTCGTGAATAATTCATTTGTCCCTTAATTTGTGTCTCATATAAGTTCGACATTGATCACTGTATGTTTTTTTTTTTTCGACTCGATTCATTATTTGTAATCGAAAATACCTTTCACCATACTTATTGTCGTTAGTTCTGAAACTTTCTGTCCGTATTTGTCTCTGTTAAATCTTGAACTCAAAGCCTTTATTTTAACCAAATTATTAAGTACTCAAAATGTTTAAACAGGAATTTGCCATTGCCGGGGAATTGATAATGTACTTATAATTGCTTCATTGTTATTCCAAATTTCGATGAGACAAATTTGTTTGTCGTTACAATTTACTCAAGTTATTTCCACCAAAAACATAAAAATTCAGTATGTTTATCCAATGATTGATTAAATACGTAAATTCAATGCAATGATCGTCGACGCAAGAAGAGCCCCTTCAGCGATTGCACACCGGGTGAAGTGTACTTTTTTTTTTAACACCATCCGCATCAAGACGTCTTTTGATATGCTCCATTCGAGCTACGGGACTTTTCTCGAACCCACGGAGGCAAACAGCATCAAGTGCGCGGTCGTCTATATAAACCTATATACCGCGAATATACTTACTCATATAGTATAAAATATATATACCGTGATCGTCCCCGGGAATAATTACCCAGCGAGAGACGCTTGCACCATCATCTTGCAGCGCGAGAGAAAGAGAGAGAGAGAGAGAGAGAGAGAGAGAGAGAGAGAGAGAGAGAGAGTGACGTATCGAAAGCGCGAGGAGAGTTGCCCGCATTACATACGCATTCGCTTATAAACTTTCATCTTTCTCACTCTCGTCACTTTTTTTTTCTGGCCACAAAATATATCTATGTAGTATATGGAACATTCCAGGCGAAATCGACTGGCGTGTGACCCTTATCTTCTGGCGTTTGGTCCAAAAATGTTTACCTCATTATTACGACTTTAGAAAACATGCAGTTTTATTCGTAGATTTTTGTTTTGCCAATTGCTATATGATAATTGATTTTTGAAAAAATAAAAAAAAAAAATATGAAACGAAAGGTTTGGAATTTGTTAACAACTTGAAAAACTTAACAAAAATTTGGGCTTAATATTTAAGATGCGAATGTCGTGTGTGGATTTTTAAGCGATATCCCAGAATAGGTTGATGTTCGATTCCATGTTTATACATTTTTTGTTTTGATTAAAAAAAATAATCGTCATCTGTCAGAGACGATTCATGCTTTTGATCAGATTTTACAAACAGGGGTTTTTTTCTTGCCAAACATTGGAGTTAAATGACGGTTCGTGGAAAGCTTTTGCTTAAAAAATACGAAAAAAAAATCTCAAAACACGTGATACAAATTCTGAAAAAAAAACTGCACGTCTTTGGGATCTTAACAAGAAAATAAAAAATTGTAGAACAAATCCCAGAGGGTGAGGATCGTGAAGCTGTCTTTTTGGCACAGAATATGCTCCATATTATGGTCTATATTGCAGTTTGCACTGTGCGCAGTGGCAGGAAGTCGTTCGTTCGTCGACGATCGAATTCGTGGTAATTGTTATATGCCTCGTTGCGCAAAGTAGTCGTTTTTAACGGCGTTACTCTCGTATTCTTCACCAGGCGCATTGGTCTCGCGCCGTTCGACGCGATTGCTCAGCGGATAAGAATATAATATATCCGATGCACGACGATGAGACCGGCTCGATGATCGTGGGCCAATTCTCGGAGAAAAATAAACGCAGCAACGACGGAGAATGACCGTGTGATGTTATTATATGCACACGTGCGCTCATTTATACGAGTAAGAGCTGAATGCAAAAATGTGGGGTGCATAGTATCCGCGGTGTTACTTTTTTCAAGTTCACACTCTCGTCTCGCATGTCTGCTGTGCGTTCATGTGCATCTATGTATGTGTGCCTACAATATTGAAAAATTATTTCACGTTCAGCCCCGAAGATTGTTATGAGAGCGATTATATGTCTTCTCAGTTCATCAACGTGCTTCTCGTTTAGCTTTCTCTTGTGAAAACGTCGAGTACAGAGGAAATTATGGTGTATATAATTATCCATGTAATGGATCTCGAAATATTAAAAAAAAAATTCTTTTTTTTTTAATTAAAAAAAAAACAGAACTTTATATTTTTCAAAGCTTTTTCGGTGATATACGTCCAAGAGCCGTTCGCAGGTTAGAGGTGGACATTCAACGTATGTAAATACATGCATATGCAGAGCAAAGAACACGCAGAGGTTTATAATATCTACGGAATACGCTACGGGGTTGCGCGAGTAATTGGACCGCAGGGAGCACTCGCGATAATTTAACATATGTTTCCTCGCCCGGAAGCCCTGGAGCGATGAAGCGGAATTCGCCAGGGAAGCAAGTACACGATTTTCATAATACATATGTGTAAATATATGTGTAGCAGTGTAATATCAACATTATGAGAGGCCCCTATTAACTCGCTAGTAAAATCATTTCCTCATTCCAATTGACATTATAACTACCCGTTTCCCTCTTTTTCTCCCTCTTTCTCTCTCTCTCTCTCTCTCTCTCTCTCTCTCTCTCTCTCTCTCTCTCTCTCTCTCTCTCTCAAATACATGATTAACACTGTTATTATGTCGACAATAACGGCCGACCCGATGTAATTTTTCTCAAAGTACGATTCACATTAAAAAGCTTGAATTCAACGACGTTTCTCCAAGGGGCTGTATTTTATCTAGTGCAGTGTCGTAAAATTCTCAATGTTAGTGTAAAAAATCTTTACTGTCAATTCTGCTCGAATTTTAAAAATACTTGTAAAGGCTCTCACGTAACACGTACAAAAAATTCAAGTCTCAATGTTTGATTTCACTTTATATTCGTTACCTCCTTAAATCATGACTTTTTACGGGTCTTGTGCGGAAAATGACGAAATAAATTTTAATCGCGATCACGTTGACTATAACTTGCTCCAAAATATCAATCCTAATACGTCTAACTAACGAATTGAATAAGAGCATATATAAACTCATTTCCGTCTTTATATATTTATACGAACGTCTCGAAAGCTGTCGCGAGAGACGTGTCTGGTGAAGCTAACTTAGAAGCGCCGTATCGTCATTCCGACGCCACCATGAGCGCTGCACCCCAGTCGTTAATTTTTTAGACACCACTATCGCTATATTCTCTCGCCGCAGCCGTTCAGTACAGCAGAGTCGGAGTAGTAACAGTACAGAATCAGCAAGGGTGATAGCAGCTGCGGCAGTAGTACGGTGTCTGCAGTCTAAGGCAGAAACGTTATAAAAGCGTTAAGACCTAGCCGAGCGATTTTCTCTCTCTGTCTCTCTTCCTCTTTCTTTTGTACCATCCGAACTGCCCATCTACGCAGTACCGTGTTCTTCGCCATGCACTCGTTATATTGCCGTGATTATAATTTTAATTTTTATCGTTATTATATATCGTCGATTTAGTGAGGAAGCACGAGTGACTAAATGAGTCCACGCGTGTTTGAGAGTATGCTTGTGTGTATATCTATTTGTATGAGAGAGGGAAAAGGAGCGCTGCACAGTTGGGATAGCCGCTCATTTTCCATTGCTTACTATGATACTTTTACACCAATTTTACAAATCCCATCGTGGTCTCTCGTTATTAGGATTTTTTCCAAGTCAAAGCTCTCGCGTAAAGAAATATTGTTATAAAAATAATTCATCCTACGAACTTTTAACAGATTGTCCCCAAGCTTTCAACAGATTTTCTTTGAAGTCTTAAGAAGTACAGTTGTAGAGATCCACGAAGTACATAAAGTACGGGATGCATTATTTTATTTTCTTTAACCGAGGCCTTGTTATTGGTAGGTGCAACTTCTGATAAGAAGGGATTCTTTAAAATTCTTAAAAATACATATATTTTTAAGTAACCGACTGAGACGAGTGAGACTCTTCACGATGATCAGTATAATTCCATGGCGTAGTAAAGTGCATTCCATCATTTCAGCATCTGTCATGTCCACAGGAGATGTAAGAACCTGGCAGGAATCCTCTGGGGAAGGTGCCAAATAGTTCTTGCTTGCTAAAGGTGGTGAGCCGCATTGGTGGCTCTATAAACGAATACTACTATGGTGAAGGTAAAACAGGTAAAGCCCATACGGAGAGCTCTCGTTCCCATGAAACAGCAAGTGAGCGGAACGATTCGGGGTACACAGCTTTACGAGCAAAGAGACCCTTTCGCCCCTTCCCGATCTCATTCAACTCGCTCACTATGCCGTCTCCAGGGCTGTGCTAAGCCACTTAACCAAACTAATCAGGGTTTACGGCACGAACGTTTCGCGTAGCCAAGGGGCACGTCACCACCTCGAGTTCTCGCTGAAACGATCAAGGGATTCATGCGAAGGAGAGTAAAAATAAGTAGAGAAAAAAAAAAAACGTAAAGGAGGCGAGCTTATAAGACGAAAAAGAGTAAAAATTTTTAAAAGGAAAGAAAAAGAAAGCATAATAACAAACAAATGCAAGGAACGACCGAGAGTGTGGCCCGGGAGGGATGTGAAGAAGAAAATTGAACTCGTTGCACGCTGCTAATTAGTGTAATTAGTAATTAATATACCAACGGGTACCACTCGTAGCAAGAGTGTGCAATTTGAGCTTGAGCCATTAACCTCTTGAATTCGTGGGATGCGTCGTTACGTTCGAAACGATATCTCGAGCTCACGTTCTACTCCGAATAAACGCGTATATGTATCTGTACTATATAACCCAACGTGGCTGATAGTCGGTGGCCTCGATCAGAAACACACACTAGATGCAGAGCGTGACTAAAAGATCTCGAGAGTAATGACTACCGCTGTTCGTCCTTTGGAGGTCAAACGTTTGCCTTCCTACCGACCGCCACGAGTTCTGGAGATGCGTGGCATCTCTGAAAGGCAGCAGGTGTATATGTGGATACTATGTTGCTGGTAGACGCCTAAGAGATCTGATGAAATACCGGAATCAGTGAGTTCTATGCGAGGCCAGCTGGTTTCAGTCGATTGAGTTTAAGGTCACGTGAAACAAACGGAAGTTTTTTGACCGACTGAATTGATTTGAATTCAATAATATTTGTATATGAGTCGGTCGAAATTTATCTGGCCAAGTTCTAGACTGTGCAGTTGCTCATGTAATAAATTCATTAAATTTAAATAAAATTTGATTAAGTTGAATGAATTTCTCTCCAAGATTATATCTCAGAAACAAACGTAAACTTGCATCATTCACGTATGATGCATCCAATACCAGTTCCGTATAGATCCGTTTATTTTATTTCCATGATTTTCTTGCACTAGTACATTGCAAGGTCATGTAATTAATTAGTTCAAAATGTGATTCTCGACGTATATTATGGTCTCTGGATCTATCAGCATAAGAAAAAGTAGACAACGTTTATACAATATACAAAATATTAAGTACCGGGTAGCATGGAACCGCTGACGCTCAATTTCATCGGTTTAGTAAGCTTTGAATCAATAGGGGTACATGTGCACCATTAATTTTACTCAGCCGTATACTTCGATTGTATACGTGTCATATATTCCTGATCCATGCTGATGCACCTGGGTGCTATACTCTGTTGAAACTCGTGTAGCAGCAACATCGTTGTGCGAGTTCTTCAACCAAGACCATTATCTGCTGCCTCTTAACGTATAAGCGAAGACGAGAAATACCACGATTGAATGTCTGATACGGAAAAAATCGTTGATGTTTGAAACTTTTATACACAAGCCCTCTAAGCAACCAGGAGAGCTACTTTTTGTGCTATTCACACTTCAGTTTTTAATTTCCTCTTTTACGTTTCAACGATTGAAAATTCGGCTTAACATGACAAACCCATCCTTTGGTTATTTATTTGGTTATTTACAAGAAATTTTGAAATCTTCCAATTCTTATCTTATTAGTTTGCTGAAAACAACTTCGTTCTGAAGCTCTCCCAATCTACACATAACGATCAAGGCTATGAACCATTGACATTTAGACGTTGGAGTCAATTTTTACATAGATCTCAGTACCAAGAACGTCGATCGATATTCGTAATACATTCACGGTATAGCTGCATACATTTTCGCTAATTTTTTCAATGGTTAATATTCGCTTCTATCGTAATAAGGGAGACCACCGTTTCTCTTATTCTGGCATAAGACTGATAAAATAAAATAGTAATGGCCATGGAATACAGTCAGAGTCGCAAAAAGAGAGGAAACGATTGAGTTGTAAAGCTATAAAAGCCTTAATAAAACTAAAATGTTCAGGCTATGATCGCCGGGATATAGTCTCGTCTTGCAACTGAAAGAGCGAGAGAGATCATGATTTCTCTTCACAGGCGATAAACACAAACTCGCGGAGACGGAAGACGATTCTTTATTGTGTAATCTGCGAGCTTAATTAACCCTGTGATTACTTTTATTCGACAAGGAAAAACGCGGTCGAGCGCGGCGAGCAAGTGCACTTATGTTTGTAGCTCTTCACGCTGCATAATACTGTTCATATAACTTGAATCAAGTTATATTATTCGCTGAGTCACCTTGGCGATAAAAACCCGTGAGCAAGCGTGCATACACTATGAGATACGAAGTGCCTCAAGGATTTTTTATGAATTGACAGCTCTCGGAAACCCTTTTTTCATAAAAATATCTCCGAAATCTCATTGAAGCAATTACGCTTCCTCTCGTCCTTTGAGCTTTGCTGAACCCAAGGATTTCTCATGCACGGTGTGATACCAGTATTTTCTACTTCATTCATAGTGACATTATTAAGCTATTATTCGAAGATGCATCGTACACGACATTGCACCCTTGTTATATATCAGGGACTCATATATACGGAGAAACTACTGAAATGTTGCAAATGCCTGGACCAAGAGATTCCCGAGGTAGTTATTTCGCATGTAGCTCGTGTCCTTTAGTATCCAACTAGTCTGTTCTACATAAATACATGCACAGTACAATATATAAAGTTACGTGTGTGCGTTTGATTATACATCTACTAGTTCATATAGTGCATGTACGGGAACCCGCATCGACGTAGATTCCAGTAGCTTTACACTCTCTTCATCCTCTATTTTAGTGCAAAGCTTCCCCCCCCCCCCCCACCCCGTCGCGCCATCGCACCCTTATTCTCACTCTCCAGTTTATCGTATGTACCACCGTCTTCTTACCCACGAGTAAACCATGATTAAAACGGTGTTAAGCCACGACGAAGCTATACCCAGGGCGCGTTCCTTCTTTGCCTGAACTACCGTCCTCACTACCGCTGTATAATCGTGAAGGTATGGCATCAGTTCTGCAAGATAATGCGGCTATGGGGGATAAACATCGAGTGAAAATCTCTTGCGATGTAAGGAGAATAGACCGCACAGTACCGGAGAGCAGGAAAATGCAGTATCGTTCATCTTCTTTCTCTCTCACGCTGATTCTCTGTTTGTGTGCATATGTGAATGTGGATAAAAGGAACAACGGATTGGACGGTGTTTTACATATATAGATATATAACGGAAAACCCGGAACGAGGTACCTTTTCTCTCTGTCTCGCTATCCTCATACTTTCTCTCTCTCTCTCTCTCTCTCTCTCTCTCTTTTTGCGTGCCTTTAATATATGTGATGTGTGGATGTGCACGTGTGTGCGGATATACAGTCAGAAAGGAGAGGCCCACCCTGAAGCGCTTCGACGGCATTCCCGAAATTTTCAGACGGCCCACACGTCTACAGTTCTACTGGACGTGACGACGGTATATATACATTTATAAACGCTTCTCCTATACACGTATGGTGTACCCAGGTATAGCTATCCGTCTGTGCTTTAGAGCCAAACGAAACGAGCGCGCTACAGCAGCGATATCTCGTAGAACGTGCCGGCGAGAACCTATACATGTACACAAACTCAGGATTCTATATTCGCTGTTTTCCTTCAGTGAAAGGACCAAGGAAGGGTGGGAATTCGTGCGAGAAGTACGAGAGGATACTACCATATAGTATGTATATAGATAGTGCAGAATCCACGTTGTGAGTAGGAGAGGGCTGCTTACGTTACTCTCTCATCCGCTCGTGAGCCGAGGCAACCAGGTATTTCATTTCGGGGTGCAACCGTCCGAATTTCACGACCGACTTGGCCACAACCCTCTCCGGTCTCTTCCCACGACCATCTCCGCGCTTACTGCGCCTCGTCCTTCGCGACCTATGGCCTCTCCCCCTTTCTCTCCCCGGTCACCGCACTTTACCGCTACGTACACTCGTTCATATGAAGCTGCACATGCACCCACGTACAGGCATGTATACATACGCATAATACACAGTAAGCCAAGGGATGGCCTCCAGATAATGGCTGCGGCGGTTGTTAGCTTCGAAAAACAACAGTGAGAGAATAAGGAAGAGAGGGAGTGTCGATGTCCATGCAAGAACTCGGTGGCTGGCGTCTCGACCAACATTAAAGACCCAGCGCAACTAGCGGGCGGATGATAAACCAAGACTGGGCTATAAAACCATCTCCCTTTATGCGCCAATACACCGATGCACCCATGATATTAGTACTCGAACGTGCATAACCGAAAACTCATTAAATTTGCTACAGCTGTCTTGCACACATATTATACGGCAGAGGAAATACGCTACAGATTTCCAATATAGTTCGACAGAATAATCCATTTATCGTAAAGGAACTTATCAATGACAATAACTTTGGGTATATAACCTAGGGAAACAACAAAGTATATCAAAAACGTATGGCTGAGTAAAAAGTCAAAGTCTCACGTATTGGAATGGCAAATACTGCCGGTAATACTTTGAATGTTCACCACGTTTGTGACTGTATATACGGAAAAGGGTTACTGAACTTTTCTGAAGTGTTACGGTTGCAAATTAACCTCGTGTAGTTATATTACGAGAAATTATTTTGAGAACTTTATCGAGAACAAACGTCATCAAATAATGTTATGGCAACATTTTTACAGACGGGCATAACTTTATCAAACCACCATGGTTATGCTGCAAGCAATGAACATGTTCTTCGTCACTTATTGTTACTTCGCACCCTCGAACTACGTCTTTCTCGTCGTCTTTCTGCCCTCACACTCATGTTTCGCTTTATCTATCCTCTTTTTTCCGATTCATCTTCTTGTTCACACTTTTTTCCGTTAATCCAGCTATTTCTTCTGCTCCTGCTGCTGCGCTTCCACTTTTCCATGTGCTTTTTTCATGTTTTTTTTCGTTCTCTTCTCTCGCTCCTCAACTTCCCGTCGGCTGATGTCTTCCTTTGCCAGACTCGTAACTTTACGTTGAGAGAGAGAGAGAGAGAGAGAGAGAGAGAGAGAGAGAGAGAGAGAGAGAGAGAGAGAGAGAGAGAGAGAGAGAGAGAGAGAGAGAGAGAGAGAGAGAGAGAGAGAGAGAGAGAGAGAGAGTTGCTGAATCTTGCTTCGTTCTATAGTTTTAGTATGCTGGACTACGTCTACGTTTTCCACCGATGTCAGAGATTTAACATCGCGTTATCCTCACCGAGAATCGCGACAACTTTAAATTCTCGTATTTTCTTCCTCCGGATCAGGAGAGAAAGACAAAGAGAGAGAGCGAGAGAGAGAAAATGAAAGAGAGAGAGAGAGAGAGAGAGGGGTGAAAAGGGCGAGAATCTTTCACGTAAAGTCTTTATGTAATTCCGACATTTTCTCATTTCGTCTATTTCTACTGTTTTTATTCTAGCTTAGTTATAGTATCAGACTTTGATAGTATGAACGTGTCGAAATTGAAAGTTCTCATAAACCAAGATTACTGGCTAGTAGCCGTGGAGGATTTGAGTGAGAAACCTTTCGAAATGATTTCATGACGGAAACATATTGTGAATAATTATTGTGAAGATATCGCAATATTTTTTTGAATAACTAAGAATAATTTGGTGAAAATCATTCGTTTTTGAATTCTTTAATCCCTTATTTACCAGACACATTTCATTAGAAACGAACGGCCTGGACTATCTTTTATTTATAACAGTAACAATGACAAGATTTTTTATGTGATTTTCGATGTTATTTTCCAACTCAACGAGCAGTTTAGAAGCCCGAGTGAAAAATAATCAAATCAATTGATAATTTATGCACTCATCGTACGCACTGAATTTCATTTTTACACCAAGAATTTCGTTCTTTTGCCATCAGCAGAATTTATTTCCAATAATTTTGAAAAGATACAGTAGACAGGTTAACTCTCGCATTACTAAAAATTCGTAGTTGTCACAAAAAAATTATTAATTAATATTTCTGATGGAGAGCATTAATTTATTTTATTTTAATTGTTGTAATAAACGCTTTCAAGATACCTCACTTTGAGTTAATTTTCCTAGTCATAATATTTTTGCAGCCCCTTTACACTGACGGATTCAACTTCCATGCACCGTGAGTGAACGATTTCCTGCTATTTCCGCAAATTATATCTAGATTTGCTTTTACATAATAATCCGTCATTTCCCTGCTCCCGAGATTTCACTGATACTACGCATGAAATTCTGGGAAAATCGAAAACGCAGTCTCTAACGATATACACCCAGGGTATACGATTTGCTCGCGTCTCTCAACGTTTAGTACAAATTAATAATATCCACATATCTCTACATATTATGTAGATAATGTGCTTATGGATCACAAGGATTACTCGAGACTACTGCCAGTTTCACGTGCGACTCGTGTTCTACGTATGAATACAATACATCCATGTATAAAGTTCATGCGTCAGAAGTTCATCCGCGGGCGATTAAATTGGATATTCGTATTTCACTAAGAGGCATCAGATGTGTGCCAGTAAAAGCGTTTCGTCCGTATTATTAATACTAAATTATATATTATCAGCTCATCTGGACCGTTTTATTTCGATTGGGAGACGAGAATACCGAAAAACGCAGAGCCACTCTCATTGGAATTGCATTAGGTAATTTAAAGTGGATTGGACGATGATATTTTTCCTGCCTGCCAATATAAAAAAAATCGTGCAAATTAGAAACTTGCACATTGCTTCCTCATGATCCGATTTTTTTTTTTACATCAAGCTAACTTGAGATTACAAATGTAACGAGTAGTGAAGAAAGAAAAGGTGCAAAGCATATTGCTTTGTTATCATTTTTCTGCGGACTTACAAAGCTTCCTTTATGAGAAAGTTGGCTTTCCTAATTTTGGTTGCCTCATAGAGGAAGCGTTGTAAGTCCGCAAAAAAAATGAGTACAAATAACAAAGCAGCATGCTTTGCACCCTTTTCTTTTTCTTTTTTTTTACATTTATAATCTGTAGCTGGTTTCATTTTTAAAAAAATCCGGATGAATGAGGAAGCAAAGTGCAAGTTTCTAACTTTTTTATAATTTCTAATTAGTGTATCTCGTGACCCTTTAAGCATCACCTCTTAAGGGCTTCTCGACAAATTCAATGCCAAATATCTTTAATGTCTCTAAGCCTATTTGTGTGCGAATTTTCTAATCAACGACTGGATATTTATAAAAACAATGTGAAAACTTCTAAATTGCACACTTTTTCCACAAATTCGATTTGAATATTTCGAAATAGTTAACGTTGTTTCAAGTTAATTTCATGTTTACATCGTCAAAACTGGAGAAAATTTATCCGTCACTTTTGGGCTAAATCAATACCACTTAACAAATAACCATTACTCACATCGTCAATGGATCTTATGATGTGACAACATACAGTTAAAATTATAACGGACATTAGTGTTCCCTGGTTTTTCTTATGACAAGTGCTGGCTCGGTCTTACAAAATTTATGAAAGTTAGAACAAGTATATAATTTTCCATAAGCATTCGAAAATATTTAAAATTTCAAAATTTCAAGAAATCGTAAACTCTTTAGCAAATATTTTTATACTCAAAACCGAAACTTGTTGTTCCCCAACTTAATTATATGTAAAGTGCTGGCTCGGGAGTGGTAAATTCGAAAAAGTTTGAGCAAACATATAATTTCTCATAAAAATTTAAGATTTGCCATGGTTCAAAGTTTTTGAAAATCCAAACTCATGTATACATTTCATGGCTTATTTATGTGGTATGCGCTGGATCGATGGTGGTTTTGCTTTCATGAGGAAGAAAAAATATGGCAACATTTTTTTAGCAATGATTTTGAAAAATCATTAAAAAATATTTTTAGTAAAAAAATCTACTAATATATTTTTTCTAAATAGCGAGTGAGTTATTCGAACTACTGGCGTGGTAATGACACAGTTTGTTGATCGCGAATGAATCTATTTTTTGATAAAATCTGAAAAACGGTGTGGAATATTATTTTACGTTGCAACGCACTAAACGAAAAATGGAATGCGCAATATACGTTTGTAATAAATATATTTGCAAGCTTTCATCGCGTGTATTGCAATATCAATACACATATTCCCACAGGTAATTGAGCAATTCCCTTTCTTCATAATGTCGGAAATAAAATAGCGTGTAGGAATGAGCATCATAGCTACGTCGTCTCGTTGCTCTCGATTCACCATAAATCTCGATCAATCTCTGCCTTGATTCTTTGAGTGAAAAAGAATTCGAAAGTACAGAGAGAAAAATTGGAACACACACACAGAGAGAGAAAGAGAGAGAGAGAGAGAGAGAGAGAGAGAGAAAGAGAGAGAGAGAGAGAGAGAGAGAGAGAGAGAGAGAGAGAAAGGTTTAGGGAAAGAAAAAAGCGCATGGCTTGCGATAGAGTAAATGTCTCGAAGGGAAATCGAACTATTTTTTATTCTCCTTTTTACCTTGATCCACACCGAAGGCCTTTCTTCTCTTCTCTTCCTCACTCCATGATCGAGCTTTTCCGTTCCCTCGGATAGGCTGAAAATAAAGACAGAGATATAACTAGCACGAGGAAAGAACTACATTACACAAGCACACTCATACACACACAACTATATATTTACAAATGTATGCTGTTATCAGCATTTCATACACCACATATATCACCGATAAAAAAAAGTAGGATTTTCGATTTACCAGTGAAAAATCCACGAATCGCTCTCGTTTTCGTGTTTGTTAATCTTCTTGAATCTTTATCGACTGGTAAAATATATATTTGTCCTAGATCGGCGAGGATTGTACCGATGCATCGGTTTGAGGGTTATCCAAGTACTGAAGAAAAAAACTCTGTCTTTCATCGAAGAGTGTATTATACATATATGTGTGAGTATATTCGGTAATGGCGTGTGTCTATACCAACGCGATTTTCCGAGGCTCTTGTGCGCGAAAGGTGTGCTGTTTATAATCCCAAAGTCCTTTTACCATGTCATACCATTATAAATACAACCCGAAATGCTATGTAGTACGTGCCGGCAGTACGTTGGTAAATCCATCGACCAGCGCGAAGCTCACCGTGATTTTTCACCCATGAGACTGGCGGAGCAAGAGCGATTGTACGTGAAAGAGAGATAGAGAGAGAGAGAGTAAGAGAGAATATTCATCCGATGTGCTCCCTTCGTGGATGGACAGTAGTAGCGCGTGTGCATATTTGCACGAGCATTGTTTGCACTATGCCGTACAATATGCAAGCTCGAATACTGCTCGGGGAGGAGAGAGAGAGAGAGAGAGAGAGAGAGAGAATGGCAGAGTGACGAGGCTGCCGACGTCCGCGAGATGAATAAATAGCAAACGGCCGAAATCGCGCGTGCGGTTACAGAGCGATAATTGCGAGTCAGGTTGATCGGCACCGTCAACCGACCGAGAGCTATCGAGTTTGCGATTATATACAGTACGGTACTGACCATGTATCCATACGTATGATGATCGGGGAGGATTTTACCGTGGGATGAATACCAAAATTTTACAGTTAAATAAGTAAGAAAAATGATATATATATATATATAAATATTTGGCAAAATACTCCTTACAGCAATAAACAAGATAGGACTAAGGTTTTCGAAGAAAAAAATATGGGATACAAATAAAAAAGCATGAGACGAATTAATTTTAGTATTGTACGAAAGGTGTACCATTTTCCGTCTACCATTTTTTTTTCTTCTAAAACCTCAATTACCGAAAATACACCAGAGTTTTCGAGACAGACATTTTTCGAAGTCATGAATTGCATGGAAATTACAAAATGTCCATGAATCCGTAACTGGAGAACTTCTAGCTTTATATATCAATGTACATTGTAAAATGTTTCTTATCATAAAATGATATTAGTTTACGAACAAAAATTATGTTAACATAATAATGAATAAAAATTCACCCCTTATTATTATCATGATCTTTGGGCCAACCCACTCTATGAAATTCAGCATTCAGTCATAAATATATGACTATCCACTGGACGAAACAAAAATTAATTTTTACTTTGTGTGAGGTATACTAAAACGAACCTTTTTGGAAGAAAAACCACCCCGATAGATAAAACAACATTTTTATCTCGATAATTTTGACTTTTTTTTTCGTCGTAAGCATGTACATGTCAATGTCTTTTTGGAGTAATCGCGATAGAACCGGTAAAAATGAAGCAATTCGTACCTATAGTTGAAAAAAATTATATATTTCATTTCTCAAAATCCACTAGGACTTAAGGGCTGGAACTTATCCTTAATAACCTTCATCCCTTTGTCGCCTAAAATGAGATGTGAAAATGTTAGACAAATCGAAATTTTCATGCCGGATTGCTGGCCGGATAGTGGGGAAATGAGCCATGTGGGGAATAATAACATATTCGGGAGTGTGTAAAAAAAATACTACGATAGATATTGAATAAATTCTCTCTTTGTTACGTTCACTCCAGTTATCCTGCTCTTCACCCTACGATTGTCATTTGAATTATTTGTCATAATTTAGAGCAGCCCGAGCGGTTTCCATACCGAGCGTTCCCTGCCGCTGCTCGTGTAAGTAGTTAAGCAGGCTAATAATACTCTACGGGTGCTTCTCGCTCCCATGAAACTCGCATGAACACATAGTAACAGGGCGAAACGGAGTAATTAATATTTTCAATGTTAATTATAACGTTTAATGAATAGCTCACAAGATCCTATCCGCTTACGGATTACAAGGGTGAAGCCCCGTGATAAAAGCTCATACATTTATTAGCGATGGGTGTATCTTTTCCCATCCACGATCTTCCTGTTTTACCGGAACTCGAAGGTTACCCCGTTCTAAACAATTTAACAAGAAATTTTTATTTTTTAAATTATTTTCGTGTCCCTTTTTTTATTGTCCCAGATGTATTAAACCGATAATCACTTCGAGGTGTTATATTTCCCTTTTTTTTTCGTTAATAATAGACGAGCGAGCGATGATCACAGTAGCGTAAATATTCGTCGTTTGTGTATACGTTGATCGAACCCTCCCCCCCGGAATCGCATATAGAAATGCGTTTCAAATTATTCGCGACAATCGTGCATCGCCAAGGGGTGAAACAGCCGTGAGGTTTCACACGAATTCGGCGCTATTAATTAATAGTCGGTGTACGCCGAAAGCCCCGTTTTTCGAACCCAACGGAATTTTAATCGAGGCAGCCTGTCGCTATCACAGGCTTTTTGGACAGACATCCACGAAAACAGAAAAAAAAACAATAACAAAAAGAAACATTGTACAATCAATCACAATATTCACCGATTTTTATTATTTAAGAGAGTATGACCTGTTGAATAATTACAACAAATATCGTCATAGCGATATATGTATGTGACGGTCCGGACGAAAAGGGCTCCACTTCGTCGGTGCGAAGCTATTACGTATATATACGTAATAATACTCATATATGAGTATATATTCCCGGTTCAATTCCAAGGATTTTTTAAAAAGAAAAAAACCTCATTGAGTTGAAAAATATCGGAGTGGCTTTCTTTAAAAAATATTTTTACCAGAAAACTTTATTTTGAGAAAATTGTGAGTAAGAATTTAAGTGGATGCAAATACACTTCCGATTGGAAGTTGAACAGATTCTGACTATTAACCATCAAGGGACTATTAGCCATCATACCGAAAAAAATTGACACTCGACATTTTTGTTATTATTGGGAAAAAAGTGTATCGAGTATCGACGGAGCCGAGCATTTTCGAAAAACCAACGATTTGAATAGTTTCAATTTTTTTGCATGAAAAAACGACACAAAGAAAACCATTATTTTTCATGCATTGCGTTGACGGGTGTGGAACATTCGAAAAAGCGTGTTTTGCTCTAGCGCGCATTCATATAATCCGTGAAAACAGACTTTGGGATAATTAGAATGGGACTTAAGGTAGTCCTCGTGCTACAATAGTGCGAGAAAGTTTCCTATGTACCACACGATAAAATATACACAGCGCTAGTGGTCATATGCAGCGAACTTTTGATCGAGTACGTACAGAAATCACTGTTACACATGGAACCGTACATATTCAGATACATTCACACCATAGAATATGCAGCTTACGCATCGAATTTTCATTCGTATTGCATTATTTTTGTGATCGTCGTTCGTAAACGAAACGGTTAATAATTGTGTTCTTTTTTTCTAACATGGGAATTCTCCCGTCGACAGTTTTTTACCAAAATTTGGTTACGCGCTTAGTTGTAATATTTAAAAAAACCTTGCTAGTATCAGGGTACAGCAATGCTTGCTATATGCTCTACACGTAATGGTTGCTATAACTTTGACATTGAATATCTCGAGTTGGGAACGATCAATATGCTTCAAATTTCACGAGAAGTTGGGTATTAGCATTCTCTTCATCCACTATAAAATTCAACAAATTCTCATTATAAATGCATTTGCATGAGGACTACCTTAAATCAAATAACGATAAGAATAGCATTGGATTGAATTCGTATTCTTAGGTCACAGTCAATGCTTCATCTAAATAAAATTTAATTATGATAAATAGTATTCGTCACTCATGAATACAATTCCTTGCCAATAATTTCTTGGTGGCCACACAATTTATATGATTAAATATAAAATTCAAACGTAAAAAATTTTATTATTTCTCTGGTAATTTGAATTTAATAAATAAAACTTTCATGGTTTTGTAATGAGAAGGACGTGGCAGTGCTTCGTTTTTTTTTTTTTTTAATCTTTCGAGGAGTTGAACGGTAGCGGAATAGTATTACTTTGAAAAATATATATTCTGCAAACGCCGTTACGACGAATATCCCACATGGCTCTAGCGAATGAGCATATAAGCGATCGATACGTTATTTCGTTCAGAAAATGCTCGACCAAACCTGCGCATAAGAGTAAGTGAAAACGACGATGGTGAGAGAAAGAGGAAAGTATCCCCGTGGCGAACTTCAATTTTCGCAGAGTCCAACTTTGCAGCCGTCTCTATGCGCCCCCGGTGTGTGCATAAAGTTTAACATTTGCGTGAAAGCTCTCTCTCTCTCTCTCTCTCTCTCTCTCTCTCTTTTCCTGTATGCTGCTGTCAGAGCGAGTACGATTGCTGGATATACATATACCCATTAATTTCATGTGCCGGTTTTGCGTGTACTCGGATAGAACACCGGGCCGCGTGAAAAGAGTCGAAGCATCTTAATTGGTACTCTAATTACTCGGTAATTGTGTATCGATCCGCTTTAATACCGGAACCAATTACGACCGAGGCTCCGTTTGATGCTAAACTCTCTTTCTCTCCCTTCCCCCTTCTCATTGTAGATTTTCTTGGTACTCTAGACACGAGAGTATAACTTGGCCACCCAGATTTCACCGAGAAAATTCTACGAGTCTAAATCTGACTACGTGTCCGAACCATGTCTCTCAGTAAAGATATCCCAAATCCGAAGTGTTCTTATAAGACAAGTTTTCCATAAGCTAATCATACTCTTTTGCCTGTTCGCTTACACGATCAAGTCAATTGAAGCTTTATTATAGTATTCGGTCAGGTAACACGTAACACGTGAATTGATAGGTTGAACTTACCCAGGTTTTTCGAAAAATCTGAAATATCAAAAGATTATGAAGATTTGAATCTTAGGCTTTCGACGCAGCATTTTTGTTAAATTACTGCAGTCGTTTCGATTTTTCAATTATTCATTATAATTTTGTTGAAAAGTTACTTTCGATGCTTTTTCTTATTCCAACGATGCTCATTACTTGAGCAAATTTATGAACACCGAATCTAAACGCCATCTCAACTCCTTACATACTGAATCTTCCATCAAGACAAGATCCTTAACGGAGGCGTCTCTCGTTCCAGCGCCTCTATAAATTCAATCCCTCTATTTATTCAAGTGCAACATATAATGCTCTATCCAGCCGCCTCCCATAGTTCGCTCCAGCAAGTTTCCCAGTTTCATTCAGCCACATCCTGACTGTATTTCATGGTGGCGTAACTAAGTCCAAACCCCATCAGCCCCCACTGAGGAGTCTTCAAAGAGGGGTTTTTGATGGAACGAGAGGTCTATACTATATTTTGTGATCAAAATGAAACTCGATGAAATTCGAAGCGAGGATGAAATTTCTCGCGTTCACTTTGCAATTTACGAAGTTATGGAACCACATCATCTAGGCGGTTACATCGGTAAACGTTTTCTATATCAGAACGCTATCAAGGGAGATAAATTTTAATGCGTTTTAAAAATATTGAACGAGTCCACATATGATATTGTGAAAACGTTTTTTTTTTTTTAATCTTTTGAATTATCGGCAACCGCAATTATCGTAGTGATTCAATATTCATTTAACGTTGAGTACATATACATTCGTTTTGGGAGTCGAGAACCAATGAATTTTTCAGGCAAAGCGATAAAATATTCCCTACCCAGTGAAACAATAAATAAGCCGTAAGTACATAAATGTGGCATGCTTCATGAGGGAAAAAGTGATCAATTTCGACACATGTATATATTTATATATTAGTAGTGGATCCATTGAAGCATGGTGTGCGGATCGAAATTGATGAGGCTTGGTCAAGGGGTGTAAGGGGGTACTACTCTTTCTCTCGCTTTCTGTCTCGCACCAACCCACTCCGTGTTTCCTGAATTATGCAAATCCCCGTGCGACCCTCCCTTTGTATACCCGCAGGGTGATTAAGCGTCGAGCTGGAGTTGCACCGAGCCACCCTCTCATGCAGCATCACATACACCGTATATTCGGCGCATCAACCTGTCCACCTAGACATTCAGACACCCCCCCCCCCCCAGATATTTCTGTATATCTGCTGACACACACACACACACATGTATGCGAACACACACATAAACAATCGCAAGCACTTGCTGCACCTTTGCGCGGGAAATGAAAATTCTGCCACATCACCCTACACCTACATCACTCCACGCAAGTTCAACCTGACTGAAACAAATTTCCGGTTCAACATAGCGGTAATTTCATCCGCAAGCACATACGAGCAGTGGTTAAAAAAATTAATAAATCATACACATACAATGTTATTGCTATAGTAAAAAAAAAATATTTTAAATGGTTGGTTTTTATCATGAGTGCATCTTGATTGGAATGACGCTTATTCTTGGACGAATATTCCAATTAATCCTTCAGGTATAGACTGCCTCGCACCGCGAGCGATTTCGTCGACATGAGAAAATAACTATTAAACGCAATATCGGAAAACATGAGCTCGTACTTATTTTTAAACGTATCATGTTGTTTTTAAACGTGCTTATTTTTAAACGTATCATGTTGTAAAAATAATAGAAGAGAGTACGATTTTTTATATACCTTGCCATTGTCTGATACAATTTTATGAATAACTGAAATTGTTAAAATCACAAAATTATGCGGTCTCTTGATAGCCAAAACCCATACAATATTTTCGATTTTTCTCTGCGCCATTTGATAGATTCGACCTCATAATACTTTCATCTTTTTTCGTTGGATTTGTTGATAACATTTTCTTCGATCAATGAGAACTCTTGAGTGCAGTAACAAAATGATACATGATATTTATTCTTCATTTACCTACCACGAATAATTAAATAACTAAAAAATATATTAATTATGGCAAAAACATCGCAGCTTATGTTAATGTCGATATTTTACGTCAATTAAAATTTGTACCATTTTTAAAATACTGAAACATTTTTCAGTTACACGAATTTAAATATCGCGCTATGCCTATTAACGCTATATGCAATGCGTCAACCGTGCCTGAAGGATCCGTACAAATATTTAAAATCATTCCATTACAATAATTTGCTGTTTTGAGATATCAAACAGAATTATTCTCTGGTAAAATAATTTTAATCCATTTTCCGTCTGATCATTGTGTAAACACCTGATACTAATTCACTGCGGAAAACACATAGAGCGATGAAAGTCCAATTAATGTCAATCCGAAAGTTTGAGTATACTAATCTCATGTTGACCAATCGTCCTGATTCTCGCACCCTCTCGCTGATACGGGTGTTCAGTGCCCTCACGTTGCTCCCTTTCTCTTTACTAATACCTATGTTTACACGAAGGGATACGTATATACAAGTTCAACACGAGCTAACCGAAAAACGAGATGTGCGGAGAACACATACATACTGGTCAACGGCAGAATACAATGGGTATCGAGGTTTCTACTTGTGCTTCCGAAACTCTCCCTAGTTAGCCAACGTGGTGTCGTTAACGCGAGTCCAAGCGTCCATGCGCAACACCCGCAACTTCACGTTTGCAGGTCACGATTGTAGCTATACACAACGACGAGAGAAAGAGAGAACTCGGGAGAGAGAGAGATAGAGAGAGAGAGAGAGAGAGAGAGAGCAAGAGAGAAAGAGGTGACGTTTCGGTAGAATTGCGGGGTTGAGTGCGCGAATAAGCCAACACAGTGCGAATTCGAGTAGATCTCCACCGACATCGCCAGTCGTAGAACAACCCTTAATTAAGTTAACCCCTTTCCCTCTTCGAGTGAAGTTATATCTAGATATGTCCATGTATAGTGTTTTGGACGCCTGCTTGTCGGCGCCATTCTCGCGACCGGCAACGATTCTGCTAGTGCACCGAACCACCCGATTCACCTTCTCCCCCGCACTACCCTTTCATTCCAAAAGCCTGTCGCGCCAGGGTATCGAGGAACTATCGCTGATTGCCTAGTTAACCCTCTGGGTCAGCCATGCGAGATATCGATCTGCACCAACGTACCAACCCCACCCATCCAGCTTCACCAGGGGCATAGTACGTAGTGGCTCTTGATAAGGGTTGGTGAGCCGCTTCGCGAGAGAGGGGGGGGGGGGGCACACAACTGTGCCATAGCACAACCGGATTTATGGCCACAGCAAAACCGGCCGTCCGAATTCACCGTTTCTATACTCTCGCTTGCCCGCATGCACATTCATGGATACACACACACACACACACACACACACACACACACACACACACACACACACACACACACACACGATCATCAACCCATCCTCCACCAGTACATGCATCCCCTTTCTCCCCGTTTCTTCTCTCTTTCGCAGAGATGTAAATTAATAAGGCGATCGTTAACCCGTCAACACCTATGTCACGCCTCTCTGATCAGAATAGGAATCACCAATGGCATGCAAAACCCATACAACTCTGATGCACAGAATACGTACTCTGTTTATACATGACGCGTTATATAACGTTTATATATGATACTCTTATGAACCAATTTTTAGAAATCGTCTTAACATTTCATAAACAAATTACATTCAAGCGCTATTTGGCTAGGACAATCGTAAAATATGTAATGATTCCATCCTTCGATTTTTCGAGAAAATACGTTGTACTTCTTATGTTATAAAGGACGATATTTGGTTACCCCTAATAATCTATATTGCATAATTTTTATTGCAAACAAACAAAAACCAATTCATTTTCCCATTGGCTCTTCGCAAATTTTTGTCATCGTGATTGCGATGACAGAGATCTAGCATTACATCAAATAAAGAATTTTTTTTTGAAAGGCACAATTATGCCTAATTCCAGTGATTTAATCCGTGTGGTTTCAATCGTATTTAATGAATATTGAATCTAGTATTCTTCAAACTATACCGTAAAAATATATATGTACATGGAAGGGGATGTTCCCTCTCGATATCGTGTATTTCCATGAAGAGTTAAGCCCAGGTGAAGTTTCGTCATACGGCACAAACGAGGGTAGGGTAAAGAGGTGTGAGCCAAAGTTACAATTGAATCGAATCGAATGAACTGCTGATGGGGATCGAATGAATAAACGAGATACGTGGTCTTGTTACCGTTTGTAGCAGAGTTTTGCTGCTGCTGACTCTGTCGACACATTATTCATCAGCATGTTGACTACAGGTATACTTTTTACGCTACCAAATTTTCACAACGTATATAACGCGTATTTGCTACTTTTATTCTCGTTGAATCGAGGAATTAACGAGGCGTGAGCTTGGTATGTACGTGCGTTGAGATAAAAATAGAAAATAATATGACGTTTCGATGCAGAAATCTCGGTTATAAGCGGGCTGCAGAAAAATTTCGCGAGAAGGGTGATGATGCCTGATGCTGGGAAGAATGAGTCTATCCGGCGGGGATATACCATTCCGAGACTTGGCTCGTTTAATATTTTCCGGGGCCACTGTTATCGACCCGACGAGCACCAACATATAGTACCTGTAGACATCCCTTACCGCGCTAGCGGCAAGAGAGAGAGAGAGAGAGAGAGAGAGTGAGTGAGAGCGCGAAAAGGAGAGCTTTATACCGCGAAAACGTTTTCTCCTTTCTGGCTCAGAGACGTCCTGGCTGGCGAGAAAATGCGCGTGGGGCCGAGAAAAATTTCGATAAGCCGCCTGTCGACGTCATTCACATTCGGATATAGCGCCCCCCACCCACCCCTCCAGGGGTGATAAATCTTCACGGAAAATGAGAGAGAGAGAAAAGAGCTCGAGAGGGAAATTCGTGCTGGCATCGTCGGAAGATGCACGCGAAAAAAATCCCAAACCAAAAATTATGTTCAATTCACGGTGAGTAAAAAAAAAAAAACTCTTTTCACGTATCGTTTTATGAATTTTCAAGGGGATGTAAGAAGAGCTCTTTCTTTTTAAACAAATTTACTATACGAAGATATGAAGTACAATGTGCACTGAGAAAAAAGAATCTGCGAAAGCGAATTTCGACATTTTCTCTTTAATATGACGAAAAGCCTTTTGTGAAAGTAAATATTTCAATTTGTAATTGGCTGAAGATTTCCAATCGAATGAGCCTCTGTAACACTTTGTTGATGTACATACTGGTTCCTTGTAGGAAGCAGAAAGAACAAGCGTGTTTTTAAATATATTAAATGGTTAAATATATTATTAAATATATTATTCCATTATATACCATTATATATCAGTAAATATATTATTCAATTATTTTTTCTATAAAATAAATATAAAATATTAGTAGGAATGAATTTAGTCAGAGTAATCTAATAGCGTAGATATTCCTGTCGCATATCTTCACGGTATTATAATTACGATAACGCTAAAAAAAAGTCGAGAAATTTGAGCCACGTGCCTCCGCATTATTCGAAAATTTACTGATGAATTGTCGAATGGCTGAGCCGCCGCAATTGTTTCACAAGGTTTATCGAAACTCCGATATGCGCGTATATTGTCCGATTGAATGACTTGGAAATTCAAACCGCAGCAAAGTGAGAGTGAGTTCATGAGAGCGACCGCACAAAGCACGTTGATATACGGTCCGATGCAGCATGCAGGTACCATTCTCGCAGCTTTTCCCAAATCATTACGGACTATTTAACAAATTTATCAGAGCACCGATTAAACTTCGCAGGAATTAAATCGACAATTCCTGTCACGTGCAAGCTTTTGGCGCTCCCGGAAATGTTATTAATAATTACGTATGGCATACATACATCCGAAAGGTGCGATGTAATGAAGGGTTCATATCAAAAATCACCTACCCAGTGCCAACGTTAACCATAAAGACATTTAATATCACGGTAGCAAGACGAAATTATAGTTTAGATGTTTTTATCACCTCGCTGGCACAGAAGATGCCTACCCCATCCTCATTCGATTGAACACTTTATCAAAAGCGAGAGATAAAGATTTTTATTATTATTTTAGTGTAAAATTGAGTTATAACATTGAATGTAATAGAAATCGAATAATAAAGTGATGCTAGCTATTTAAATGCAAGCAGTGACTGCCGAACTCGGTTGTCAATCAAGGTCAGCATGTACTACGCAGCTAATGATGAATAAACGATTAGATGAATATACAATGAGTGCTATATCGCAAATGAACGAATGATTGCAAAACGCTATGCGGATCTAAAAAAAGTTTTAAAAAATATATTGCTGTGTAAATAGAGAAATAAAAAAAAAAAAAAAAGAAAATTGATTTATTTGGACGTAAAATGATTATTCAAGCTACGCCCATATATAATAGCTATAGCACTATTTAAATTTAGTTGCGCTTTTTCTCTTTAAATAATGGACACAACGTTGACGCTCGTAATAAAAGAGCATTTCCCAGAGTCGAGATAAAACAAACAAAAAAACCCGAGGGATCAGGAAGCCCAACTATGTTGTTGCACTTAGCAGTTGGATCCGAAGTTGCATAATGTACCACGTGAAAAATAAAATATTCTCTACAGCTATTGAGGAAACCTGCAAACATTGTCTCGGAGAATACGAGAAGCAAGCAGCACCGATGTACCAGAGCAGAGACATCATTTATTTATCGGGAGTGACCCACGGGACATGTCCAAGCGATTTACATGTTTCTTCTACGAGGGTGAGCTTCTCGCTCACAAGAAGCTCCAATGTATTCTCTTGTTCGGATGTCTCTCTCCCTCCCTCACACTCGAGCCTCTGCAGTTCCTCGTTGCTCCTCCGTTTTTATTCTGTCCAACGTGTATCCTTCTCGCCCTCTCACGGGATCTCCAAAGGGAATCCACCGGAACCCAGAGAGAAAACTCAACTCCGTGAAATGCCCCGTTTTCCCGTGTGTACGATCAACAGGCAAGTCACCGAATCACGCTCTTTCTTCATCCTACTTTCCCTCCATTGGTATTATCCAGCTATATCCGTATGTCCATTCAAAAGCCACATAGTACACAGTAACGACTCTAAAATGTGCAGCATACATGTTTTTGCAGAGTTTCCCATCCAATGCAGTTCAAGATCAAGTATTATTGGTTGTTTTTGGAGTACCTAAATCTTCTATGCCACTTCGTAGCCTTTCTTCTTTGCGTTACACGATCTTTCGGATTGCTTATTCATTTAGTTTTCTTCTCTGATCGTATCATCTCGTGACTCACATTTCAATACAAGTCTGACTTCTGCGGAGATAAAGACTTTGCGAACTTATGAGAAAACCCGACCCATCCCATTCGAACTTATAAGTATAAATATGTTGCCGCCGTTGTCTTCGACATCCGTTCGTCGAATGATCCAAGGGTGCGGAACACGTACACGCGAATCAACGACTTCCAATCAGTGAGACGGAAGAGATGGAGAGAGTGAGAAAGAGAAAGAGAGAGAGAGAGAGAGAGAGAGAGAGAGAGAGAGAGAGAGAGAGAGAGAGAGAGAGAGAGAGAAACGAATGAGATACGAAGCAGGCGTCAATTATCCTTCTGCGAGAGTCGAAGAAATCGTTATCCCGTCAACCAGAGTGTGGCGAGGCACACCCTGTTAGCGGTGCTCCATCTTCATCGTGTGTAATCGCGAGAATCGTCCATCCGCGCGTCGAGTAATAGTCGAACAGGACAGCGAACGAAATTGGATCGATTTTGTGATGGGATGTGAGTAACCGTATGGCTTGTTACTATCATCGTTGAAATGCGACAATCTCGAACACGTAACACAAATAATGCTTGAAGATTCATCGCGAGAGACGAATTGGCCAAGGGTTTTGCGCATTGGAAAAAAAAAAAAAAAATCGAAAAACGTAGTTACCCATGCAATATGTGATTTTTCCCGGACGTGACCACGTTTTGCTGTATTAAAATGGCACAAGTTATTTGTTGAATAGTTTGAATATAATCAATAGTAATATTGTAGCTTGAATCAAAGTGCAAATGAAATTCAAAAGAACAAATTAACAGCAGATTCAATACATTACATGAATAGATCTTTCCAGTGTTATATAGTATAATTGCGGATTAAAGTTGCGTATTATACTTACAAGAAAAACAAGAAAATTCAACAATTCCAAATACTAATATATTTTGAAATATATTTTGCGAATCGGTCACGGGGACAAAAAGTTACAATTATTTTTGTTTGACTCCTATATCTTCTTTTTCCGTATTCGGCAAGACTGTGATTACCATTTTACCGTCTTTCTACCGGTGTCACCTACTCCGATATTTTTCTTGTTGAAGTAGACATTCAGCGGTAGTCAGTGATTCACTGCCGATGGCAACCAATTTTCTCTTCTTATTAGTAAACTGTTTGGACGGATCAGTTGACTCATATTGGATAAACGACAGAATAAATGTCGTATACGATTGGTCCATCGAGTAACTGGAACCCCAGAGAGATCAGACGTCTTGTCGCATGCTTTATAGGCTCTTCCGTAATTTCTCGTTCATTTTTTTTTTTTCCTTTTTTTTTACGTCTGGCGCCTACATACTAGGCAGAAAGAGAAACTAGCCGGGGATGATAGCAGACGGGTGGAAAGAAAGAAAAGCAGTAGACAGCGGAACGAGACACTCGCAAACAACTTCTATTACTTCAGCAAAAGCTCCGCGGCATAGTGGAGAAGTCTCTCAGAATGAGTGATAAGTCAGGGGTTGGAAAACGCGGAAGTGGGGTAGAAAATACGAACCCCTTTTCCAACAGGGCGACTTCGAAACCTTCCGCTCTTTGCGCTATACGCGACTAGTGCTCTCTCGTCCCGCTTGACCCCTAACTTTTTTTTCATCTCCACCCTTTGCTCGGCCACACACATGCACAATATACTCTCGTTTATATGTCTCGTTTGCCCGGAGCAAGGCGCGAGGGAGCAAGAGAGAGAGAGAGAGCCCACACAAGTATATAACCAAGCTCCAAGCCCGAGACGAATTGTCCCGCGACGTCGCGACGCTGTAGTTCCTCATGGCGGGGCGTACTCGTAAAGAACGTTGGCGCCGGCGCGAAATCAGTTACAAGGGGATGAGTTATTTACCCCGTGGGAAGGTTATAAAGTCGGGTGTAATCTTACTAGCTTTTTCTCTTCTCTCATCTTATATTCTTTTTCTACTTCACTTTCACTATAATATACAGATCGACCGCTGTCATGAAAAAAGGGCATTATCCACATGACTCTATGTGATAACAGTGGATATATATATATACTTTAACGAATGCCGCGAGAAAACGAGATCGTCGAAAAGAATTTGCATCATTCTTTATGGGAGTGAAATCGTTCCAAAAAAATAATAACGAGATATTTCAACGCTTTTTCAGATGTCAAAGAAGACGATAAAATTGAACGGGTAACAATCTCAATTCACGTATCAATAAACTCACTTTCAGGACACGCTGATTCATGTAAACGTAAAATTCAGCAGTTCAATGCTGCCAATGACTGGTCCTTTATAGAGCTAAATGCATGAAATAGAGTTTTTCGCGAATGTCGAGCACGTTCAACTTCTTGCATGCATTATTCACTGTCCGTTATCGATTTCTGTAGCAAGCAGTTAACGCTTTCCTCAGCGTCGAAATTTCATGAGATGGAAGTTTTGAGAATCTTCTACGAGATATGCTCTATGTTTTCGCGGGTAAGCTCACGTACATCTTGTAACCACAAGGGTGATTAATGATTCCATAGTCTCTGCCGGGATTTTGGTAGGGAAAGCATCTCTTGCGAGCACACGTCCTATTTCAGATATTTATTCCGCCGGAAGATGTACGCTTGTACGCTCTAGATATACAAGCCTCGTGAATATACTCTCCGCAAAACCGCGATTAACGTATAAATGTGCACCACAGCGGTCGAATAAACTGCGGTAATACGCCAGAAAAACATTTTTATTTTTTAAGGCGATAAGTCTTTTCACAGAGCAAATTTTGCAATACTTGCCAATGAAGGCTCTCCATTCACGCCTACAAATAATCTGATGGTATCAAAAAACTTATATCGATTAATTGAAAATAACTGCTGAAAATAAATGTTCACCGAAATGAATGCAAGTGTACTTTTGTTGGGTTCACTGCGAGATAAGAACAACAGAGATGAATATTTAGGCTGTATTAAAATACTCAGTACTTTCTTCTTAAGGTGGCAATATGTTTTATGTGACCTATCAACCATGGCAAGAAGCTCTTATTTTTTGGAACCATCTCTCGAAGTCTCTCCCTTAGTTCTGGTTATTTGATAGGACAGTCACGAAAATTGCACGACTGACAATAAATTATTGTACTAACCAATATCCATCGAAGGTAACGCCGAGAATTTTTGTATGGCATCAATTACATGTTCATTCATTGGGTATGATCTGCACTTTGGACATTTCACCATATGAAACAAATCACGCCAATAATTTATATTATATTTATAAATTAATTCTGCGAAATGAGTGAAAACTGAGACCTCTCCCTTCATTCCTTTATTTGATATTATCATATCAAATGTTCAACATAAATTAAATCTTTTGTTCGCAATGGAAAAAAAAAGTGTTGCATAGTGCACGAAAATAAAAAGTAACATCTTCAACATAAATAATTCCTAGTGACACAAAAAGTAATTACTGTGGCTTCTGGTAATTCTATTGAAATGCTCGTATAAACTAGACATTTTTCCGAAGTAGAAAAGTATGAGTTCTTGTTTTTGGTATCACGAAGCGCGCGATTACCATTTTTTTTCTTTTTTTTTTCATTCGAACAGTACTTCTCCGCAGAAGACCCATTATGGAAATGGATGTGTCCTTCTCAGTGATGAAACACCATTCGTTGAAAAAATTGTTGTAGAAAAGTGATTGTCATGTAACCCAGAACACTCGCGGAAATAAAAATAACAATAGATTTTGTAATAAACACGCGAGCATTCTTCGTGACTATCGATAACATTGCCGAATACTTATTATCATCGGCTGTGTGTTTCTATATATGAATAAACGAGAGACGATCTTGCCAAGGTGAATGAGAATCCGCGATTTTAGCCTGCTGTACAAGTCAGCGCAAATTTCTCAAACCTACTGAGCATATATATATGTATATATATATATACATATGTGTGTAACATTGTACATATACATATCGGCAGAATGATATGCGGCGAGACCTCGGGATCATGTGAGGGGGTCTTTCGTAAACTTTCGAACATGGTCCTACGGAGAATCGATGGAGCTCGCAAAGAGAGCGTCTAACGTAGAGGTCTCGACACGATAAGTAGGCGGTGCCGATTAATCATGGCGGTAAGTCGGCGGATAGAAGGGTGCTGCGGGCGCGCGTAAGTATATTACGAAGAAGAGGAATGAAAAGAATGAGCGAGAAAGAGGAGAGAGGTAGAGCGAAAGGGAGGAAAAAATAAACAGCGAATGATAGTGGGAAAGAGATGAGAGAGAAACAGCAGCGAGCCAGCGGGTCTCTCGGCGGCATGCAGCCGTGAGATTGAGACCTCCGGCTCGCGTCGAGACTCGCGCGTCGGGCCCCGGGGCAGTTTCTCGCTGCTCGGTCTTCTGGCTCCCCGCGTGTGAGGCCCGCGCTCCCCTTCCTCACGATCCCCCTCTGCCCCTTTGCGGATCAGACCGTGCCGGGACTCGACGGGGGTCGCGGCTCCTCGGTGCCCACACACCTCGTCGCGCACTCTCGGAGACCACACCGTCCGATAAACTTTTCTCGCTCCCTCCTCTCACTCTCCCTCTTTCTTTCTCGCTCTCTCTCTCTCTCTCTCTCTCTCTGTCTCTCTTTCTCTCTGCTCTCTGCACGATCAACGATTTTGCCATGTATTCTTTTCGCGTCTACCTCTCTTCTGCTTTCTTCTACATCGACATACATTCTTGTTTCTCGTTATAATAGTTACTATATATATAGTATACTTATTTAACCAGCAATCAACGACAACATGCCACACGGCACGCAATCAGTTTGCAAATTACACGGGGTTTGCCAAGATGGGTTAAATATGTCAAGTATCTGCGAAGAATTTTATGGCAACTCCATGCTTCGATGATGACGCTGATTGGGAGAGGGGGGGGGGGGGGGCACATGCTCGAAAGGTGGTGTGGAGGGTTAATAAAAAAATTGTATTTCAACGGAAGTGAGAAAATTTATTTGGCAATAAACTTTACAATGAATGAAGACTTCATTTCAAAGTAAATTAAGACTCATTTTACACTTTCTTCTTATCGAGGGTGAATTTCAAGCTTAAGTCTTATCACCAAGGTAAATAGAAATCGTATTATTTCGAGGGAAATAACGAAATCATAATGAATAAAATATCAGTTTGACAGTAAATTAGAAAGTTGCATGTTTAAACATACATTGAAATAATTGCCTCGAAATTTTATATAATAATATCCAAAGTCCCCTTTATGAAAAATTGTGCCATTATGTTGGATGTTTCTGTAAAATTTTAGCGCAACATTTTAAAATCTGCGGAGGCCGGAACAATAATACATTGTTCAAAAAATTTATGAATTTCATAAAATGATGAACCCGCTTCATCGATTGTCGTGAAATTCAATACTATATCATACACGTATTGTTAATTAGCAATTAATATAATTTCAAATAAAATACGAACTGTCCTCGAATGATATTCCGTAGATGTAGAAAATTCCAGCCAGATATCAAAAAAATTTCGGAAGTACTGATTTTTTTCGAAAAATTCAACGTGACATAAAATCTAACCACTGTATGAATTATAATAACTATAGCAAGTGAAGGGTATTTCATTGCTTGCGAAATTGCAGCGTCACGGTTTCATGCTGTTCTCGAGTTACAGACGTTAAAATTTCCCCGGGCATATGTATAATGATTTTCCAACGTTTCGACACATTTTAATGAAATACATCAGGATTGAGAAATGAATTTTATTTTTTTTACTATCCCAAAGCTTCCTCTACGAGGGAGAAAAATATATGTATATTGCAGTTAATTGCAAATTAACTGTACGATAAAATTGATTCTACAACATTTATTAAAATTATTCATTGATATTACACTTTTTTCTTAACGTCAACTCGACGGCAACTTTAAATATGATGTGAATAAGTTAAGTGTAATACGCAAATGTGACAGATTTTCGAAACTCTTCTCTCCTCTCAATCATCGTTGTTCTTGCGTTGAGCCGAAATGACCGGGTCCACATCGTGAAGATAACAGCCATGTGCACCGTGGTTGACTATCTCTCACGAATATTCCTTCTCATCTAAGCGAGCTCGATAAGGAACAAGGGAGAGAGAGAGAGAAAGAGAGAGTCGGCGAGAGAGAGAGAGAGAGAGAGAGAGAGAGAGAGAGAGAGGGCATGAGGTCTGAGCCCAGTAAGCTTTACGACCCGGAGGCGGCACACTGCTTGCCGAGTTGTCCGAGCCCTCGACTCAAGTTTGCCGAAGCTCTGTGTCTCGGGTGTACGGGGAGAGCGAGCTCGCTTAGGTGCAAATTGAAGGCCGGAAGGCAGACCGGGCGTGCCGTAATAGACGAACCTCGCCAGCATAATGACGTACAACCTAACGATATATATACTATATACACGATTCTCTGACGAGGTTACAGCGTTAGTTTGCCTGATGCCTCGAGGCCTCTCGCAAAGTCGTACATTTATCCCTTCAACCCAGGAGACACAGAGCAGACCAGGCACTGTATAACGTTGAATGGAAAATCTCCCTACCTTCATCAGGATCGTGAACCGAGCGGTAGTTCAATTTCAGTAAACACTTGTGACCACGAATCAAACGATGTAATAATTAGTAATTATTTTGTCGTCGTCCATCGGGAAGTAAGTGAGCTTGGAAAATTTATATAGTTTTAATTCTATTACAAAATTTATTTTTATTCAACAATATTTGTGTGAGTGGCAAATTAAAAATTATTCAACTTGACCAAATAATTTTTTTTTTATAGTTTCCGTGTAATTGATTAATTAGCTTATCGAACATTTTAATAAACTTATAATCAGTTCCATGCAGTTGATCGTTTAGTGTAATGAAAAAAAAAAAAAAAACAACATTCTCAGTGTAGAAAACTCTAACTATGATGTATGAAAAACTTTGGTAAATTGTTATTCGCAAAAATACGTGCAATGTAGTTCAACGTTTGTTCAATAAATCTATTTCACCATCTGCAGTTCGCGAAAATGAAACTGGAAAAATTTCGATACAGTGAAAAATAATCAAGTCTCGCATTTATAAATTGTAAATAATTAAAATTTGAGTTGATTCCTAGAAGTAAAATATCGGTATCGACGATATAGGATTGTTTTTTGATTAATTTATCATCAAAAATATCGCTCAGGAAAGGACAAATTTCATTAGAACGCCGGTTAAACTCTCGAAGGGATAATTATTGTAGGCGTGAGATGAAGAAATCTCGTGCCTCCCCGACACATGAGGATGACCCATCAGATCGATCCTCGCTAACGTGTGTGGCAACTTTGACTGAATTCACGAGACCGTTGAGAGTCCAGGATATATCACTACCTACTCGTGGTCCGAGAACCGCTGTTTACCTTCGGACCTTCCCTGACTACTGCCCACCTAATTTGGGCTCACTCCGGGCACTCCTGCGGGTACTGGTATATAGACACAAGAGCTCTGACAAGACCGATTAAGCTCTGTTCTCCGTCGATCTCTCTCGTTGCCTATCTTGCTCACTCTCAAGTCTCTAATCTCGCTGTAAAAGCAAATAAAAGTTGAACTACAAGAGAAACGAGCTATGCCATAGGATGAATGCTCGTAACAGCTCGAACGATGCAGCGCTTAAGCCCGCATGTATTTATACAAACGAAGTTTTTACTTACCTGATTAATTTTGATTACTCATAGACGTGGCTTTGTTCTCGTCAAAGAAACAAAAAAAGTTTTCCCTCGAGATCTCCATGATGGATTTTTCATATACTCTAAAAAATTATCCGACAATCAAATAGTTCAAACGAGAAAAAAAAGGTCAGGATGAAAAGGGTTGGGCGTGTTTGTGTATAATAAATGAACGAGGGTGCTAAAAATAAATCAACTCTAATTTGAGAACGGTTCTTGATCATCGCCCTTCAATACGACTGTCAATGCTATTGCCTAAACAAATGCTACTTCATTGAGCTTGAGCTTGTACTTTCTGCATTGATAAATCATCGCACCACAAAATCAAACTTTATTGCTTGACTTTAATGTACGTGAAAAAAAAAGAACCGCGCAAGATTGAAATTTCTACGTTGTTTTCTCGTAATTGGTATTTTTTTTCCATAAAGTTTCCACTGAATCAAAGCCAGCAGATCGAGACACTTTCCAATGAAGAAATAAGTTTTGCAAAGAAGGGAAAATAATGACCGAGGAATGTAGACGTTTTATTTTCTAATTATAATTAATGCGTTAATGATACTGGAAAAACGATATTTCAGTTGTTTTATCGTAAAACCTGACGCTGTTTGTCATTCGTCTTATTAAGAAGCGCACGCTCGTTATATCCTCAATTATTTTTACTCACTCTCGCAATGTTGGCTTTTGCAGTCCAACAAAAGAGCGGAATGGAAAAAAAAAAACATAATACAATCTGACGCGTTGTGAGAGTACTGAGAGAGCAGCGATGCATCACAGAAGACGGTCTCTTCTCAATATATATGAGGTATTCTACGTGAAGTGGACCACCTCTAGACCTCATAACCTCTGATTTCGTTTTTATTTTACGATTTCGTTATCCCATATAAAAGTACCTTCGTACTGATTTATTTTAAATTTTTACGGTCCCCTGCTCCGGAGTTTCAATTTTCGAAATTTTGTGATTTTTTTTACAACCGCGAATTTTTAATCGATGATATCTCGCGATTGGAACATCATACAAATATAATCAAGGTAGCCCAAAATCGATTCGTCTTGAATCCGACTTAATAAAAAAAAAAATTATTTTTTTTCCGGAAACGTTTTGACTACCAAAATTTGGTAGCCTTCCAGATGGTAGCTTCTTCCAGATGGAGAAATTCGATTTACATTTACTAAAAAATAAAAGAAAAAAAGATTCATTTTTTTTCTTTATTAAAAAAAATTATATTTCAATTAAAAAACAAAAATTTCAATTCATTCGTCTTTTCCATACAAGATTATTAGTATCAGACGTAAGAAAAGTATATTTCGCAAAATTGCAGTCGAATGTTAAACATATATTCAGAAATTTTTATATAAGCATACAAGAGCCAGTAGAACAACATAGACAGAAAAATAGGTTCACTTTTTTCCTTTACATGTTTTTCACGTTTCAAAGTTGACACTGCTTGCAGCAAGAGAGAATTGCTTTACAAGCATAGAATTTTGCGAGGTTGGTATAAAAGTTGCTATATTTTCTAATTTGTCAGCTGAAGAATATGTGGTTGAAAAGAAACCTTCCTGAACGGCGAATCTAATCACACGAACGTCTTCTCAGTACTATATTACCTTTTTCCTAAGTTTGACACCATTGACTCACTTGAGAACTACACAAAAAAAATTCTGGAAAAAGATGGGTTTGGTGAATTAAAACAAAAATGAATAACGAAATGAAATTACAAAAATGTTCATTAAAAAAAATCCATGTCATTATTATTATTTTTTTTTCTTTTATTTTTTAGTAAATGTAAATGGAATTTCTCCATCTGGAAGAAAACATATTCAAACGTGACAAAATGTATAGAATTCGAAAAGAAATGTTTTGAGTATCTCCGACCTGACGTAATTGACGAAAATTTGGTTTTCAAGACGAATCGATTGACCATCTTGATTATATTTGTAAGATGTTTGATCCGCGAGGTGTCATCGATTCAAAATTCGCGGATGTAAAAAATCACAAAATTTCAAAAATTGAAAACTCCGGAACAGGCGGCCGAAAAAATTTGAAATAAATCAGTGAAAGTACTTTCATATAGGATAACAAAATCCTAAAAGAAAAACGCAATTGGAGATGATAAGATCTGGAGGTGGTCCAATTCACGTGGAATACCCCATATAATATACAGCTACAAGGTTATTTAACCCCTGTGAGGAATAGAGCGGGTGGTGGGTAAACACACACTCGAATGTGCTTATCTCTACCATCCACCCTGCATAGAATGTACTCTCCTGTGTAGCTCGTAAATGGCGACTGCAGTGGAGGGGGGGGGGGGGTGTAGTACCTGCTCTACAGTCCGACTTTTGTACTTTTCGTTTCGCATGTATCCCATGACGCTGTGATCCTAGGTGTTCTCTTTATAATACTTTCTGGTCTTCCGCGCGGTCGCGTCCAGCTCGTAACACCCTTAGTATTCATTATTCGCTTGGAAAATGAGTATTTTTTAGAAATATTTTTACTAGTATTATCATTATTCTATCCTACATGGATGCTCATTACGCTGGGCTCACTTTTCCTTTCCGGATTTCGTCTAGATAAAACCGACTAAAGAGATCTCGCTTGTTTATGAGATATCCATTTTAATCGTGTAATTTCAAAATGATAATTAATAATGCCTTATCAATCATGCATTGATTAAATATTAACAAAAATAAATTACAAGATATTCAAGTTTTTAACCTTAGATTTTTTGTGTGTTTTTCATTTCATTGATAAATTCATCAAATAGTGTAATTATTTGTTGTAAAGGTGATCAAATGCAAGAGTGAAATTTCTCTGTAAAATAAGCATATTACCGATTAACATCAAGTATACAATCAGTCAACTCATCGACACGTCCAACCTAATGAGAAAATATTTGCTTCGCTGTTTTATTCTCTCGCCGATGAGAAACCACAGGCTTCTTCACTGTATTACCACAAATTCACTTCGAGACCGCGTCTAACGCATCGACGAAATTCCCACGTTAATCGAGAAGCCTACATATATATATATATATATATATATATATACATACATGCACACCGGTGTACTTGAGCATACATCAATATCGCTCCGAACCGGTGGCGGCTCGAGGCCCAACACAGACCAAATGTTTGCCCAAGTAATATTCGAATTAGTACACAGTGTGCTGTTCGAGAATGATTGCTCAAGTAGACGATGTAAAGTCGACGGTCAGACAAGCAAACGGGTTGAAACGACCGGCAGGTGTGTTCCCGGTCGACGAATTCAGGTAGTAGGCTAGCACGATTCTACGCGAACCGTCGGAATCGTCAAATTCGATGTTATGAAGAGAAAACATCGTTAAGAAATTGCGCGAAGTACATGTTTATATTAGTATGTATCAATTTAATTTTTTTTCACTTTTTTTTTTATCTTCATGTTCTCGACGAGTAGATTTTCAGTCGAAAAAGAAAACTAGTTAAAGTGGCAAGATAAATTAAAGAATATGCTAAGTCAAATATAGAAGCTGTTGGCAGTGAAGAATTTTCATTTATTTATTATTTTTCTCCATAAAACTTTATGTTCTTTACTGGTGAACCTAGCCTACTTTTGTTAGCAACCTTTTTTTTTTCATTTTTTATCGATTCTTCGTATATTTTCTCATATAGCTCCTCACAAAGATTGCTTTCGGTATTCTTTATCGTTGATAGTATTTTTTTTTTTTTTTTTTTTAATTTCAAGTGATCTTCGCGATCCTAATCTTGGCAATCCGAGGATAAAATCGTGAAGTCATGCACGTGTGAGGCCAGAATCGGAGAGACAAGGTTTCCCGGAAATCTCGCGGAAAGTATTTGACTGAGAAGGTAAGCGTGTCAGCGCATTACACACGTATATTACTCAGTTATATATATATAGAATGAAAACATACTTGAACGGGTTCAGTGTGAACAAAGTACGTTGCCAAGTAGAGGCCTTGTAGGGTCCATAAGCGCGTGCCAAAAAACGGTGAGAGCTGGCTGATCGTTGCAGTGTGCGCGCACATGAGTACATCAGAGCCGACCACCTGGACGAGAGCTCTGCTCAATTCTTGCCAGACGTCGCGACGACGACGCGAAGACTTTCGGAGACGTATACGCCGATGGTATATGAGCAAACGGGACAGAACGGGAGCTGCCGTCGTCTTCGCCGTCGTCATCGTCGTTGCCACCATACCATCAACTCAGAAACCGCAGCAGCAGTATAGCAGAGCATCGAGCATTGCTTTTTTCAAGCGATCCGCCTAAACGGGTAAAGCCAAGGCTGCCTTTAAATGGCCGTGTGGCTCTTCTCGATCTCTGCCTGACTCCTGATGCACATTACAAAGAGTTATCGGAGAGCACACTCCGCAACATAACGAATAAATCAGCTATACGGGATATATTTTTTTTTACCATGCCCTTGTAAAATATTGAAGAGCACGAGGCGTTTCTTATACATATTCTGTGCAATATTGTTGATGGAATTCTTGGCCATCTCCAACATGCATGCGTACTTTAACAATTTATAGACCGAAACAATCGAGCAACATTTTTTCAGCAATTTTTTTCTTCAGTACACGTGGAAAAGTTTTAATTTCATATCTATATAGTACGCAGATCTACAAGAAAAATAAAATTTTCTAAACACCCCATATACTGTTTGTTATTTCAAATGATAATAAATAAGTATTGTAAGACATCTGATACCTTCTTTGTTAAATACTAACGTGTGCGTGAAATGCAAAGGCCAAATCGATTATCATATTTCATTGAATGATGTAAAATAAAGCCTTCTTTCATCGCGGTACTCGGTGGAATTAAAAACGCAAAGTTACACTTAAAGTTAAAATTACACGCAAAGTTACACCATGCTACAGCTCGAATCCCGTGTCAATAGACACGAATGTGCGTTTTGGTAAGAGCCGAAAGCACGAAACACATAACCGCCATGGATTCATATGTGTTGAGCAGATTCGGTCACGGATCTTCTGATTATCGCTCAAGAATCGTCCAATTCTTTTTGGCTCATCTAAAAAACACTAATTTGACACTCTTCTAGGTTGTACTTACTGCGAGTGTCCTCTATGTTCAATTTGTTCTCGGGGTCTCTCCGTAAGGGCCCCCGATCTCCGTGATTACCCTTGATATCACTTCCGTGATAAATCGTCGATTCTTCGTCTAATATTACATTACTTATTCTATTATTTGCACTATCGTGCAAAAAAGCTTGTGTTTACACCGGCACAAAACGAAGGAATGAGAAATATCGTAGTACGCGTTGTCATGACGACGGAGCGCAGGCAAAAAGTTTTTTGCTTTAAACTTGTGGCATCACTGGCGTGGAACAGGGGTACTACACTGTTTATCTCTTCGGAAGAGGCGCTTCATACAATTACGATAGAACTTCACTTACAAGTAAGTTCGTTTAATCGATTAATTATAAAACAACGAATAACGAAAATTCCGATTCTCAAGTCTTTGACACGGGAAGAATGGTATCTATAATGAAAAAAAAAAAGTACGGAAAATTCAGTGTAGCAGTCTTGGATTGGATCTGGAACTACTGGTAAACGAGTTCCTCCGTTGTCCAAAAGTGTATTCTGGTATGTGTCTCTGATACTCGTTCCGGAACAATGTTCATACCACGTGAGATTACGCTCGTATACGCCGCAAAAGGGCCACTATATCCCGCATTTGAATACGCGAGCTCTTACCCAGCTACGCTTAGCGAGCTATGCTGTTCGCGAGTACGTTTCTCTTTCTCACTATATTTATTTTTTTTTTTTTTTGCGGCAGCATTATATATTTACTACCGCTATACGTATACGAGAGAGCACATGCGTATCAAACATATGCATATTATATAAAGACACATTCAGGACTCTCCGCGTTGCTCCTGGCTTCTTCTACTTCTCTTTTATCTCTCTTCTTCATGCCTGCAAACTCCTGAATGCATCCCTTCATATCGCTCCGGTCGTGAAGCTTCCCGCAAGCTTGAAAAGTGAGTGAAATCGCTGCTGATCCCGTTGCACGCAGATCCCGTGGGAATCACTAGAGGATTAAGATCAGGACGGCTTACTTCTCGCTCTTTCTCTCGCTCTCTCTCTCTCTCTCTCTCTCACTCTGTTCTTCTCTTTCTTTTTCTTTTTTATAGCTTTTTCTACCATTTCGATGGGAAGAAAAATAATATACATCGAGCTTGATGATATGAGCAGAAAAAAAATAATTTTAACTTTTGCGAGCTCGTCTTGCCTTCAGATGTTTGAATGCAACGACTATATTATACGAGAATGGCACCGGAGTAAGTGAAAAAAAAAAAACGCGTAATGAGGTTTATGTTCTACTGTCCTACTGTGCTATAATGTATTATATTTGGAAATAACAAAATAAATTCATTTGAGTCAAATAAATGTATTTGATTAATGCGATATGTATTGGGCATTTAATTTTATATAAATAAAATATATTGTATCGGAGCCAAAGGATTAAAGGCCATTTTTGATTAATAATTCAAATTTCTACGAGAGAATTTACGAGATCGTTGGCCCGTCGTGTGCGATGAGATTCGACTATTCGCGATGTGGAAATCACTCCAAGACGAGGGACTAATTTGCTGTAAGTTTGCTTCTATCACTATTGCAATTCTTTTTTTTTCCTAATGTACCTACTAAACAATGAAAAACCTAAATTACGGTTAATTGTATAATTAAACGCCTAGACGTGAATATAGTTTTGCGTCTAAATTGGTAACAGCTAATCTCGACTCGAAATCGCGAGTTGAAACGTGATACTCATATAGAAGCACACTCGCTATTCTTGGAAACGTTTCAATTATTTTATTGAAGTGGCAGACGGGTTGAGACTTCACGGGCTTTCACGAGATGGATCTCTCTCTCTCTCTCTCTCTCTCTCTCTCTCTCTCTCTCTCTCTCTCTCTCTCTCTCTCCTTTGCTTTATGTATTATATTCTTCGCTTGTGTGTCAGTGTGAAACACGAAAAGAGGTTTTTTGGTGATTGTATTATACGGTAGAGGTTGTATGTACATACAATGTGTAGTACAGTGAAGTATATATACGTATATGTATTTGTAAACGGTAGATTTTCTCTATTTTCTCCGATCAACAGCACATGGACCGAACAATTCGATTGAGGCGCGGAGAAGGATTCACGAGGATATTCCTTTGATCGTGTTTGCCGGAGCAGATCCTTTCATATCGGAACAATATCTCGCACGGATATGAAATGGTTCGTCGATTCGCGTTGATAGGCAATTTGCCAATTTTTGCCGAGCCCCGAATCATCACGTTTTGCTGCCCCTCTCATCGTTTCGTCCTCTGACGGACCTTACTTCCGTTCACCTTATATGCGCCATGACCGTCTACTCTTTTCACGGTCGATGGCAACGAGAGTTGGTTATGCCGACTCAATCAGAGAAATTGTCGACCACGACGAGGCAAAACGATTTTTCGAATCAAGAAATAACATGGCAGAGAGTTTGCAGAGGAAGGCCTTTCTTCCTTCCCGTGTATGAGAAAAATAAGATTTTTTTTTATGGTAAAACGTCAAATTTTCGGCAATACTATACTATACTATACTATACTATACTATAGTATAATATACTATATGTATACTATACTATACTATATGAATCGTAAGATTTAGATCAATATTCGCTGTAACCGAGTTTATTTCAATTTTGCGTCATAAACTTCTGTCCTGAATTAAATTTCTTTGCCAATACAAATTTATTATGATTCATTTGAAACTGTAAAAGTGATATAGGAATTTTTTTGTTATCGAATGTACTGTTTTGAATAATAATGCGCTTAATTGAAAATTCAGTATTAATGAAAAATTAAACATTCAATGTCCGTCTAAGAACATACTGCGGATAGTTGAAAATGTAACGTTGATGGAAAATTTAATGTCATATATGTCGATTTTAGAATGAAGAATACGGTGAAGTGTGTTCTTGCCACATCAAACTGTAGCACAATATCGATCGGTGACGGCTGCCCTGGTAATATTTTCACGAATAAGCACGTTTTATTGGCTGTCGAGAATTTATCTGCCACGGATAAATAGTAAAAAAACGAAATGTCCAACGATGCTGGGTGATGGCAAAGCCAATGTTCTCTTGACCAGGTTGCGATGGCAGGCCTCCATTTACCCGAGCCATGGTAAGCGTGTCTATCGTCGATACAGCAGTTATCTCGTCTTACCAGAAGAGACCTCGAATCCTACGCGCTATCAGAGAACAGAGAAACCATCTTACCGAGGGTAATGCAACGGCTGTTAGCGAACCCACCTTGTACAATCTAACAGAATGAAAATTGTGATGTTATCGACACCCAGCTAACGATCGTGCTGAAATAATTCAAGGGAACGTATCTTCCGCCAGTATTGAACATAGATTTTGCATCCACTACAGGGAAAAATGAGATTCGCGTAAGTAAGCTCGGATAGGTAAACCGGAAAATTGATGGTCCACGACTATTCCTTGCACACTATAAAACTCTCAAATATTATGCAAAACCTCAAAGGCTCTGGTCAGGAGTGTCAGGACTGATTGACAAAACGGAAATACGGTTGCTTCGTGAAATTTCGTCTCACGGGTTTTTTTGCCCCCTTCGTTTTGCAGATTTGACAACGGCTGCTCCGTTGTCACAGCAAAACGGAAGATCAAAGTCACACTTGTTATCCCAATTTTTTCGCAAAAAAAGTCCTGTACTACTTAATTCACAAATCAAATAGAGTAGACTGAGGCTACTCGATACAAATTTTCCGTGATGCAACCGCGTGATATTTCCGTTGTTTCGTTATACATAAAGATATATAAAAATTGATGCAAGTATGCACGATCCCCGACCGACTTCGCAACAAATACGTTTGGAATTCGAAATGAAATCGCTAAAATGGTACGTCACGTTATATCCAATTCACGACTTTGAGCTCCGATCGTTCGAGTGATATAATAATTACATTTAAATTTTAGTACCAAATACTACCACGCGTGTTAGTTGGCGGTAGACAATTTTTTTTTCTCCCAAATCAAGCTTTGTATTCCTGGAATGTGATGCAGAATATCAACCGTTAGCAGACACAAGGATGTACATCACACGATTCAACACTCAAAGTCATGTGAATTTGGCTCTTTTGCGTTAGCACGCAGCCTATATCAATGTATATCTATAATTTTGTAGGATACATTCGTGTATCCCGATGCCCAAGACGAGCAGGGAGATTTTGGTTGAAAATACCAACAGTTCGCGTCTGACATTCAAATGTGGGAGCATACATGAAAGGCAGTCGAGAACGAGCGATGGCGCCATCCATTCGCACGTTCCTCAAAGGGATCATTTATCAACATATTTGATGTGCCCGCTCGCACGGTCGGTGTTATATTACACGAAAGAAGCTCTCGACGATCCTACGAATGGTTTTTCGTTTCAGCCCTTCCCGACGATCTAAAATTTTTATCAAACGCTCTTTTTCTCTCTTTCTCTCCCTTTCTCTCTCTCTCTCTCTCTCTCTCTCTCTGTCCTTGCGAGGAACGGTGTGTGCGTTTGCTCTTCGTCCGCTTTCTTCGCCGACGCCAGGGTGCTCGTTCTCATATCCGCCACAAGTTCTTTCATAGAAATAATATGCTAATCCGACGAAGGAGGAGTTTAAAAAGTGCCCCGATAAATTCACGAGACTTTTGACGTAATTTCAAGGAACTCTATAGAGAGCCTCGTCTCACACACACACACACACACACACACACACACACACACACACACACACACACACACACACACGCTCTTCTCTCTCTTTCTTTCTTTCACTCTGATCGTCAAGAGAGAGAGAGAGAGAGAGAGAGTCAGTGCGCATGGTTTAAGGTACCGGATCATCCAAAAGATTTTCTTTTTTGCCCCGGGAGGCTTCCGTCTTACACACGAAAAATCTTGCGAGCCTCTTCGGTCGCGAACTACACGCATGCACTTCTAGTTATATTTCATTGGAAGACATTTATCTGAGGAAACGTATATTATGGTCCTTTTGTGTGTTAAAATACGCAAATGCAGATAGGATTCCCAAGAAGTTGGGAAATTTAGGAAGTCGTATATCAGTCAACGATCCTGCTCTTTTTGAATCATACAACATACATAGTTCATTGCAATTCGTGTGTAAACACGATATTTTACGTAGAAAGTTTACAATTATCTACAAGGACATCCATATCGATATTATGTCTGATAGTTCGAAGGAACAACACGCTATAAGAAAATGCTCATTGACATGAAATTTGGAAGACACGGAAAGAAAATTATACTATTGTAATAAAATAAACGCGTCTAATGAGATCTATAAATAACATCAATCAGATCGGCAATCTGCTGTCTCGAGAGCATCGTGAGACTCATGAATAAAAATGCATTCGATGCGGAACGCGAAGGGAATGAAAGAAGAAACGATTTCAAAAAAAAAAATTCATTTACCCTCATGTAGGAGCAGCTTATTCGTTTTTTAAATTCGATTCGCACCGACCCTCTCCCCGGGCACTAAGGTATGCTCTCTGTTATAAATTTTCTTCTCCATCAATCTTTTAAAGTTTATTTTGGCGAATCTATAAGGATTTTTCGAAAATATTGTCTCGCCTCAGAGCAATTTCAACGCCTAGAAGAAGTTAAATTTCTGTTCGAAGCTCCAAATGAACGTGCGAAAATTTCTAGGTGTTTCAATCAATGGCTAGAGGACGAGAGCCCAATCAAGAAATGTCGAATCATTAAACACAGAAAATATTCAACTTAATTTACCATTTCATTAAAATTGTCGGAATCTCGATTTAAAAAAAAAAGAAGCTGAATTGAGTGATAAACAATATTTGTCACATGACTAGAATGGATAAACGTTCAGGACTATTTTATCATTTGGATGGAGTTATAAAAAATAATATACAAGAACTTTTTCATAATTTTCTTAAAGGTTATAGCCAATCCTCATGCATGGCCATACATCCTCAATCGTCCCTACATATACGTACGATGCGTTAGAAAATATACGAAGTGGCGAAAGTATAATCTATTAAGCTCGGTGAGTGATTGAAACCGAAGCGCCAAGATCATATACAAGTTTCGGCAAACCTCCCTTCCTGTATGCATACATACGGGTATACGTATATATAGATGTCGCGCTTCGACACTTGTGAGTTCGCGAGGATGACGCATACGCGCATTTCTATGCACCCCCTCGTTTTAGGCGCAAGGCGATATCGCTTTCTCATATAAATATCGATGTCATTAAAAGTATTAGCCATGCACCATTCCCGTGACCGTAATAATATGGAAAGAATATATATATATTGAAACGTTTCGAGATTTTATGTGTTAAATATCGAAAGTTTTAAATATTTTATTTTGATCTGAGAGCTGGATTCGTGTTCTGGACTCGAGTATTCAAAAAGAGATAGCCGAAAGATTAATTCTTTAAATGTAATTTGAGAAATTAATGCAATTGATGTGTAACGTTTTGTTGTTTATGTTGTTTGCCTCAGAATACGTTCACTCTTAGGGTATGGTGGCCGGAACTATTTCATCATAGGCATTGTGACTCTATTGTTGAACGTTTTGCCGTTCGATTAACAAAAAGAGTGATATGGACTTTGCCGGTCCAGACGGCTGATTAATAAAAAAGAGGTTAATTTAGGAGGACACGATTATTGAGATCGACGATTACTGGTCCTTTGGTAATCTCGAGATTGAAGTGTGAAATTTTGTTTTTTGTTTTCTTTACTGAAGCTAAGTTAAAAAAATTGGTTTTATTCGAGTTTTTGGTGTTTTAGTTGCTAATGCCGAGATCTAGGTTTTTCTGTGAGAAAGACCTATACTCTAGGCGACTTATCCTATGTTATGTCGTACTCTCTCTAGCTCGCGTTGGACGCTGTGCCAAGACGAATTCGAGATCGTGCGACGGTAGTGAGCCGGGCCTGCTCAGGAGCACGAAACACACAGAGCGGATCTTCCTGTAAAAGAAAGTATGGTATGATGGCTTGAGTGGTACCTAGTGGATAGCTGTGGTTGATTACTCGACGAGGATCGAGTCGTTAGCACAGCTGTTAGCTGGGGAACTTTACTATGCGCTCGATGCAATACGAGGACTATAGTGAAGTATACTAACTAGGATGGAAACTTTGGCTAGGCGCTCGACGCAATGCGAGGACTCTAGCTAAGTATGCTACTAGGTAGGAACTTACTCAGGCAATCGTGCAATACGATCACTTCGCAAGCGAAGGGTTTAGAGGAAGGTCCTAATGCTAGCGTCAGACGCAATGCTGAGACTAGCGCTTAGAAGGTAGAGGTGTTCTGGAGTGAACGGTAGGAAAAGGAATAGTGAAATGGTGATCGTCCGTCGTTTGCTCGGCCTTTTATACCCGTCGCGGCTGTGGTGTCTCGCGGTGGGGCCGTGAGTCATCAGCGAATCTTGTTTGCTCATGCGCAGGATTATTATTGTTATTTGTCCACTACTGTCGGTGTCTTTGTCAGGTACTATGCGTCACGTTCTGATCTCTATCGATCGTGATCTAGCGAGTGTTGGTAAGTTAGAGTACGCGGGAGTTACCCTCAGTAGATGCGTCGCTGTGTGGGTAATGCGCTCAGTTTATTACGAGAAAAAAGGAGGGGGGGGGCTTCGTTCCGTTACAACTGCCCTTCCAAAATAATAACACGATTTTCTTTTTTTTTTTCTTTCAATATGTAAATCGTTTATTATTTTCTGTTTTCTTCCGAACGACTTTCCGATGTATTTGCAATAACTTTTGGAAGGTCATTGCTTCTTTGTCGTTATTCCATTTTGTCTCGTTTCCTTTTGTCTGTATTTCCTGATTGGAAATCTCATATGTGTCGTTGTCTTCTTTGGTCATTCGACTGATGTTTTTCAGCGTTGATCCTACTTCTCCTACCTCATCAAATTTGATGCGGTGGGTTAGCGAACAATTGTTGGGAGCTCGAAAGATTAGTTCTCTTGCTTCTAAGTCGATTTTTGATTTGATTTTATCGAGGACGTTGATGCCGATGATACAGTCATTTGATAGTTTCGGTACAATCAGGAACGTTGCTGATTCGGTTATTTCGGGAAAAGCGATCTCTGCACATATCTGTTTATTTACTTTAACGGCCCTTCCAGCTGTCGCCCCGGTTACGGTTACACCGGTGAGTGGCAAGGTATGGCAGTTGAGGAAGATGTTCTTGTGATGTTCATAGAACTCTTCCGAAATCGCGTTTACTTCACTGCCCGTATCTACTAATGCTTTTAGTGATTTTCCTTCGATTTTTATGGCAATCATTGGACATTTTGGTCTTGGCCTCGATGTTTGATCTGGTTCCGTGAGTAAATAATTCCGAGTGTCTTCTCCGTAGCCTAGCGTCACCTCGTTTAACTGTATTATTCCTGAGGTGACGCTTCCTCGTTTTCCGAGGCTGCCTCTGATGGGTCGTCCTTTTCTTCCTCTTGAATCTCTTCTTCTATCAAGGTACGGATGCGTTGGTCATTTGTTCTTAGTTTATTATTGGTTTGGGGATTTTCACGAGTTGGTGGTCGTTGGTCGAACCCTTTGTTGAATGTCTGTCGTTTATCCGACTCTTGATATCCTTGAGGTTTTATTGCCTTCTCTGTAATATTCTGGAAATTTGCGTTCTTTTGCTCTCGGTCGGGGCGTTTTCTCTGGCTATTCACTGGCCCTGCTTGGTCGAGGGCGGTCAATAGATCCAGTAGCTCAGAGATGCGTTTTAGTCCTCTAGCGATTATATGATGTCGGATTTCTTCCGTGAAGTGCCTCGAGAGTTTTGTTATAATTTCCGTGTCTGATAATGGTGGTCTGAGTTCTCGAGCTATGCCAATCGCATTCAGAGCATAGGAAACTCTTTTTTGTCGACCCTCAGGATTGTACCATCCAAACTCGAGCTTTTCTTTCGCACCATATTGGATCTGTTCGTTCCAGAATCTCTGTTGAAATTCACGTTTGAAATCGTCCCAGACGTAGCAGGTTGGAGCTACCCATCTCCACCAATCTGAGGCTAGGCCTGTAAGACTTTGGTTAATGATCATTTGGAAGTCGTATCGTGGACCTAAAGCGTCTTTATATTGAGATAGGTCCTCTAGGAATCTCATGGGCCTCTCCGATGGATTCCCCGCGTATGTTGGTGCCGTTAGTTTCGGTACACCCCATATCGGTGCATCAGTACGTGCATTTTGCTGTTGCTGACCTCGTCCTTCCTCTGAGCGTCTATCATCCAGCGGTGCCACGTTTCGGTTTCCCGGAAACCCGTGATTCGATGAGTTAGTCATCCTGCATGTGATGTTAGATATTTCTCGAGTTATGTTGCTGAACGAGTCCTGTATGTATTTCTCGAGACCCTCGAGTCGGCGAGTAATGACATGGTTCATGTTCGTTAAACGAGTCTCCATTATTTGTCGATCTGTGTGCTGTTGCTCTTGTAGCTGCTCCAGCATTGATGAGATTGGATCGACGTTATTTTGATTCCGAGTTTCTTGTCCATCTTCTATTATGCTCGGATTCCTCGTGCTACTATGTATCATTAAATTTCGTTGTACTTGTGTAGCATTTTCGGTGAATCCTGTCTGCGTATCGGATGTGTTCGGTAACTCGTATCTGTCTGGCTGTCCCCTTATGTCAGTTGGGAAGTTGGTTGCCATTGTGAGAGTGATTGGATATCGTATATTTGGTAATGAGCGATTCTTTTTCAGAAAGGCCAATCAAAAAAAAAATGTTTAATTTGTTTGTAGGCTACCCTAATTGTTTCGAGTCCCTGTTCGGGCGCCAATGAAACGTTTCGAGATTTTATGTGTTAAATATCGAAAGTTTTAAATATTTTATTTTGATCTGAGAGCTGGATTCGTGTTCTGGACTCGAGTATTCAAAAAGAGATAGCCGAAAGATTAATTCTTTAAATGTAATTTGAGAAATTAATGCAATTGATGTGTAACGTTTTGTTGTTTATGTTGTTTGCCTCAGAATACGTTCACTCTTAGGGTATGGTGGCCGGAACTATTTCATCATAGGCATTGTGACTCTATTGTTGAACGTTTTGCCGTTCGATTAACAAAAAGAGTGATATGGACTTTGCCGGTCCAGACGGCTGATTAATAAAAAAGAGGTTAATTTAGGAGGACACGATTATTGAGATCGACGATTACTGGTCCTTTGGTAATCTCGAGATTGAAGTGTGAAATTTTGTTTTTTGTTTTCTTTACTGAAGCTAAGTTAAAAAAATTGGTTTTATTCGAGTTTTTGGTGTTTTAGTTGCTAATGCCGAGATCTAGGTTTTTCTGTGAGAAAGACCTATACTCTAGGCGACTTATCCTATGTTATGTCGTACTCTCTCTAGCTCGCGTTGGACGCTGTGCCAAGACGAATTCGAGATCGTGCGACGGTAGTGAGCCGGGCCTGCTCAGGAGCACGAAACACACAGAGCGGATCTTCCTGTAAAAGAAAGTATGGTATGATGGCTTGAGTGGTACCTAGTGGATAGCTGTGGTTGATTACTCGACGAGGATCGAGTCGTTAGCACAGCTGTTAGCTGGGGAACTTTACTATGCGCTCGATGCAATACGAGGACTATAGTGAAGTATACTAACTAGGATGGAAACTTTGGCTAGGCGCTCGACGCAATGCGAGGACTCTAGCTAAGTATGCTACTAGGTAGGAACTTACTCAGGCAATCGTGCAATACGATCACTTCGCAAGCGAAGGGTTTAGAGGAAGGTCCTAATGCTAGCGTCAGACGCAATGCTGAGACTAGCGCTTAGAAGGTAGAGGTGTTCTGGAGTGAACGGTAGGAAAAGGAATAGTGAAATGGTGATCGTCCGTCGTTTGCTCGGCCTTTTATACCCGTCGCGGCTGTGGTGTCTCGCGGTGGGGCCGTGAGTCATCAGCGAATCTTGTTTGCTCATGCGCAGGATTATTATTGTTATTTGTCCACTACTGTCGGTGTCTTTGTCAGGTACTATGCGTCACGTTCTGATCTCTATCGATCGTGATCTAGCGAGTGTTGGTAAGTTAGAGTACGCGGGAGTTACCCTCAGTAGATGCGTCGCTGTGTGGGTAATGCGCTCAGTTTATTACGAGAAAAAAGGAGGGGGGGGGGCTTCGTTCCGTTACAATATATATATATATATATATATATATATATATATATATATATATATACATATGTATACGTCGTTCGTGGTTCAACGAATCCGGGAAAAGAATCCCCTAAAAAAAATCTCACCCCTCGTTCTCGGAGTGACACACACACACACACACACACACATACATGCATCGCAGTCGTCCCACGACTCACTCAGTTTGGAAATTAGTGGCCTCGTGATTTGATTCCCCTCGGAATTCTTATATGTTCCGTAATGTGCAGTATAGCATAAGTATATAATACTCCAATCCTAATAATTCCCGACCTTTTTAACCGCGCCATTCACGAGTAATCAAAATTCCTCGAGACTTCGCTCGCATACAATTTTACGCACGCACCCTTCACTTGCGAAAATTTCTCGTTTCGCGAGAAACTCCGAAAAGCATTACTTATCGGCAGAGTATCCTCGAGCGCGCTCGTCGATCCACCGTATAGGAGTCCAACGAAGAAGCAGTTAAAATAATCCGACGGCGTTCAATTCCGAAGTGCGACGTCAGCGAGACACTTTCCAGCATATTGAGAAGAGAAGATTTGCCGTATTACGCTCAATCACTCGATATATAGATATATGGGGTATTCAGTATGAAGTGAGACGATTTTCGGCCATGGAATGAAACATTGAAAAAAGCACACGCTTATTAAGGAGGGTCGAGTGCGACATCGATATCTGTTGAGAGGTACTGATTTTTTTTTATCGATAGATATGTACACAAAAAGTTTAATCCCAAAGTATCCGTAGGTTCTGCTGCACCGTTTTCGAGAAAAAGAAAGTTGAAATTTGGGCCATTTAAGCACAGTTTTTTATGGCAGATCGTGAAATTAGATGGAACGTCAAAGTCAATGAGCTCAGATGACCTGTTCACATAGGAAACAAATTTTTTCATGCTGTCGAAAATATCCTCAGGATGCCTCCGGCAAAAATTCAGAATCTTGAACAACACCGTTGATTAGCAATAAATAGGTAATAATGTGGATGAAAAACGCGATTTCTTGTTATGAATCGAGCCATGGCTACGGCAAAACAAATGCCAAACACAACATCGCCCCACATCTCACCCACGTCCGTGCCTTTTACATTCCTCTTGCCGCGCGCACGGAGCACTCGAGCCTCCTTAAAAGTTTGAAAACGATTTTTTGGTTTATTATTTATTTTGTAGCAACCGTACTTGAGTTAAACATCTCTTCGAAATTCTTTGTTATGTAAATTATCGTGGTTCACATGAAATACCCCATATTATACATACCACACTGTTCCTTTATAAGTCCTCGATTCCATTATCACTTTATCATTCTCCATATTTATTTTTTGTCCCGTGGCCCATTTCGTTACGACCACTTCACTTTCTCTCTTTAGGCACTTTCCGATAATATGTTTCCAGCAGTGAAAATCCGTTACGTTATCGTCGAGCGTATATCTCCATTTTTTTCACGTGCATTTTGCTGAATAATATCCGTCTTGGTCGCAGCAATAATTCAATATGACATCAGTGATATAATTCAAATTGGAATATCGGTGAATGATATACAATTCTTATTATTTGATATTAGTAAAGAAATATAGTACAGCGATCGATGTCTACGTATTTTGGTTATAGTTTTTTAGTTTTATCACATGGCAAATTTCTGTATGAAGGCGCAGAATTACTAAAAAAAAACGAATTATTGATGAACTGTAATTGCTTACCATATTTACCATTGAACTCGAAAGTGATCCACCAATGCTACAGTGTACTAGAAGCTGTAGGATACTTCAAAGTTTTTCTTTTAATTTTCTTTTTCCAATGCTTTTCTCAAGATGAAGGTTCGGGAAAAAAAATGATTAGCCACCATTTTTAACTTTACCGCACAGATCGTTTCGCTCTTTGTGAAAAATATCTTGCCTTGCGCGTATATAATACCACCAACATACGAATACTCATGCACATATATATACCGCAACGACGACTATATATATAGAAGGTCAGGACATACGCCCCACGATTTAAGTCGTCAACTTTTATGGGGGTAGTTTTCGCTGGTGCGTTATACCTATTAGACGACTGCGGTGAGCTCTCCCTCTTTCCGTGTGCGATTCGCATAAAACGGTGACGGGGAAAGATAGCGATACAAGCGAAGAGGGTAACGTGGAAGACGCGGAAATGGTAAGAGGCGTGAAAGAGAGAGAGAGAGAGAGAGAGAGAGAGAGAGAGAGATAGATAGAAAGCGAGAACGGTGATAACAAAAGCCTTTCTCGAAGAGGTAATATGGCGGCTTCCCTAGAAATATGGACGGCAACTGTGTACAAGAGATAGCGACAATATTGAAGCGAAAGGAGAAAACAGGAGCTAGCAAGAAAGAGAGAGGGATAGAAACTAACAGGAAGTTACATACTGTGTACTCGACAATGGCGAGCTATTCTCCGACAAGACTCTTTGAAATAGTTGCACACACGTGTATTGGGTATTCAAGAACGCTCGCGTTGCTTTGGATTTGCCAAAACTCTCACACACCTGTGTATACGTGTATCTACATTTGGCAAAGTATAACACTCGTTTTCTCGCGTCTGTGTGTATGTTTCTCGGCGAAAATTCGATGGGACGACAGGAATAAGGAATATTGTACAGCGTATACGGTACTCAAGCGTAAGTTCTTTCCGGTGATTGTGTGCCGGAGTGAAGATTGCGTGGAAAATTCTAGCAGAGATTCGGTTGTCCGGCAGAAAATTTTCGCTAGCTTATCTCTCGCTTTCTCTCTCGTTCGTTTTGTATACCGGTAGTTCGAAGTAATCCGGAAAATAGAGAAATATAAAAGTTCGAAAGCTCATCGAATATTCCCTAGAGGATAAAATCCACAGACTGTGGATTACCTAAGGTAATCTCTTCGTTACGTTACCCCGTTTTTCTATTCCATGACGAATTGGTGGCAATCGCGGTTGAGGAATCCCTGGGTTACGGTGCTGCCTATTCGGGAAAAAAAACGACAAACGTATGGATTAAGTCTAACGTTGCACTTTCTCTGCTCCATACATAAACATTAGTACTATATATATATATATATATATATATATATATATATACATATATACATATGTGTGTGTATAGCGAGAGAGAAAGAAAGAAGAAAGGGGTTGTCGCTGTTTCTTTCCATCGCCTTCTTTTTAACCCTCCGTTCTCGCTTCTCCCGTTGATTGCATCTAGCATTTGTGTCACGCCCTTGAGTGCCCAGTCGATATGCCCGAAAGAATTGGCAATTGGTATTCCGGCTGGACCGCGAGAACGTCGGCCAGACGGATTTGCGAAGGACTTCGATGATGGGAAAAGCGTCTCGTGATGTTCTCTCTCTTCTCGCGATCGCCGAATATATATATATATATATATATATATAAGTGGATAAAGACCACAGCCGAGTACGTGTACTTTACGGATCCTCGTATACCCTTAGCCAGAGTATATACCTATGTGTGCACATACTATATTTGCGATGGTGTGAACGAGAATTTTCTCTCGGTCGTATTTGTGCCCTATTGAGTATAAGAGCGATGTGATTGTGTGAGAGCGTCAAAGTTGGTCAAATCGTTTTCCGACTATCACCCCTCGACGGAATACTAAAAGAGGGAAACAGCACCAATGTGTGCGTGAATGTGTATTTGTGTGCTCGTATATACATATGTATGTGTGTGTATGTTTATGATCGTTCGCAATTTTCCCGAGCAAGATCTTTCCCCGAGAGAGCTGAAAGTGCGAAGAGATCCGCGAAGGTCACGCAATCATGGGAGGTATTTCTGCGGTAATATGAGAACCATTATCATAAAATAAAGTATAAATTGTGTCCGAAGGATTGAATGTCCGAGATACATGCAATGGATAGGATATTTTTCCAATCCTTGGCCCATGACCCAAAGTCCGAGAGTTTTATTTTGTCGACCGTTGCGACGATAGAAAAAAAGATTCCCGTGGATTTACATGACAAAGTGGATATTTCATGCACGCGCCTCTTACATACCATAACCCATGGCAATGACGATTTACCTTTTTGTTATCAGTTCCACGCAGCGAGTGATTCTTTTTTTTTCGATACATATTTGTATACGTACGGAAATGGTTTTGCCAAAAGTCAAAACGTCACCACGAAATCATCCCTCCCCATCGAAAATTCTCCGCGCTTCTCTTGTGTATATCTATATTGGTTGTTACATTACAAGAGTTTCACGACAACCAGCATATAAAAACTTACGAGCCGTGTTCCGATATGACGCATCAATGCTTACTGGTGTCTCACCGATCACGTCTTTTCGATGCTCATCGCTATATTTCTTTCCTCTCTTTCTTTCTTCATATTTGCAAGAACATGCGGATATCATGAGATTCCGAGATTTGAATCGATGAAACTACCGAAGCGAGGAATGAGATCCAAGTGCAAACGAGAAATCTCGAGGCAATTTTAAGAATATTCAAATTCATGAATTTTTTTTAACTTTCGTGAATTTCAACGAGAAGAATGAATGGTTGAAAATCATTTCTATTTCAAAATGACGATCACGTCAATGTGTTCGTAGACGTGATTCACTTGAAATAATTTTCAGGACTTGCATTAAAGTTTTTTTTATATCGTAAAGGACAAAAAATAAATTGAAAATAAAATTAAAAAAAAAAAAAACAAATAAAATGGAGAAAAAAATTTCAACTTTTGGTTGAAACATTGTAAAAACCACTTTTCGTTTCCTAACGTCGTCGATTTTCGTTTCGGCCAATATGAGAGAGTAACCACGAAGCTGACTATACAGTATATACGTATACTCTGATTTACTTCCTAACCGATTCGCCGGGAAATCGAATTACCCTGCCACATCGTGGATTCGAGAACTGGGGATGTTGGGATGTCGATGTATAACGAGGATGAAGCCTTGGAGATGGAAAGAGAGAGAGAGAGAGAGAGAGAGAGAGAGAGAGAGAGAGAGAGAGAGAGAGAGAGAGAGAGAGAGAGCGAGTGAGGGAAGGAGAGGTGAAGAACTGGAGAAACCTTGAATTAAGAAACACTGAGATCTGCGAAAAATATCGAGGCGATGTAAATCAAGACTTTCTAGAAACCTTCTTTTTCTGTTCTCTATTTCTCATTCAGCATTCTACCAATCAATATTATCGCCTGTATTCCGCTTTATTATGATTCTTACGGTACGAGAGAGATGGCAAGTTTGTTTTTTTTTTAATTAGACTTTTGCATGGCTCGTGAGTTTTGACAATTCATCGAATTAGAGAACCGTGGAAAAGTATCGGCGAGCAATCATACTAATTCTGTCCCAAATAAAATTTGTAACATTTTTTTCTAACTAGTGACGATTAATTAAGGTAGCCACAGAACTGTAGGAACTCGTCAAGTAAATGCTTCATAAGAAACCTTTATATGAACTTTTATAGTATCAAGTATAGGCACATTGCAAATGTAGGTGCATTGACTTATGCAAATTCTTTAAATGGCACTTTTTCGTTCAGTGTTTGTTATAAATAATCGAAATGGTCGATGCAATGTTTTATATGTAGCCCCTTTGTTTCATAAATTAGGCTCTGCTAATTTATCGCGGAGTTAAATTTTGTATCGAATGTCTTGATGCGAAGATACATTGATTGTACTTCAAGTTTGCATATTTTCGTTATAAATGAAAGATTCAATTTTTAAGCAACGATTGTCGTCGAACGAACTATCGTAAGAAAAAATTAGATTATTTTTTGGAGTACCTAAACGAAAATATAATTCCTCAGAACAATGGCAATACACACGAAAAATGTCGACGGATATCTTTCCATATGTAAATAAAATCAGTATTATCATCGTTATTGCAAAAAAAAAATGGCTATGTATAAAAATTTGCGTTCTAATCGTGAATAATATTATGACGTCATACAATTCGAGCCAATCCCGGCCAATCCCCTAGCGTTTTAGAGCGCAAGGTGAAAATTTCAAATTTCCATGATATTACGCTAATTATTGAATGATAGTAAGCAATGAGAAATAAAATTTTTTTTTAAATTTTGTACCATGTACCATAAAACGAATATCACGAAAACTTTTCTTTCATAATAATGAAGTATTTTAATAACAAAAATTCTGTAACACAAACTACATCTTATTACTTTTGCTTAGGCACTTAAGATTCGTGAAAACATTTTCAAGAAATTTAAGACTCATTCGAGAACATCATGAAGTGTTGTAGCTACATTAATCATGATTGCGGCAGACTCTCATACGAGACGAGTTTGAATAAGACCATGAATGAAAATTTCCGATATTCCTCTGCTTCGTCTTCATTTAAACCAAAAATTCCTCATGCACACAATGCATTACTCCCAATGCTCGGAACGCAAACAATATCACATATACATATGTACGAAGAGCTTAAATCGGGGTGCATATGTACCTAGATATAAGCAGTAGACGAATAACACGCGTACAAGAGGGAATGGCTCTGGGTTCGAAGCCAGAAAATCCTTGAAAAATTTTATGTTCCGGAAACGATGAATGTCTCGGGACAGTTAAAAAAAAAAAAACTCTGAATAATCCATAAAGTCGAAAGGGTGGGATAGGATTTGGTATAGCTCCATTCTGTTTCGGGAAGGCACTTAGATTTTTATATTGAGAAAATTTATGACGACAGTATTGCCGTGGCGGATGTACTCGAAGAAGATACTCGTGCCAGATTTTCCACTGGCATCGCTGGCTCGTGCGGGTCATCGAATTATTATCGAATCTGCATGAGGTTCTGTCTTGAATATTATGAATATCTATTAATTTCTTCGCTCCATATGACGCCGACAGATCGGATTTATGGTATCAATAATATTTTTCTTTAGTCCTATAATACTTTCCAGTGTACCAGTATTGAACCATTTTGAACCTTTTTTCAAAGTTCTTCATGTCGAATATCGAAATATTAATATTTTTATGATGAAACATTTAAGTAATCTATCGCTATCAGAGAAGATACAAGGTTAAATAGAAAGTTCTAAATCCAAAAACTCGCTATATTTCAATTTTCGTTGGAAAACCTTCTCGACTGAAGAGTTAATGTAGTAAAAATCTCGTCCATACCATTGGCACATAATCTGTCCCATATTTTCAATGCTGTACTTCCATGTACTTCGGTCAAATTTGAGTTTCGAAAAAACGGTTGTACACTCCAAATTTATAGCATGATCTACGAAAACTCTCAGTTGGTCGTAAGAATTCAATAAATTGTTATTATAGCGTTTTAATTTCTTTTACTGCATATTGTTCATGCCTTTGTCGTCGAAAAATTACAATGAAGACAAAAAGAACAAAATAATAATCGATCTTTTTAACCAATCGATGATGACTAATTCCTGAAATCCTCTAATCTATTTGTTTTTTTTTTTTTTTTTTTCATGCAGAGTGAGCTATGAAATATTACATTATAATCACGGTAACATCAGAAAAACCTTTATCCTGCCAACCCTAATCCGCAAGTAAAAAAAAAAAAAAAAAAAAACAATCGAGCGAATCCATTTTCTGCACATTTTCTCTCGTAACGCGAAGCTTTAGCAAAGTTCGAAGATCCGGAGTAGCCGGAACACTCGAGGATGTGCCAAATTGCGTGAAAGTCCGGGTGAGTGTTGTACGAGCGAGAGAAAGAGAATCAGTGGGAAGGATAAAGGATGCTGCTTGTTCTCGTTCTCCTCGACCGAATTCTGTGGTTAATGGCGCTGAATCACAGATTGCGACACGGCGGAGCAGTCCCCTAAATTTGAATTTATCATCAACCCTTTCTCGCGTTACCGGGCTCGCCGAGAAGTACCGTCTGTATAACGCGACTAGAATCCTCGTTTCGAACTCTCACACGCAAACACGAACCATCGCGCATTCGATGTGCGATCGCTGATGCCCATCGCCCGAAGTTCGATGGAGCAGCAACCCCTCAATTGAATGATTTTGCTCCATCCTCGGTGGATTGGTCCTCGGTGTGACCCATCCATTTTCCTATTCATTCGACATGGCAAAATCAGCAAACATTGGTAAGCTATGTAATAACGAAGTAAGACAAAACAAAACAAAAAACATCGCCATCATATCGCATTTCCGCAATTTGCTGATTTAACGTGACGCGCACTGCTGCTTCCCTGCCGTGTTGATGATCATTCCGCTTCAGCGCGTCGATTGTTCAAATTATTATGCATTTCGCGTTGTCGTGTTCCGGAATTCCGAAGCCCGCGATATGATGCGCGGAAGCGATCGTCCAATCGTCGGACAAAATGTCTCGTATTCCTTCTCCACGCACACGAACAAACGCACACACGCACACACATACCCGTGAATATCCCCCGTTTTCTCTCTGATAAATCTGATCGGTAGTGTATTTACTACACGTATACGTAACGTCGGCTATAAATCAATTATAATATTCCACGCTTCGGTTCGGCGGTCCCGCAAGCCTCTCCGCCATCGAGAGTTTGTGTGGGTTATTAGTAAAACCTCCGTGTCGACGTTCCCGGGCCGGAAGGCGACAATATATTTCCGGTCTCTCTTCTACTCTGTGTGCCTCTCTTGCTGAGTGTTTCTCTCTATTAAAAATTTTCGCATTTTCCGTTCATCCACATTGGCGCTTTACGCGGCTACTATAAACATATATATACATATATATATATATATATACATTAATGTAGAGAAAATCTCTCATACTCTTCGCATGTTACACGTTTCATCCAGAAATTTGCTCTTTCAACTGTTTTCTGTTGAACTATTCTTTTTTTGGCTCGTCTACCTATACCATGTATATCGAGGATTAGAAAGAATGAGGCGACATGGAGTTATTTGGTTTGTTTCATCGTAATACACGGTATTTCAAATTCATGGCGGGAACTATAATTTTTTGACAATTGATTCACCGAGAGAAGCAAATAAAAATAATTTCCAATCTAATGGTTTTCATTGGTGGACGAAATGGAGAAATGAGATTGATGTTTCAAAATTTAAGAAACATTTCCGTCCGTAATGCTTCAATATGCATGACGTTTTTCCGCTTCGCGTTTTCATCACAACAGTCTGGAAATATTACATTTTTTCTCAATGTATATTTGCAACATTTCATCAGCATCTCTGCTTCCATAAAATATTTTTATTCAATGAATAATGGTGTACTGAATGATTTTTTATTATTATTTTGGCTTGCGAATGGTCAAAAAGGTTAAAAATTGATTTTTGTACATACAAGAAGCTTACGAAAGTTTTTAATTTTTGTAGAAAATCATGTTTTTGATCGTACTCAGCTGTATTATTTTCGTCACAAAAGAATTTTACAAAAATACAAATACGATTGGCTAATTTCTCGATAGAAAAAAAAAAAATACTTTCTTTAGTATAACGGTGAAGCCTACTTTTTCCCTCTACTATTACTACAAAGTTATCCGTTTTACTTTTCATCATTTCCTTCGATTTTTTGGTCTCCATTTCAACGTAACACTCCGATCTACTCTAATATCGCATCTGCATGTTTTTGTTCGCCATATTTCTCCAAAAGCACTGTGCAGTGTTTTCTATCACCACCGCTCGAACCGATCGAGAATTTCTCACTTCGGTTACCATAACATCCGGCATTTTTCACTCATTATTGGATTTGCCAATTTTTCCACCCAAGCACATAGTTCGACAAAATAGATTCGAACCGACAATCCTAATGATGACAACGGCCACAACAACAACGACAACGACGACGACGGTAATGCAAGGGTGAAAAACAGGGTAGAGCGAGGAAGCGGTGAAATCGTTTTCGGCCTAGGCGAAACGCGCGAACATAAATCGTAAAAATATATAAATACACGTATAATATATGTAATATGCGAAACGATCCCGGCCTCATGCGAAATCTATGCCTTTCGTTTTGCATCGACGGCTTGCTCATCGGAGGGTGCACAGCGACAGTAACGACCGATAAGTGATAAAGACGCGAAAGAAATAAAAAAAAAGGCTCCTGTCATCATGTGAAAAGCGATATGAAGAAAATATTTCCGATATATATCCGCGCTAAGGGAACAATTATTGTCTAAACATTATTATTATTAAGGAAGTTTTCTGCCTTGCTGGTCGAAAACATATACGAAATTTTTAACAATTCATTTCACAGAATGTATTCGCAAGATTTTTGTAAAATACCTTCCGAAAAATGACCCATTTTTTAATCAACAAGTTAGAATGCTGCCTTTAATTTTTTCTCGGATGAAAAATAGAAATTTTCAATCCAAGCACAATTCATCCCGGATTTGAGATATGAGGGTCGATCACAAAACCGATGAGTTATACAAACGCATAGTAAAATAATTTATTGCAATAAAGTATTTACGTAATACACGATTTAGCCTTAAAACGAAAACGTCAAAAACATTCGTATATTTTTTTTCAACTACTAATGCTATTGATGCACAATGTAGAAAAGAAAAGAACACGCTATAATATTTTTCAAAAGTGCTTACTCACAGTGCAGACTCTTCATATGACTCGTGAGTTTTCTATATGCGAGCCATCAATTTGCATACTCCAGGAACGATTCGAATGTTCTATATATACCTACCAGTACTGTATGTACCATTTCACCTTCTTCCTTATATATACGTAGACATGTCGACCATGACTTTAGCTCTCTTTTCACCGCAGTTCAACGTCTCCCATGCAAATTACAATATTCCCAGGCCGCTTCAATTCGAATATGAAAATATATGCGCGTCTGATCAAAATAAGAGCTGCTCTTCTATTCAGTCGAACGAAGAAGGAAACATTCATACGTATCTCTCTCGTCGATTTTCTCGTTGCCTCCCTTCTTCCGCCTCGTTCTCGCACTCCTCTATTTTCGCTTACTTTTCCGTCTTTTTCGTCGATAACGAAAGAAAACGAAATTAGCCTCAACCTCTTGTGAAAGAAAAATGTCTCCCCAAATCGAATCACGAAGGCAAACGACTGTTATGACTAAAAATACGTGCTCGCACAATGGCACAATTTTTTTTTTTTTACGACACTCTTTCCGCAATTATAAGTCTTGCAAGAGTGATAGACGAGGATTAATGTTTCCTACGCGACAGATACGGCTTCGACTATCCAGTGACCACCATTTTCGAGACTAAATTCATCTATATTTTCTAGCTTGTAGTAATATTCAGATAAAGTCTCGTACGTGCGTCGACTGAGTAGCAGGCAGACGTGATATGTATCTTCTGAAATAATTAATGCGATTTCGTCGGAAAAAAAGTCGCAAACGATGCCACGTATTGTCAGAAGATTTTGATTTTAGACAAAACCAAAAAATAATCACTATAAGTATCTCTTATACTTATTCATTTTTATTGGTTCATGCTTCTTCGCGGATGCAGCTTTTTTTTCATGAAAAGATTTTATTTTTTGAGTTCTTCATGCACGATTCAATGAAATTCCGAATGTCTTGGAAAATTTTTGTAAGATATCTAACTCGAGGAGATTTCGAGCTATATCGATAATAAAATTTCTATACGAATGCAATTATACGTAAGAGAATTTTAATGAACTTTAAAAAATGTAAAAGAAACTCCAACTTCGGTGTACCACAGATAACAGGCACAAAAACTAACGTTGAAGTTGTAAATGGGAGCGTGTATACATCGTTCCTCCATGCATACGATTTTTCGTATTCACAAAGCTTCCATCACGATGGCGCGACAATTGGAAAGTCTATTTCGTACGGATAAGCTGCGTTGTAAGTATAGAAAAATAATGAGAGAGCAACTTGCAAGTTTCGTTTTGCACATTATTATCATTATTGCGTAATTTGGAAAAAATGAAAAATGTTTTTTCGCTAGCTAGATTGAATAAGATGATATTACAACCTACCCGATCTAATTATACTCCGCTCAAGCCCGCTTCATTTTAAACTCGTTCTCGTCGTACACTCGTTGATCCTTGAAATTGTCGTTTCTATTTCATCTAGATTCTATATGGTGCAAGATGAAATTTCTGACCAAACAAAGAAACAAAGAGCTATATGTGCGCATCCCGCGTTGAAAAGCAAAAAAACCCCGTATCAATTTCACGGAACAACGCGGCGTCGTAGCAGCAGAAAGCGCACAGCGTCCGGTAATCCGGTGGACGTCGGGATCGTCTTTTTGCACAGTAGTACACACATACACCCAGCCGAAGTTGCCCACGGGCAACACCGTATAGCACATATTATAACCCCGGCCAGAGTTCGCTCTGCCGCGCCTTGCCGCTTAATATTGCGCCATAATCTCTCCAGCTGCATTGAGCCTCACACTATAAGTATACAGATACATGTAGCTGTACTACATATATATTTTATATAGAACATTGTAGTATCGAAAAATAACAGAGCGTGGTTCGTGAGGGTGTGTATATACGTATAACGTTGGAGGCGTCGACGTGAATCTTTCGGACCGAGAGTCGAGGGTGAGATTTCGTACGGGCGAGCAACGCGGCCGATCATACTTAACGTTAAGTAGATAGAGAAAGATATGGACGAGGAGAGAGAGAGAGAGAGAGAGAGAGACAGAGGGTCTTCTATCCGAGGCAGAGACTCCCGCGAACGGTACAAGGCGTGGAATGTGGCAAGGGTTGAAAATAAAGAAGAGCACACTGGTCTGACAAGAGTTCTCGAGTGGCAGGGTCGCAGCAACCGTCAAATCCAAGAACTTGCCATTGCCAAGCCTTATTATCTGACTATGTATGAATATATATATATATATATGTGTATATATTATATATATAAATATACGTATAGGTGTAGCTGTCGCAAATTTCGCACACCGCGCGCAACCCCCTTTTCTCTGATGCCGGGCGGTTCGTTTCGCCGGGAGAGCAGAGAGCAAACGGTGTATAGTGGTCTACCATCATCGCTAGCATCCACGGGACAATGTTATTTTACGGCGCTGTGCACTTGAGCCTCTTTCATCCGGGGGGGATCCTCTGCGAGAAACGTCGCGGTTGTTGTTGGCCCGTTAACTGTTGGTCGTTCTCGGGATCGCAAACGCCGTCGCATCGCGAATCGCTCGCGTCTCCGTCCGGCAATATTTAATCTGATCACTCTTGGATTATATCGGTATACGATATGATGACTCTCTAGGTAGAGAAAATGAGACCTTAACATTGCACCGAAACTGAGACGCATCCAGCACCATGAGATTTCGGATCGTTGACTGGAAGATTATAGTTTTAGGGGTTGAAAAAAAAACCATGATCCGCGGATTATAATGGTTCGAATATTCTATCCTGTATCTAAGAGCTGTAAACTAAATTAATCTCGGATTTCAATGCGAATGTTTATTTAGGGGTTGAAAAAAAAAAACGTGATTTTTGTATTGCAATGATTTATATATTTATTTTCAGCCTCGGATGATCTGAATCACATCAAAAGTTGCGCGTACAGAAATATCGCTGTGTGTATGATTTTTGGATGGATATGACTTCCGTCGTGATGTATCAATGTATTATATGGTAGAGATCAAGAAAACATTGAGGGTGCGCAGTGGATATGGTCACGAATGAAGGAGACAAAAGTGGACAAGAGCCTTGCCTTTTTTATTGCATCAAGCGGACTGTAACCAAGCTGCACGATCGACTTGACTCGGTCACTCGGTTCCTGTCGTCTCGAATAAGCATCTCTCTTTTTTTCTGCTCCAATGTCTCTCTCTCTCTCTCTCTTTTTTCTGTACTTACCACCACAGGCAGCAAGCCCTTGAGACACTTTTTACCTCACGCCTGGACACAGTGAAGTGTGTGCGTGTGTGTCTAGCTCACTGGTCTTCCTCGCCTTATTCATGCTGTTTCGATCTGTCTCAATAGCATTTTATTTAGTGTACTGAGAACTGTTGGTGGGTTCTCATTCGTTCACTACTTCTTTTATAGAGCCGGATTCGATAAAAACTAGCAACGACGTTCTTTTATTTTATTCATTTATATTTTTTTACGATTTCACGTTGATTGGCTCGGAATAAAAATCCTATTAAAGAAGTTCACTAGGTATACCGGGACACAGCAAGGGGTAAGTATAGTGTGATGCGGGCGACGTGTGGGGTAGATTGTGCTTTAAAGTTTGCTTCAATCGTAAGAAGCGCGCAATAATAAATCTGATTTTTGTCACGAGATTTTCTTTAAGTACACTCTACCATTATGTTATCATTTCAATTTTTTCTCTACATTTTTCCTTTAGTGATGATGGTGGGAACATGAAGTGCCATAAGGACGTATGTTAAAATGAAAATTTTAAATATTTATTCTTCAAGAGAACGGTGCAGAAGAAAATTCTGAAATAATTCCGGGTGCTCTGTATATGTACCTATGGAATATGACACAAAAAGTTCAAAGATTTATGTACATTTATGATCTAGCTGGTGAACCTCCTTAAAACGTTTTTAATTAATCCATTACGAATGGGCGAAAATTGACGATACAACGGTACCATTCACTGTAATCATTGCCACATTACTAATTCAGTTTGAGTAAAAAAGAAACAACCCAAGTAAAATATTGATGACAGTCATTGTCGAAATAATCTATGGAATTTGTTTAAATCGAAATTTTTTAACCTGAGTAAAACCTCGATAATATAAATATTAAGTTTGCAACAATGGTGTTGAGTAATTTTTTTAAAAACTAAATAAAAACACATCATTTCGTGAATCAAATAAATCGGTTATTCTCGCTGTAATTCATTGAAACTATTGGCTATCAAATTTTTTAAAAAAAAGAATGGTTTATTCAGTATCTGCCAAATGTATTGTCTACAATGGTTGTATAATGTATCTCGAGTTTCTTCAGGGTGATTCTTGAAGCTTCGAAACTGACAACCCCGGAACAAAATGAAAGATCCTTATACGCACTCATATTTTTTCGGCTATAGCTCCCGTATGAATGTAGACATGAACAGGAGCGAAGCTTCTTAATATAGGTATAGGTGTAATGTATAGAGGAGTAGTCTCGAGAGTGTCTCTTCGCGAGGGAATCGTTTATCAGCCTCGTGACGATGTCGTCTCCGTCGTCCTAACTCGATTTTGCGTTCCATCTGAGTCGGGCCCAGAGTCGCCCTCCGGCTTCCTTGAACGACTCGACCTGCCGGTCGGCCACTTCACCCGTCAATAAGGCAATTCTGCCGACCCGAATTGACCCATTGCCACGAAAGAATGGCTTTCGGCAAAATTCGAAGCGATATTTCTATCGAGGGCTCTTCGCGTCACGACAGAGCAGCTCGAGATCCCGAGATAAAGAGACAGATGATGAAACGGTCTCGAATTTACTACGGGAAAGATAACGGAATAAAAAAACGCGTCGGTTCATAGCCGAGATGATGATGATAAACCTCCAGAAGATCGAAAAGTAAAATTTATTATTCTTCGTAGAAGAAAACATTGTGCTACTTCTTACGAGCTGACAATTCCCGTTTACTCTTGAATTAGCAGTGAGGGGAAGTTTATTGGATAATGCATGATCTTTCTGTTACGAAATTTTTAACTTCGCTTCATAGAGAAGAATCGGTGGAAATTATTTTTATCCCGGAAACGGATTTTTCAATTTTGGCTTTCTCATAGAGGAAGAATTAGGAGAAATTATAAAAACATGTTGTGCAAGTTTAAATTTGCACGCTTTATTTTCTCCTTGAAGATACCTACGATTCCTACGAATACTTAACACCTCTTTGATGGAAAATAGATAGCCCGAAAAATTGGTAAGACACCCTCGTGTTTAGGCAAATGGTAAACGGTTTTTTTGGCTTTCTCATAGAGGAAGAATTAGGAGAAATTATAAAGACATACAGAGCAAGTTTAAATTTGCACGGTTTTTCCCTTCCTGTGACGATACCTACGATATCTACGAGTAATTAATAACTCTATGACGGAAAATAGATAGCCCAAAAAATTGGAAAAACACCCTCGCGTTTAGGCAAATGGTAACCGGTTTTATCACCTATTTTCCATTGAAACCAATGATTCCGGTGAAGTGATTCGACGTATATGAGGTAGCGACGCGTGCGATCGTCTCAATTATGATTATTCCACGATACGGGCTGGAGATATACGACGAGGAACGAGAGAGCGAACGAGAGAGAACAACCTCGCTTCCAGCATCGCGGTCGGCTTCCACAGGATCGGGATCCTTATCTGCCCATAAAACTAATCCCGTGAGCTCACAGCGCGTGCAAGAGAGCGTACGTACGGAGGGTCTAAAAAAATATATTTTATGAGCTGCTTATACGTTTCAGCGGTCACCCCGGGAAATCGAATCCAATTTTCGCGATAAGATCTTTAGTGCTCCCGCAGTAGGGAGAATCAGGTGTTGAACGCGCGGCCTGTCCGGCACGTCATTTCGTTTGACCGAACTTTTTTTTTCCGATCCCAACTGACTTCTGAAAGGTCTGAACTGCTTGAACACACGAGGACATGATTTTTTTTTTCTTTATATTACGTGGGAGTCTTTTTTAGATTTATCAAGCCACTGACCCACGCTGCCCCATCGGTCTTTACATATAAAACTTTTCTTCATCTAAACGTCGAACTTATAAGGGTAAAGGGAAAAAATAAGGCAAAATACGCGCTCACAGAAATGGATTTATCACTTTATATATAAACGAAAGTAGGGAAATTTCTGCGATGTTTGATTGTCCGTGTGGGAATAGGAGTCATCAATTTTGGATTTTCGAGATGTTGTTTTTTTATATAGATATTTTTTCCTAGTCATTCAATTTTTGTACTTACTGTAGACACCGAGAAAAATCAATTTATTCAAATTCAATAGAACTTACGTGATTTTTTCTTTTAATGTATGCAGCATTATTTTCATCTCATTAATAGAGTATGTGTTACGATGAAGCTCTAACTCAATAAAATGATTCGTTTCTTTCATGTATATATATATACATGAAGAACACAGTTACGTAGTCATACATTCACATCGTTCCTCTGCCTCAATGAACGGTACAGAGTATACGCCATATTTAATATTTCCCACTTTGCCCCTTCGCGTTATGGTTCGAACGAGCCGACGGTAAAGAAGGGCGATACGCGTATACAATAGCAAGCAAGAAGAGAAAGAGAGAGTTCCCAAGTCACAGCCGCGGAACAGATAAAATGCTTTACGGCGTCGAGGAATTAACCCTTGATTTCCGCGCATTACTCTCTTGCTCCGCGAGCCTTTCCCGTGATAAAGGGGTTGCGCCCGATGGTAGTGGTGCCAGAGTTGAGCGCTTTCCCAAGCACTCGGTTTCTCACTGCTGCTTCTTCATATCTCTCGTTGTCGAGGAGACGTAATGGCCGACCGAGAAAGAAGGGCCGACGTGTTCCATCGCTTTTACTCGCTTATAATATAATGGAGCTCCCTAACGGCACACACTGTACAATCCGGCCAAGATACGATTTATTTCGCTTCTTTTATATTTCAGAGAATCATAATAATGGTGTTCTCCTAAGTATATATTATATAGTTCCACAGCTTTCTCTCATGGTCTTCTGTTCTGTGGATCATAATTCTTCTCGTCGAGGCATCGAGCAGTCTCTTACCCTTTATTACTCATTTTTATCAGTGAGATAACACCTCATACATTGCTTTTCATCTTTCTAAAGGCACTTAAATTCTGTATAATACAGATACGTTGTGAAACGAAAAAAAAATTTCGGTTTTGTCGTAAAAGCTACGGTATAGTAGAGTCACGTAAACTAATAAGCATAGAGCTTGAACAATAGTTAGTGCAAATCTAAACCAATCACCGTCCGCTTAATATAGAAAAAATTGACAATGTTTGAAGAACACAATGATAGTTTAAGCGGCTGAGTCATTCAGAAATGCGAAACGAAAGAATAGTCAATTAAATAATAGTTGATAAACCGACAGCACTAGACGCATGGTCAGTTCATGGCTTTGGCGATTCTCAACTTAAAAAGGATTGGTCTCTAACTATGCAGACTTGGGTAAACTACTTGCACTGGCTGAGACACCGAATAAGCGAGAGGCAGTTTTTCGGATTTTCTGGTGATAATAAAACTGAAACTCAGCAAAATGTAGCCAGTCGTGTTGGTCAGGTTCTTTACTGTGCCCTCGTGCAAATGCGATACTGCATTACAAAAAAGCATTTTCTCATTTCATTCAAATGGAAATTTTTACATTTAGTCATAAGAACATCTTACGAAGAGAACGAGGCATCGCTGACTAAGAACTGGTGTAACCTTAGGTATGGGTATTTCTTCCTAAGTCTATTGACGATTGGTTATGACTACCACAATGTTATATCTCCCTCTAGATATTGTTCAAAAATTAAATTACATCCAATTTTATAAAGCCACTTGATTGACGTGGCCTGAAGCTTTCTTCGTCATGAAAAGAAAACTTTGTTTTTCCTCGGTCAAACTTATCGCCCAGTGCATAGCCCGACGAGACCCAAGTGAAACGACACCTTGCATTTCTCACCGAGGTAGGCGAGAGGTATCCTCTCAGCGAACAATAACTCTCATACAGTAGAGAGACGTTGTGTGGTGAGATGAGCAGAGCGAAGCATAGACCGGTTGGTGTTTCGCAGTATCAATATTCATCAGGCTTCTATGTCGTGGCGTGGTAAATTTGTGGATTAGCCGGAAACTTCACGCGGGCAACACCCTACGTACTACGTATACCAACTATATATATATATATATATATTGACCCGGCCATTGTACGGCACTCGGCGTGATAGGTCCCCGTAGTTCACGTTTCAATACTGACCCCGATCTCGTCCTACGAAAGCGCATACGACGGTGGAGAGGTGTATAAACGGGTGGGCCCTCTCCCTGCCGGATTCTAATCCGGGACGGCATGACGTCATATTGCATAACAATTAATCAACGGGTGATAACAGCTAGCACGAAACCACGAGTAGCAGAGCTTTCTATATCTCTCTCTCCCTCTACGTTGTTCCATCGTCAGCTATGGCTTTACTCTGGTATACACACACATGCATATATATACAGGAGCATAGCGAAGCCGACGTTGGTTACCGAGCTCGCACATCGCGACAGAACGGAGTGGGTAGTCCTGATAATCATTTCACCGGGCAGCTTAAAGTGCCACTAGTTAACGCTAAGCCGATTTAAAAGCGATTTCATATCCGGAATATTATACCTAACCAAAAGCGAGAACTCTCTGGCACTCTCGCGAACGTGAGAGGCGTTCCTAACGATGTTCTAACACGTGAATTTTTTGCACGAGAACACTGAAATCATACATCACGGTTACCATGCTGCGTTAACAAGAATGATCCATTCATTGATTTTTTTCAAGTTGAGATTTTCTTGTATCATTTGAAAGTTTCTTATCCTCACTTTGGCATTGAGGTCTATTCGATGGGAAAATCATGAAAAAAGATTGTACAACATATTATGAATAATTATTGAACGACACGTATGTTCTTCAAATGGAAAGTAATAGCATTCAATAATTATGTTTCAACGATCAACATTGGTATAACATTAATGAAAATAATTGACACACAGTCCCCCAGGTTATAACTTGTTTGGTTGCAATCAAGACGAATCTGAGTCACAATTTTAGCGTGTGAGAACACCTCTTGGACAGAGTATACGCTCAATACATCAGCCAGCAAGCACTCATACGGTCTGTGACTCGGACTTCAGTCTCCGATTTACTTCTATGTTCTTCCGTCTCCCTAACTCTTGCGATTCGGTTTTCAACAAGTGACCCGGACAGTGGGCTTTATGTAATGTGGTGTTATATAATGTGGTCTGTGTATATATACGAGAATTTCTCTCGGTAACGTGTTCGCGAAATCTAGCGAAATCCTCTTTGCTCTCGTGTTCCCTGGGCAAACTCGTGATTCAACGGATTCTTATGGCTAAAGGATTTTAAAGTTTTGGATGAGGGGGTGATGCGAGTACATAGAGTGACAACGACAGAAGAAATAAAGACAGACGATAACTAAAGGGCGAGACGCAACAGCCCTTTGCGCTAAGCACCGGCTGCACCCTCCTACCGTGCCACTAATAAGCGGTGGCACCAGCCACATGCTAATGCATAATGCCGATCAAACAACTGTTTAAGCAGGCCCGAGTTAAGTGCGCCCATTCTTTCGCCGACCCCTCTGCTTATTCGTTCTACCCTTGTCGCTCTTGCTTCTCGTCTCTCTCTCTCTCTCTCTCTCTCTCTCTCTTTCACTCTCTCTCTCTCTCTCTCTCTCTCTCTCTCTCTCTCTCTCTCTCTCTCTCTCTCTCTTTCACTCTCTATCTCTCTCGCTTTCATCGTGCTATATGTATACTTCGATACTGACGGCCACCCGATGGCAATGTTTTTGTCCGTGGTTACTGCAGCAGCTCGTCCCGCTTCCTCGAGGGTGCTGCAGGGAATATTGAGGCTCAAAAACCATGGAGAAAAACTTGCTTGCACTGTGTATCTGATTTCACGGACGCAAATATCGCTCATGCAACGAATCCTATAATACGGAATAAAATCGGCTGGAGATATTGAATGTCATTAGAATCATTGTAAAAAGAACTTTTCGAATATGAAATCTTGATACAAGATCGTTCAAATTCTTCTGCACTCACGCAAGCTACCTAGTGTGCCCGACGACACTCTGGCTCACTTAGAAGCGAAATCGTCGTTCTGAATTTAGTCGGAAACTGCTAATTGGAATAAACAGCGCTGGCAAAGGCAGTGCAATATCTACAGATAGTTTTTTTTTCCCTGAAATTGAAGTTCCATTCTATTCTGCGGAAACGTATTTCTCCTGGAGAGCAATCTGTGCTTCTGGTGATGAGCCTAGAAGTGAATCTCTCTCTCTCTCTCCTCTCTCCACGATATATCGAGTGGGTCGGGGGTCCAGAGGCAAGGTCAATAATTCTTCGTCGATATGGTAAGCGTATATCCCATTTTCGTGGCTCGCTGATTGAGGACAGATGCACGAGAAAAGGGGAAGTGCAGTGGAGCACAGTATTCGGATATGAGGGTACCACCGGGTCGCACAATGACCCGATACGACAATGCGGCGGCGCACCGGCACTGCCTCTATCGCCTAGTCGACTGCTGCTACACTATACCACTGCTACACCATACTATATATATTCTCTCATTCCGTTTCTCTCACTCACATCGTTCCCGTATTGCATTCATCCCCTGTTATTCCACGGGGCACGAACTAGCACACAGGCCCCCGCCTCAATCTTGTCGACTGAAAATCATTCGGCTATGACAAAGAGCTGTGTTCACGCTGCCACAAATACCCCGTAAAATCACAGATAGCATGGGGATCCTATATACATGAACTCGAGGAACACGTTACGAATGAGACAGGAGGTCCATTGCGCTTCGACGCATGATCTACCAGGAAATGGAATATTCTGAAGCAGCTTTCAGCCATACGAATGAGTAAATGGATAAAAGCAGAGACAAAGTCAGAATGAACACCTGTCCGATGCTTCGTTCTCAACACATCAGGCTTTTAAAAAGAATCAAATTTTCGACATATATTCCATATAAGATGTTACAACGAGTCTGTGACACATTTTCGCTGAAAAAAAATCGATTTTCCATCAAGCATGATGAGATTTTCCAAAAATGCAATGATAAGCTTTCGTGTTAAATTGGATATTTGTTCGTGTAGGAGAAAATTTTCTCATGTAAACGATGATATGAATGTCCCTGCAGCACATGACAGCTCCATTTTCACGATGTTTGAGAGCGTGTATTTCCTACCTGCCACTTGGTGCATGGTTTGAATATTCGTTTTCACAAAATCTGTTTCTCTCGGCCGACCGCCCAAAATCCTAATTAAACGGCAGATTCGAATGCCGTGTGCTACAATGGATCCCTTCCGTACATACAAGCTTAATCCCGACGAAACGCCGATAATATCGATCGGATTGGCGCCCCGTGGTATATACTGGTGGAGTTAATTAAATTAAAATACTGGTATAATCGCTCGCCAGATGGCCCAGCCAGAAATACAACCTGGGTGTAAGGAGGGGTTCACGCGCACGCGGGAGAGGGGGGAGGGGTTCAATCTCTGATACAACGTCTACGTATACCCTAGCTCGGGCCATCGGTATATAATACGTAACTCGTTTAGCCTTGCAGGTTGAACAAAAAAGCGTGGGGTGCGCACCATTCCGCATAGTATATATATACACGAGACTTCACTGCTCATGTCCTCTATCGTTCTATCCGCCTGGAAAAAGTGTTTAAGAACCCTTCCGCGACATTGCTTACCCCCCCCCCCCCCCCCCGACCCTCAATTTCTGCACTAATCTACGTACGCTATAGAAAATCTAAAGAAATATGTTGGGACGGAACACTCTGTTGCTGCAAATTCAGTGTATCAAGAAATATACCTGTCTAACATTAAAGCAATGACAATTACTAAAAAATATGAAGACTTGGATTAATAATACAAATTAAACAAGTAACATGTTTGTATTAGGTATTTCCTTACGAAGGATGCATAGAAATTACGTGATTCGATACAATAATATATGTTATATTCTCTATCAAATGAACCCTAAATTTGAAAGTTGTAATGTTATTTTACCGGAATAATTATTCAGTCTTTTATTCGAATGCAACTTTAATGACTTGTGCATGGTTGGTGGCCGATTTAAGCCGATGATTCCATGGTGTCGAGCCTTCGATTCGTGATTACCCATTTACTCATGGCAACGATAACGCTATGGTTATTTACTTTCATTGGATGTATTGGGGGGCAAGAGAAGCTCTGGAACCGCAGTTTACCATTTCGTGAGCCTAAGGCAGGTCGTTAGCGACGTTGTCGCAGCATATGCGCCGGGCAGCCTCCATATGGGGCATCATGGCCCGAAATCCATAGCCTCTGAATGGGGAGACAGAATGACTAGTGCCGTATATTATATCGGTGCGGAAGATCGATACAATTTGAGTGGGGAGCTTCAAAATCATTCGCTCTTGCTATTCAACAGAGCTGTGGTTTTATATCGAGAAATCCCCGATTGAACTCTGCTATGAATTCCATCAATATTTACAATTTTAACAAACTAATCTCTTCGTTTGTTTATGCAGTTCATACTTTGGAAGCAAGCAGAAGGATCAACTATCGATAAAATTTTTTTTTAAATACTGACTGATTTTCTACTTAAAATCAATTGCGCATCAGTGAAGAGATAATCGTTAAATTAAAATTAGGTATTTTGGAAAGAACATCGAATTTGAGTACGTGTAAAGACTTTCATACAATTTATAAAGAGATCGCCTCATATATTCCATCGCTTCCAAGCGCTCTAATGCAAACCTCACGTGATATGAAATATAACCAGCCTCGAATGGCAAATACGTGAGTGAGCTTTGTGGTCAATAGCGTTTTTAAATGCGACCATATGATGCGGAGGGTTGTAAAAAAACCTGATCGACGTTATATCTCGGTGTGCGTATTGTTACCGCACACAGAGTTTCGGGCATACAGCTTCGTATATGTGATAGGAAGTGCTGTATCAGCAAGTGCATGTATATGGCGCATGCACCATACGCACTATGGTAAATTGGAAAGGAGAGCAAGCGAGCGAGCGGGGCGGGGGCTGAAGGAAAGAAAGAAACACATAGACAGACCTCATGGAGAGTCCATGGGCACTGAGCAGGTTGACTAGCTTTGTCCATGGTCGATGATGACGATGGGGTCGGTCCTCGGCACAGATGGGCCGCTAATCTCATTGAAAACTCATGAGGACTCTCGGGGGGTCGTGCTAGTTCAGCTACAGGCCATAACCGATAGAGAAAAAATCCCGAGAGCTCTACTGCAAGATCCTTTCGTATAGAGGGGCACGGTACAAGTCTTTCCATAGGGGCCAAGCACCGTGCCAGCCACCATATGTCCTACGTATATGCATACACGTACCCTGCATGTTATCCCCACCCGAAACGGGTAAATATACACCAGCATTTTTGTTCCCATTATTTTTTTTCTTTCTGTATACTTCTCACTTGCGCTTATGTCGCACTTAACGTGAAGCCAATCTGTTTTTGGCGACAAAGTAAGGAGTTGAAAATACGTAAAAAAAATCGTTCATCCTACATCATTAACCAATATTAAGCTCGTATGATAATCTCTTTAATAAAATTTCAGAAATAATTTTAAAATTTCGTCACGGCTCGTATTAGGGTCGTTGTACATGGCACGCGCTGTCCGGCTGCCCAACTTATCCTCCCGGATTCTCTATAATTACCGCTATAATAACAGGAGGCTCTTGCTCCATATCCATATTTATCCGTTATATAGCAGTGAACCTCTCGCCACCGTTAAGATCACCGTAGCATAACTTCATCGCAGCGGGGTGTGCGACCTGGAGTGAGCTTTCTCATGCATATTCCCTCCCGTTTAACAAACACCGCCGTAGCAAAAGCTGAGACGATGCGGGGACACGCGAGTGTATGAGAGGAAGATGGGTAGTTGTACTGGGAAGAATGCCACAACCCAGAGAGAAACAGAGTTAGAGGAGCGAGTTGAGCCACAGAGAAGCAAACGGCGGGAGCACACGCGTACAACCGGGCATACGGGGCTGCTTTACGAGCGGACAACTAAGGTATGCTGTTTGTATATGCTCGCCTCTGTTTTACCTCTTCCCAAAGCCATATACGCGGGCTTACCTACGAGATAAAGAGGAAGGAAGAAAGCGTCGCGCTAAAGCATATATACATACCTGGAAATTCTGTGGTTGTCGTTACATTTTGTCCCATACCAACCAAGAGGAGCTGGGTCTTCTTATTCATAATTTCACCCCACCCACCTGCTCTCCCGGATTAGGATTCTTCGTAACGTGACCGTTTCTGCAACGGCGGACGGATTTTACGTCCCAGGATCTCCGAGTAGCATCCACCGTGACCGAGGCACTCACTGCTCCCCGTTACGATTCTACCCTCTTCTTGCCTTGGTAGAATCCAACCTCAGTTGTACTTTCCCCACTATATTCCCGGAAAAACGCAAGACCGCTCCTGTTTTCCCTGCAGTAACTCTTTTATGAATTATACACACTTTTGTGACTGAACGTATACGTTCTGCATTAATTTATTCATTCACGTGATTTAGTAAATAAACGTTCATTTTTATGCATTCTTTTGATTGTTCATTTTTTGCATCTATGGAGTTGATCTGGCTTAATATTTGTCATAAATTTCTTCGAATACGCCACTACGCTTTAGGATATACCACTAACCATCATGGTCTAAATATAAGCATTATTCGCGACAATAAAGAATATAGGAGGTATACTGGAAGAAAAACCGATTAAAAAGTGAAAATATTAAGTGTGAGTAATCGCAATAAAAGTAGGAGATTGACAGAGGGTGGGCTATAGTAAAAAAAAAAAAAAAAATACATGAAGATAGAATGAGATGGAAAGATGGAAACCATCATATGGGGGGGTCTACTATGTGTGAGTTCGAGGTTCACAAGTGCATAGGGTGAAATCTGCAGGACCTGTCGATCGTCATAGATACAGCGAAACCTGATACCGCAAGCCGTATGCTCGCGCGTGAACTCAAATATGTTCCGTGGCTCCGATGCGGTCGATGATGACTGGATGCGAGAACCAGACAATGAACTTATATAGGTTTCCAAGCACCTATATAGGTACTATATATTATCCAATGAATACCCGACATTCCTGAGAACATTAATCGTAGGCTTTATGCTCACCTAACGTGTGGATAGTGAACTGCAACATTGGATGCGTTTCAGGCATGCAGAGTGATCTTTGACTTTCCGATATTTGAGGGTTGGGATTCAGATGCAATGATATTGAAATTGCTACATCGTTTGTGTGAAGCTAATCCAGTGACTTTTGACTAACATTATTCACGATTATTCTATACAACGTGGATATCGTAAATTATTCGTAAGTCATGTTAGGTTTCCCTGTTTCATAAGTCACTATTGGTTCACTTTTCGAATAGAAAATTCAACTCACGCAGCTGGTACTGATGAGAGCTTTACAAAAACAATAGTTTTAATCGTTTTATAGTGGATTCCTAACTTTATTATATATTGATTGTGTTGATTAATTTTTGTATCAAATGTTGTCCTCGGAGCTTATCGATCTTGAATTATATTCAAACTACCGGACAGCCAGATTAGGTATGTATATCTAGAATATATCCCGAACCTTGGAATAGCTGTAGAGATCACAGGTGTTAGAAATCTTTGATTCAAGTCGAATATGTCGAAACCTTGACACCGGTGATCGCACGAATTACCAGCGATCGAGAGCCCGCAGCGAGACGGACTTAATCCAGCCGCGTCTATCTCTCCAGGGAATGCCGGAAGAGAGAATCAAAGTCACATCTGCGAGAAACGCCGGGAGGACGCCTTGGATGGTCCCCGGTCGATTCACGTTAAGATTGATGACGCGACACTCTTTCTCTTGGTTTTCGATTTTTTCTCCTTACTCGCATACGAAACAGATGAATGAGGGAAGATTCGTTTTTCCTGAAATGGCTGAAAAGTAACGCGTAAGTGACTATAGACGAGGACAGAGGAAAGAGAGAGAGAGAGAGAGAGAGAGAGAGAGAGAGAGAGAGAGAGAGAGAGAGAGAGAGAGAGAGAGAGAGAGAGAGAGAGAGAGGGAGGGAGAAAGTGTGACCTGTTCGCCTCTGTGCCAGCCCTAGAAGAGATAACTGGAAAATTCCCAGTTGTAATCAAGTCTTGAAGCGTGTCGTGCCAAATCTGTGACAAATTTTTCTTGATGGTTGAGATTATGAGCATCGCTTTCCTTTTCTGCTGAATTTCCTTCGTCTTTCGATTACCGAGTATTAATTTTTGTGCCAAGCGAGTGTAAAGAAAAGGATTTTTCTCGACTAAAAAAAATTCAATTCAACAGCTGATGTATTTTTTTTTTGCTGCCCCCGTCCTAGTACAGACCGACGATCTCAGATTGATTTGTCGTCTTTTAGTTCTCACAAAATGTACTTTTTATATTCAAAAGGATGAAAAATATTAAACAATCCTTTTTTTACGCTCTCCTACAAAATCACACTCGTTAAAATCATTAGATAGGTCTATTTCTCGCGTGTTTCATTTTTTATTTTCCCCTAGGAATAAGCTCGATAATGTCGATGGCGGCGTCGAATATGCGGAATGATATGACGTCGGCGGTATATTTCGAAATATGAGTGGGTAAGAAATAAGGAAAGAGTGCGAAGACACTGAAATAAAACGAGATAGAGAGGGATGGAAAGAACGTTCCAAGGTCCCGTGGCATCGTTCATCATTCGCTGGAGAACGATCGCCTAACGTTTCCCGGTGGTGGGGGTTCGGTTTACTGTCCTTCTCGCGAATGGAAAAGCTCCCTTTCTGTTTCCCGCGAGTAACATAGAGACGATATGCGATGGGGAAAAACGAAAAAGAAGCGCACACAGCTTACGGGAGCCGGGGTATGTAGTATACTTTTGCCGAGGAAAGATCTGCATATAGCAAGAGACGGGATCTCGCGACGAGCGAGCTAAGTGCGGGATTATGCAAAACAGTGGCCATACAGTATAAAAATACGGAGCGACTCCGCGCCATCTTTTCCGGACCATTCTAATAACTTGCCACAAGCCGGCGAATTCCGCGCTCGTGGCCACGACGCTATAACCTCATGCTGCTCCTCTTTTGCTCCGATTCCCGCTTCGTTGACTGTACATATATGTATACTCGTCGGGCGAGCCAGAAACACCCTCTAGCATTCTACGACACGATACGTGTGTACGGTACATAGATATATGTATACGTAACATGCACATGGATATCCATGGCAACTCTTGATTCGGACAAAATTTCTCCGATTGAACGCGTTGAGTTTGCGACAAATAAAAACGATAGTCTCTTTCTTGAGAAAAATAGCTGTGAAAGTTTGACAATGAGAGCAGCAGATTATATCAAAGTCCCTAAAGTTAAAGAAAAATTATTTTACAAGTAAAATATAATCCAAAGGCTGCATTCTCTCACGATGATTATACGTCTTTTTCCAATGTTTGACAAAAGGGCTGAGAATGAACAAGGTAAATTTTAGTTTATGTGTAAAATTTCTGCTTGATAGCTCTTTTTTGTTGCTGATGAGGCACTTTTTACTATGTATAAAAATGGTCGAGCGTATATACGTGAAATCGTAGACGTAAGGTTTTTGTAACTCGGCAATGAACGTGACGAGAACAAGGCGAACCATCAATACGAATCAAATTCGCGTTAACGAGAAGCTCTTACCAACCATTCCGAAGAGTGCACAGTGTGAGCTATAGGGGGATATCCTCGTGGTCGTATCAACCAAGAGTACTGATCCCGCAGAGGAGAACACATGGCGCCCCCTGCACCCGAAGGAGAATCTCGTCCCGGTCATACTCTCGTGATGAATGTCGTATGAATATTCGGATGTGCCTCGTTGATTTTCAGGCGAGATTGATTCGCGCCAGGGAAAGTGATAGTTATCTCGTTCCATGATGTGACAGGAAATCGCCGTTTGGGCATTCCTAACATGGGAAATATCCAGCGACTATGCATGTATATAGTATAAAGCTGTTATCGCTGATGATATTTATTGAATGGCTGACGAATGTGACAGTTATACCTTGCAACTGGTTTCCGAAAATCATACACTTAATAATATAGCATCTGCTGCACGTTCCGGAAAGCATATTCAAGGATTAGCAATACCAAAAATCTTTTATGACAAAATAAATAATGTTTGTATAAATTATTTTATACTAGTGGGCCCAAACAGAGAGAAAATATTTAATTGATTTAATTGAAAATCCGTCTGCCTCGCATAAAAGTTTTTTCTTTTATGCCAACCTACCCTATTCAGTACTCTATTTATTTCGAGTATTTTTTATTCGGAGATATACTCATATTTTTTTTTCACATCGAATAAATATCTATGCAATCCAAAAAGCCTGTTATATGAATTTTTGATGTTAACAATCGATATTTCGTTCCGAAATCAGCTTAGTACCTAATCATGTTTTGTTGTGGCGTGTCATAGATCTATCGTATCGACGTTAACTTTGCTTGAAAACGAGAAATTATCAGCGAGCTCAGAATTGACCCTTATTCAAGAACTTTATACTACTCAAACTAGGACTGAACTTGCTACCTAAAACGTTTTTTTTTTTTTTTTTTTTTTTTTCGGCAATTCTCGTTGGATCATAACTGAAGCCAAAAATAATGAATAATGAAAATTTAAATCAGCAGACTTAACTTCGCGAACTCATATATGCTAATAATTGGTGAATTCTCGTGAAAATTGATTTCCGAAGATTTTATGACTCGCTGATTCCATATTTGTAACAAAAATCATTTCAAAAGCTTCCTGTATAGTTGACTGAAATATTTATTTTCATTATTCGTCGCCATAACACTTTTAGCTTATACCGTGTATGCATTCCCGCGATTTTCTATGAAACTACTCCTTACAAATCGGAGCATGAATACATATCTCTATGAATATAGATATTATAAATATATATTTATATATACATGTACAGACAATGTAGATAATTAATTCGGTAACTTCTCATCTACGCGCCTCACGTTTTCCGCGTGGCTCGCGACTTCAGTGCTGCGTTTCGCGAATCCCATACGAGAACACAGAGCTTGAGATAGCGCGGCATGATATCACCGAGTCGCATTAATTCCGCGCGGGGGTGTCTACATTCCCTATTTAACCTTTGCTAACTACACGGCAATGGCACGCAATAACGTTCCAGCTCTTTCTCTCTCTCTCTCTCTCTCTCTCCCTTTCTCTCTCGTTTTTCCTTGAAATCCTGTATGCTCTAGTATTCTCGCTCTCTACTATCATTTTGTAGCGCTTAGGTAAGGCATTCACGTAACGCATAAGCAACGCCACGCGCAGCCACCGTGTGCACAGAGATAAGGTGATTCAGGACACGTGGATGCGCTCTCGGCAGCATATCCCCCCCTCTTGCGCTATATCGGAGTCTTGCAATGCTTCTTCAAACACGATTTAGCACGGTAAATGCAACCACGTGCTTTGACAATCTCGATATATGTACTAATAACGTTTTTGTGCAAAAAAAAAAAATCATTAAGCCCCGAATGAGCCACAGATGAAACTCTGCATCGTGTACTTGTCAAATTATAAATTTTCCTCAAGATCATACGATTTATTTACGTTTTTTTACAAGACAGGAAAAAGCAAGTTTTTTTTTTCACGGACAAGAATCTTTTTCCGGCAACCGTATCGGCTTATTTAACGTGAAATTAAATTTAGCATACCTGAGAGCTTTGCTCGGTTCTGACAATTGCAGAAAGAAAAGAAGGCAAAAGACAGAGTACAAGCGGTAGAATAGAGAAACGGGATCCTTTCTTTATATGCATGGACTCCGTGATAAGTCAAGAAATTGCCCAAGCGTCTGTGAAATCCCGAATCTCTCGCACTCATCTACCACCAGAGGAATTTTACCCGGTGAGTTAAGCCTCCGTGCCTGCTGCTGTAGCACTGAAAAAGTATTAGGTATATTTATATCTACCGTATTCAGCGTCTCGGTAATGGAACCACGGCCCCTTATTTCAAAAATCCTCTGAACTCATCACACATTCAATTTGTCAGTGACTCTTTTTTTATCTCAGTGCGATCTCATTCATTTTCACGAACGTCTTGACGTGGGAAATATTACACGTAGGCATTTACTACGATAAAGTATATTTGAAAAATAATAGTAAGATACATAAACATATATTATCAATTTTTTCATGGCCATTGAATAATATAAATCACCGACAATTGATGAAAAACGAAAGAAATGATTGTTTCCAAAGTTATTTTAACATTTCCAGAAACAGCAACTATTCTTATGAAGTACATTCGGGAATCCAGCAGATCGTGAAATTTTGTTCTCCATCGAAATTTCATTGCACTTAGGGAAAGAATGGTCTGGAATATTTTTTTATAAAATTTTTTCATTTTATGCGACGACGAAGGGGATTGATGGCTCGTCAGGTTTGGATTTGATTATAAGTTTTTTTATTTCGTGAAAACTCATAATTATCCACACTGGATCAGAGTCAAAGTCTTTGACGTTCCTCATCATTTTTCTACGAGAGCTCGAGGCCGTTTCACAGATCACTTGAACGTTATCGGGGGGGGGGGGGGGGGGGGGTGTTAACTGCGTACGCGTGTCAGCCACGTGCCCAGTAAGGAGATCCGCGCGTGACCCCGGAGTGCGTCAACACGCATGTATCCTCTGGACGATTTGAAATCTCATCGAATTAGTCCTAGAATCTCTCGCCAAACGTACTGATATTCCGACATGTAACGAAAATAAATGGACCATCGAAATAGGATGATCCGGAAAGTGATCAAACGGTCTGTTTGCAGTGATAGAAAGATTAAATTCCAGAAAATTTGCATGATCCATAACACACGTTATAAACTTTCCATAAATCATGAGATTATCTTGTGATTGTGTTTTTTAATCCAGGGATGGTTCAACGAAAATGAAGATAAGTTCCGGCGACATTCTGCGATCGACAGCCCAACGAAAAACGTATATCGATATGTGATAATAACTGTGGTCATATGAATTTGTACCATTTTCAATTGGTACCTATTATTAGATTTATGATCATCAAATATGTGGTTCGAGATTCACGACTTCGAGAAAAAATACGTTATTACGCGAGTCAATATTATTTTATGCCCAGAGTCGAGTTGACAAGGCTAGTTCTTGATGCGTATTGGAAATCGGTCTTGAATTCCGCTGAGGAACGAGGATAAAGTCGGTGGATAGATATAGTCGGGAGATGGAACGAGAAAGCTATAAAGAGGAAAACGAGCTTTCGCGTGCCGATCGAAAAGTAATTACAACTTTTTCCCGTCCGCAATCGAGAAGTTAATGTCCTTTAACCTTCGGGCGTTCCCCATTGGCTTCCCCGAAGCCTCGAGCAACTCGTAAGAACTGGACGGCTCTCACATGCCCAGTAAAATGGATTGCTCACTCATGATTGATCACCTATTAGTTCCGTTCCGCATACAGCTCAAGCGCCGCTTTTGTTCTTCCTCCATCGAACCTCGTGATTCGTACTATTCTACACTATACAAAACACCGAACACGAGACTCTAACGTTTCGTAAAAATAAGACGTCATATAGAGGGTATCAAATGAAACGGATCGGTCGTGGTCTTTCACAAGATTGCTGCTCGAGGGATCAACGATATGACCAGCAGCTAAGAGACACATATAATATTTTACCCGGCTAAAACCACGAAAAATGCGATGACACGTTCGGATAATCCGAAGAGCAATGATCGTCTATAAGAATCTCGTCGGCACCTTCTGTCCCGTTCGGTCGATTTAACACTCGGCTCCCTTAAATCTTGTCTACGTTCGCCCCAACGAAATACTATTTCACGCAGAATTCTCTGAATTCGTAATATCTTCTAGCATTGAAATTCTAGCATGTATGGTAAATCGATAAGCGCACGATGAGTAGCCCCGAAGGCGATATTTTTTTCTCTTCGACTAACGAATGAAAAAACGAAGGAAACGAAAAAAAGAAAAAAAAAAAATATCGGTGAGTAGCTCCGGTGTCGAAAATATTCTCGATCGTTCGTCAGGTTGAGTTATAGGGGTGGGTTCTGGTGGCAGTGTCGAGCTAGGGTGAATGTGGATTGCGATGGTGAATTCCTGTTTTATGAACCGCGTGTGTGCGACTGTGAACAGGATAGGTACATCGGACGATGCGCAGAACTGTGGATGGACGAGGAACGAGGTGAATCCGCGAGCTTTCGCAAGCTCTACGATCTCGCGCGCCCCGATACATGTGTCGAACCTGAAATATGTAGGCGTGGCCTCGTCGAGCTAGCAGACGCGTCCCGACTACCGAATATGTTCACCCCCGTCGTCAACGCTCCACCCCATGTAGCAGGATTGAGGCTACTATTGGCTCGTGCCATCCTCGGCCGCCTACACCTGCACCCTCGCCAACAACCCTACGGCGTTAACCCCTAAATACAGCGATGCGCGAGAGCGGTACGCTCATTCGAACGTGGACCATCGTCGGTCCCAGACGTGACCGCGAATATCGTCACAACGACGTCACATCGTGTCGAAGGTTTCGAGTGTTCGATCGATGATAATGATCGAAAATTGGATCATTACTTGTGGATCATGACAGTTCCCGTGAAAACTATCGTAGGCGGCGTTTAGTGTCAACGAGATGAGAGACTCGCGAAATGTCTAGCAGTGACTGCCCGTTGATGGGTTAATCGTCGAAGAGGAAAAACATTCGGAAAAGTGAAGAGAAAGGAAGACGGAAATCTCTGCAAAAGTCTTCAAACTTGTGTAAAAGTAAGTTTTGATATTTTTAATATCTAATATAGCGTGTATGTTCATGAAAAATTCAAATGTCGCGCAAAATCCATTCATTTTGTTGCTATTATAAGAGTTTGATGTCCCCATTCATTTTCGTCCGACATGACTACCCTTTAACGCACAGTGTGCATCTCTACCCCCTCATTCAAGTATCGTATCTATTAAAGAACTCAATAAAATACAACCCAATTTATGTGACCATGAGAGAATCGTTAATTCTGCCTGAGATCTAAAACAAAAATTGTCCAATCTTTCATCGAAGATCGTACAATGAAATTCGATCTGAAAAGGCATTGACATATGGCAACATAGTGCTTCAAAGGGTTAATAATTGAACGGCAAAGAGTAAAAAAAATGTAACGTTTATGAACTCTGAGTTCTCTGTTCAGGCTAAGTATCCAGATCGCATTGTCACGATGACAATGGAAGATCGCTCGGGAGGCATTGAACGTGCCGCCCCCGCTAGTTCAACTGCTTCGACAACTGCATCGTTGGTAGCCACAGTGCGGACCGATTTGCCCGTTGATGCTTCCTATCCGTTGCAACGTGCGAGCAAGCGTTCATTCGATGTGGCGTTTCTGGTTGCACCGGACGAGAAGCTTGCACGTCGTCAGCATGAAAAATTGCGTCTCGTGTCAACCGATCGTTTGACCGACGGCGGTCGACGCGATCGAGGACAGGACGAGCCGACGGATTTCATTCAAGAGCGCGAATATCTCGATAGGCTCCCGCAAAATTTGACGATAAAAAATTTTGACGCTGAGAGACGAAGGCTTCTTCAAAGCACCGAAAATTCGATGAGTCCACCGTACTCATCGTCACGTACATTGACGCCAACGTTGCCAGGACTGTCGCCCGATGCGGAAGTCAGAAGGTACACGAGTCAACTACGAGGGGGTAAAAGTCCGAGTCCTCCGATATTTCAACAACACGTCGGTCAACATCCAAATGTCATCGGTAGACTCACGGAATCCGTGGATTCGTCCTCTCACTCGTGTGGCAAGGTGTACGACGCGATGATGTGCCCCACGAGACAGTCGGAATCGCGTAGTGCCTTCACAAAAGTCAGCATCACCGGGCCGACGAGGAATGGAACTTTCGACGATGGACAGTCTTCACCGCGATCCTCGATTTCACCCGATCGAGTAAGTTACCAGAGCAGCGCAAGTCCACCAGCCGCCGGTCCACTTCCGCCTGCCACGGGCTATAAGTACGCATCTTTTCCAGCTTCAAAGATGGCATATCCTTTTCTCGTTAGTCCCGAAGGTCAGCAGACGAGGCTTTTGGAAAATCTCAAGATTCCTCAGTTAGTTCAACCGCCAAAGATACCCAGTCCAAGCAAGGTGACGGGTTTTCGTCAGGAACTTTCACCGGTCTATCCGAATCTTCCTTACAATCCCATATCCGTATTTCCGCCGATGGCTGAGGCTTTGACGCGACCCCGCTTTCTCGCTACAGCTGCCAGTGTCGCTGGTCTTCTTCCACCCTCGTTCGCTCTTAGCCTACCAGCTCAGAATGTCTGCGCAAAGTGCAATCTATCGTTTCGCATGACGTCCGATCTCGTTTATCACATGAGGTCACATCATAAAAATGAAAATGCGGGTGAAGCTGCCAGACGACGGAGGGAGGAAAAATTGCGGTGTCCCGTTTGCGACGAGAGCTTTCGAGAAAGGCATCATCTCACGAGACACATGACAGCGCATCAAGATAAGGAGAGTGACGCGATCGTCGATCAGGTCGAAATCAAGAGGCGAGCAGCAACCGTTCACGGCAAGTGACGACGCAAGGTCAACCGGGAAGAACAACAGGTTCCTTCCGGATTTCCATATGAGAATTGAACGACAATGATCGGAAAAAACGATAAGGAGTGCAATGAAAGGGACGATAGAAGAAGGAAAACTGCGTACATAGAAAAGTAACCTTTTGCGAATGAGTCGGGTGAACACTTAACGCCTGACGGTTGGCTCGTGAAATAAAATTTCTCTTTCGGAGTAATGTACGTAGGACGTCTATCTTATTGAAAAAAATGTTCTTCCGCAATGTTACTGTAACGAATGTAAATTATTCACGTACTTAAGATGTAATCTTACTACATGCCAAGGCAGATTCCCTGTCTAGTCAATATTAGGTAGGAAAAAATCGTGAACATCTTTCCATGTTCAATGGAAAGTGTATACCTCGAGTTTTCGTTTTATCTTTCGATCGAGTTTGCCGATCTTTTGATCGAATTGACAATGTATACATGTGATTATTGTAGTACCGTGATTGCAGGAATGATTTTTCACGTTTGAATTATCAGTTTTGGGGTGCAACTGAACTAGGGTGAACGGGCGGCCGGATTTATGAACGGGCACGCGTTATGTGAACAAGGGCGGGGCGTCGGGTGTAAAGCCAGTTGATTCGGGACCGAGCAATAAATAGATCGTAAACCGTATACCGCGGCGCGTCACACATAAACCGTCGGAGTGCGCATAATAGTAGGAAAACAATGAATGTCGTAATCGGAAACAGTGCCGGTTTGTTATCTGCCATTCACACTCGATTTAACTTCAAACGACGAATCGGTGTGCTCGCTCAGCGACGCCCGCACGTTCACCCGCGTCGTTTTAAATACACCGCGACCTGAACCGCTCACCCTTCTCGCTTTTCTGGCTGCTCGGTCAGAGGATCCTCGTGTAGCCACGACAATCTCGACATCGGGTTAATCGACGCTTCGGCAAACTGTTGAAAGTCAGTCCTGAATAACGTAATTTATGGAATTATCTCGGTCCTATCAAATATGCAGCTTCGAAATGCTCAACTCTGATTTCAAACGTGTGACAGTATACGGCTTGGGACGTGATGGCACATCAGCCCAGTTTAGGGCTTAGAAGTAAACGAATCACACAAACATATTACGTGTTTAAAATATAATCTCATTACAAATACGTGATATAATTAAAGGTTCGCAGCATTATGCACAGCGATCAATTACAATTCAAAGAAAATGATTTGAATATCCAGTCGTATTTGAAAATAAGTGAGTTAAAGGGTGTTTCAACGAGCGATTAGAATAGGAATTCGAGCAACTTTCTCATACATTTAATTTACGAATGTTACTGTCATTCTTGAGAAAAAAAAAAATAATATGTGTATCCATGACTCGGGTAGGACAACGAACTGTAAATCGAGAGGAGTTAAGGATCCTTATATGGATGGCTGATCATGTAAAGTACGTCGAACGAATACCGGTATTATAACATTAGATATGAATAGTATAAGATTATATATATTCAAGTTTTGTTTTGATTTTCAGATAATTATTTTATTTGCTACACGTGGCATATTATTAAAGGTACAGAAACTCTGTATCACTTGAATGTAAATATCACACTGTAAATAAGCACCTGTATCGAAAAGTCGTTGTTAACGAATAAAAGAATATCCGCAAAATTAAAAAAAAAAAAAAAAAAAAAAAAAAAATTATTTTAACCTGCCAATATAATCTCAGTTTTCTCTAATTATCGCGGTATATCACAGAATCTGGTGAAATTGAATCTTTTAAATCTTGCGAAATCTCATTGCGAACCTCTCAATCACCGGAAGCCGATTACATCCGCGACAGCAGATATTCATTTTCGGCAGCTCCTATATATCTTTCGCCAGATTTTACGGGGTGAGTCCTACGCTTTCTCGAGGGTCCCGGAGAAGGATGAAAAAAAAAAAACTACAAATGGCCAGGAGTGGTCAATAGAAAATATAACAAGTGATTACTGAACGAGTAATCTTTTCGTTCATTGAAATTATACCCTCTATCGATGCTATATATATAGCATCGATAAATACTCACCGATCGCAGAGCTTTTGTACGAGAGTATAATGGACGACATAGTCAAGTACAAAGTATATAACGTTCAAGCGTGATCTGTATAGCGAGTACAATTCCCTTGATTCAAGACGAAAAATCTTCTTACTCGAAAGAGTATAACGACACGAGTGGCCGTGAAAACTATCGAGAGTCTCCGTGAAAGGATTTCATTAAACGGATATTGCCTAATCCTTGAAGAACCGCAGCCAATACGACAAACAATCTCTTACCACCATAGAGGGCTTACGTTCGCATTCTCAAACCCCTCCTATCGGCTTGGAGCTCTCCCTTCACCCATAAGTAAGTGTACTTACCCTCTGGCCGAGGTCCATAAAGATAAATAACATCGAGCATCGCACCCCGGGCCAGTTGCTTGTGTATCATAGTATTCTTTTCCTGTGTGTGTTAGCATCGAGTTTCAAGCCCTCCGCCCCGCTCTTCAGGTTTTTCAGGAGCCACGAGAGCTCTCTTATACATAGCACACCTCCCCCAGTCTCTCTCACAGGACCTCATCTTGGTCTCTCGGCTCCTTTCCACCCTTCGTGCTAGAGCTAGCTTCTTCCCACCCTTGTTAGCGATATAACGTCCGTGCCCGTGGCGTGGTGAATCGCGCGCATGCTTGTTCTGTCACTGAAATAATGACAATGTCATAGGCCCGACCGGATTCGCCACGGCTTCCTTGTTGCCACGTGGGCGACGATTGGACGCGGACATGCTAATATGGCGTCCGTTCCGAGACATTAAGTCACGACGATGTTTCTCGTATTCATATAGATACTTGAGGGAAAGGAAACGGAGAATAAGGCAAAGAAACATGAGGTGCACACGCGCGCACGGACAAACACACCAGCACATATACTGATATGATACGCCTATACAATACAGCGCACAAGATCAGCTCACTCTACAGTTTACTGTGTGTGACCCTATCGCTTTGGAGAAGCTGTTTTTCTTAATTTTTTTTGTCAGGTGTTCACCAAATTTCCGCTTCTTTCGATGATGAACTTACATATCATCATCCACGCATTACTCTTATATACTTCAAAGTAGTATTTCTTTTGTTTCTCCTCGATGGTTCTCTTGATGATTCGTTTTTTTTTTTTTCAATGCAGTTATTGACAAGCTACCAAATGTATTCTTGTTTATCAGGCTTCGTCATTCCAAAAAGCAACATTAACACTAATACTGAGGCAAATATAAATTTTACAAGTCTATTGGACTAAAGTTTATGTAACAGAAATAAAATTTCGTTTTATTCAAACAGGTATCTGTTCTCTTGATTTTACTGTTATTTCGTTTTTTTGAAATTAACATTAGTCCAATGAACGTTATTGATATACAAATTATTCCCCGAGGACGGATATTCGCATAAACCAGAATAATCGTTTCGATGAATATTTTCGTCTTGACGATTTAAAAATAGCTAAAATAAAATAACATAAAGAACCGAGGGTAGACACAAGCCAGTATATATATACGCAAAGTTGGATATAACTAGAATAGGATCGCGAACTCTCGGGAATGGACACGGTGCGACCGTATTAACTGACGACCGCACAGTATCGTAACGGCATCACTCCGATTTCTCGATTCGCCACGGGTTTTCACGTCGATTATATAACTTGACTGCGAACACGCAGCTTCTACCGGTCTCACGATAATCCCTGAGCCAGATTTTCACCCTGTAAACTAAACGTGTGGTGTTAACATCGATACATAATGTGTGCATGGTCCTGCTACTTGATAAAGTGTAGTGGAGCAATTTTTCCGCATCAAAGGGAGACACAAAAGTTCTTTTAGCCCTTTTGGTTCCCAGAGACATCGAATATGTATACAGCGTATGCGAAACGCGTGCCTGCTCATATGCCCCGATTAAATACGCTTCGTAAAAATGAAAAATAAAAAAATAATAATGAAGATTATGAAAAACCTCGACCCTTACATTATTTTTCTTAGATTCGCAACACTGAAACTACGAAATTTTTTTCTATTATTGCATTTTTCATGAATATAGAAGACTTTTTGCGGATCGGGCCCGAGTGAACTATCGTTTCGCAAAAGTTTTCATGGCTCTTCGTGTGCGCAAGGTGTATGGGCTTTTTTAACAGTTCGTGTTGTAGCCACACGCTGTATATGTTCCGCATTCAGGAGGGGCGCGACAGTTCGGTGATTAAAAACGGAAGTGTGCGGACGCTGCATCGCTCGAGTGGACGGGAGGCAGGCTATTCTCTCTCTCTCTCTCTCTCTCTCTCTCACGAACGCACACACACTCTGCTGTTGGCCACCTTGATTTACTGGGTGATATTTCGTCGCTTCGCAACACCCGACAATGGGTGCTTCGCGGTTGACATTTCGCGTTCGCGAAATTATTGCGAGGCAGACCGCTTGCTCTCCCAGTCATGTATGTATATAGTCCGAGGTGGTTCGTAGCAGTTTTCGCGGGAACAGTCCTGGCCTACCTCCCTCCGTATACACATTTACACACACGTTACGAGCAACACCGGTGTCGTTCCAGCAGTTTTGACGCACTGCGCGTTCTTCCTCTTGTACCAACATCGGTGTTGTACATTTTGGGCATTTTTTAAAATTATTTTACATTCGCGCGTTTTTTTTCCTCGCTCAAAAGCTCTCGCCGCTCGCTCCAACTGCCGTCGAAATGCGGCTTCTTTTGTTCCTTTTACTTGCCATGTTTATTTTTTGCTCGCCTCTTCCGACGTCCGACGAACGTCCGCTCGTACTTTGCCAGTATCTGTCCAGCTGTGAATTTATCGCCAAAGAGTAGGCAGATCGGAGACTCATTCGTGTTCATTATTTTTTTTTTTTCCTCAAGGATCTCCGGTTTTTTAAAAATGTTTTCATCGTAGACCATACGATATTTATGCTATTTTTTTATGTTCATGGATCTCAGCCGATATTCGTATGTACGCAGCGAACAATAAACCATACAAGCGCGTCTAACAATTGGGCTGTCGATGGCTAAAGTCTTCCATAACAGGTTTTTTTTTCTTCTATTATCACAATGTACAGAAACGCGTGTATATCTATTCCATACTTTGTATATATTATTGCAAGCGCTTCGACCAGGCTACTTGAATATGTTCAACCGCGAAGCAATAAAATACCTTTATCTTGCTGTGTGCCATTACCCCCTTGATTCGAGGCGAGAGAGGCACACAGCATGAGGCTTTCATAATTCACATTCCTATCGGTACCTTCGAAAAGATAAGTCCATTTAAATAAATTAGTAATGCTATCTCGGTATAGTCGGTGTGCGTGGGAAGGGTGGATTGAGGGTTCGAAGAGGGGATTAAATGATATTTTATCAATTTTCACTGCGATTCGTTACGCTCGGTGACGCCCTCCTTTTCTCTCTCCCTTTATTCTCCGTCACGACGCGTCTATGTTTCTCATTTCATAGTTCTCTTCTATGAAAACTTGCGTTTGAGCTATGCGGCGCTACTAGCATCGATGACTTTTACGAAATTAAAAAAAAAAAAAAAGAATTTTGCTGTTTTATCGTTATTAAGGTAGCATAAAGTGACAGCGGTAGCTTCTTGACGTGGGGTAATTGAAAGAGACATTTTTTTTGGCTAACATACGCATCGCATGAACACATGATTTTATTTGCATGTAGTGCGCATGAAATTTTCGAAACAAAATTAATTCATAAAAAGCAACACCGGCGAATCTTTTTGCTGCTGAAAGTGTTCTGCACGAGTTTGCGGATATATTTCAACCGCGAGGGTTTTCATCCCGGGCAAATGTATACGTAGATATGTTTTTAGGTACGCATAGCCATCTACGTGGGACATAATATAATGGGGCATAACAACGGCGTTAACACGCAGCGGTCGACCCCGGACGCGACCCAGGACTCTCCCCGAGTGAGTTACACCTCTGATAATTACTAGAAATTAATGTGCCACTGCCTATTCCCACAACCGCTTGCCATTGTATCTATGTAAACGCATGTAAGGTATAGCACCACTCGTAATTTCCCCATACACACGCTTATTCGTTACTCGCGCTTCCCCACACTCGGCATAAACTCAATCCTGTTCGTTCTTTAATCTGAAGATAAGTGAGGAAAGTTCAGCCACCTTGTGACACAGATTCCACTGTGACAGTCGAATTTGTATTCACACTATGCTGGTGCAAGAGATCTCGTTATTTTTTTGCTATTAAACATCAGTAAATAATAATGTCTTGTTTTGATATGCAAAATTATTATATCCAGACTTGATCAAATCTGTAAGAAACAAATAAGCCAATTTTTGTATGGGAAAGTAAAAGTCGTGTGGTTCAATGTTCATCGTGTATATTTACTGAATATGAGGCTTTGGCAGCCTCATAAATTACCGGTCGTCGTTAATTAAAGCCAGAGCTGAATGAATTATAGCTAGAGGAAAATAGAATATATCTAGAGTATCCAAAATTATTATTTATAAATACTGCGTAGGTACCAACGACGAAAATTGCGAAAATGTTGACACGTTCGTTTGTATATATAGGGATAAAATGAGTGTATTATATCTTACTTCCAACAATTATAAGCTTTCACCGGACGATTAAAAAATGAATTAGCATTTTTTAACATTAAAATTACACATCGAATGTTATTTAAAATAATATCTGAACTATCTTTTTTTTTTTTTTTAATCTCGGGACTGTTAATCTCACAGTGCTGCTTACCAGTCGCCGACTTGGCTTTAGCGAGTGGGATTTCATATCTGAGACCTGTCAGATCAGAGAAAAAAAAATTAACTCGCACAGCGACGAATTCTTTCGCGTATTACTGTTGCTCTCGCAAAGCCGACCCGTAGGATGATATTAAGAATCGCGCTGGATTCTCCACCGTTGCTGCTGGCTTCGGTCAGATAGTTTAATGTGAATTTATTGCGATCGAGATTGGTCCGGCGGTTGGTGGTGGTATGGTGTCATGAAAGCAGAGCAGCAGAGTCGCGTGCTACGAGTACTCGCGCGCCGTCAAACCGATAGCCACGTCGCAGCCAAAATTCAGAGGGGGCATACACTCGGCATGCTCTCGCAGCAGGAGACCCCGTGGCCATATTCCATAGGACCTCTCTGTTTTCGCTTATAAAATCGTCCTCTTCCGGGGGAGGAGGGGGAGAAGGAGGGGGAGATGAGACAAGAGAGAAAATAGAAATCTCGGCTGGTCGTTCATCAGCGTTTTAAACCACCGAGACGTACGTCTCCCTCGAATGGAACGAGAAGTGTGCGTGTCGTATAGATCCGTGAAGATGATACCACCTTATGCGGTGATTCAATCATCCCCCATTTCCGCCGACCCTCTGCTGCATATACCAGATATATATCTGAAATACCCCAGTGAATAAGACCCTGGCAAAACCACCACCGTTTAATTCAACAAATTTTCCATAACAGCATCGATTTTTTTTTTATCATCAATTTCCTTTATCGAAATTCGTACTGCAGACATTAACTGACTGGGCGCAAAGATTCGATTGAGGCTACACAGGACATCAAGTGACGGTATACTACACGCTACCATCGATCGTATAATGCAGAGTTATTAATTATTTAAATACTCCGAAACATCATTTCATTGAAAAACTCCAATTCAAGAAAAAATTATCCATATCCACGCGTAGAATCCCAGAGTAAATTTAAGAATGCTGTGCTAGTTTCCAAAGATCCTATTTTGTCATTTCAATACATCGGAGTGACATCAAAATTTTTAAAAAGTCGACTCTTCTCGAGTCTCTCGAAACACTGAGGTAGCACAAATAATTAACTTGATGGCCGGCGTAATGGAAATTTATTTGATTTTCATAAATCTTATTTAATTTAAATACTATTTTCCAATTTTTCTTGGTGTAAGCACACAATTATCATTAGCATATGATGATTATTACCTATAATTTATAGATTTTCTCTAAAATAATTTTCTAAAATGATCCATGAGCACACTTCGTTCCAATCCTCTATCGTTCTTGTATTCCTGTAAATTATATAATAATTTCGTAACCCACGTAAGTTCACAGCATACATGTTTACCATTGAACGAGTGATAGCTGCGTGTTCCTTTCACACAACTAATGGAAAACATCGTGAGATTTACGAATGAAAACATTATTTTTAATGAAAACATTCTGTCATTGAGTCTCAAATCTTGTATGCAGATAGATGAGTATTTCGAATGAGACGAGTATAAAATTAATCAATCAAAATTTCATTCTGATGTATGACTCATAGAACCTAAAGAATGCTTCCTAATTCGTTTTAAAAATAAACAAAAGTCCGGAGTATGCATCGAATAGTACTACGCGTTTCTGGACTGTGAATAAATACGCATCCTGAATATACTTACTTACGGGATAGTGTCCCATATAATTATAGGAACCATGTACACTCAGCATTATAAATGTATCTATAATAATATATCTACAGGTATGAAATTCCCATATACGCTTGTCCTCTTTTACGTGCAGGTATTATATATACCTAATGTCATGAAGTCAGAAATACTCAGAAAGTCCCGCTCACTTATACTTAGCTTTCTCTCTCTCTCTCTCTCGCTCTCCCGAACTCCTGAGATTTCCGACAACGAGACCTACGACGCATTTGGCTTGCGAATGGTTTGGCAAAGGGGGTGCTTTCTCGCGTTTCTCGTAATTCACATTACTTTAATTCATATGGTAATCGAGCACCCGCTCGGAGGCCTGCAGGTTACGGGAAAACTTTCGGCGAACAATGCAAGGCACAATGGTTTTGGTTACGAAGGGGGGAGCGGCAGGATGACACGCGGGGGTTACGAGGGAGTAGGTGGTTGGGTGAACTCGCGATATCGAATTCGCCTCTCTCCAACCGTGTGGACGACATGCCTGTTATCGACAATGTCCGACCGCTCGACCGGAAGCCATTTCGACCGAGTGTATAGACTTTCGCGATGTATTCCTCTCGTTGTGCTCGCCATGCTACTATGGTGCGATGCTGCCGTGACAAAATTTATATGAAAGTTTCAACGTGAATCGCGAGAGGCTATGTATACGATAATTTTCGGTGAGAGAGTAGACACCGTGCGATCGTGTGCTGACCGGCTGGTCAGAGCGGAAATTTAACACATCGAAATATTTAACGGATAGTGAAGACGATTCAAGGTCACTTTATTATTTTAAATAATATTGCGATACGTTTGAATGTTGGCAAGAGTTTCATATACTAGGTTATTGCTCAATGAATGAACAGTTAATTGATCCGATTCATAAGTGTTTGGTTACCCCTTTAACTGAAGCGCAACGGCTTCATTGTTATTAAAATGGTCCACGTGCCATCAAATTTTTTGCAAACACTACACCTATATCCATTGAAGCCAACACCCGAAGTTTTCATTGTAGGTACAATAATTTTACTGCAATCATTTTCTTGTTTTCAGGGGAAAAAAATTTTGAGCCGTTAATTCATTGAGTAGTTTTATTTTATTGGGCAGTTCACTCAATTTAGAACTTTTTGTGCGCAGAAAAATAAACGAGCGAGTTGTTGTCTCTTGCTGTTGTTCCTCAGTCAACGATGAAGGAGTAACGGACCATTTTGGTCGGGCGAGAAAGAGAGGAAGCTTTCCCACGAGGAAATTGACCGGTCGGCCATATGCGTCGACTCGCGGCGAGACGAGGGGGTCCCGCAACCACAACTCCAAGGCGACGGGGAGGCAAGGGGAACTCACATAGCATAGTGTCCGATAGAGAAGTAGAGTGAGAAAGAGAGCCACGCATTACAAATTTAATCTTACAAATGGATCCGAAAACTTGGAAACAATGGAATATATGAAATGCGGCCGCGTATATCAAGTCTCTGGTCTCTCTAGACACGTATAAGCCGGGGTGGCGAAATAGAGGGTTGGGGGATCGTCTTCGGCGACGGGCAATATTGTCAGGACCGATCCATATTCTCAGTGAGAGAGCGAAGAAAGCGAGAAGACGAAACAAACGGCCAATCGAGGGAGGGGGGGGCAGGGGAAGACGGTGATAGCGAAATGACAAAACACAAAGCTATATAGTTGGTCTACTTGTGATTCTGTATCTTGAAATCGGACCCACGTGTAGGGTCTGCGTAACACTTAACACTCCAAAATATATGAAGATGCATACATTTATCTTACATTTTCAGAAAATTAAATGTACAAAGAATCCTACAAATAATAAAAACAATTCGTAACGTTACGAGTCACAAGCTTGGTCTATGAAAATGCGGCACCATACGCGGAATATGTTGAAACAGGCAAGGGTAATATGCCATTTCAGCAGAAACCACCAGTGGTACAATCACGTCGACCTCGACGAAATTTTCTATGCTGCAATCGAGTATAATATGGAAGAGCGGGAAGTTATAAAGGAATTGTGTAACCCGTGTATATGCATTGACTACTTAGCAAATAAAAGGGTGTATACCGAGCTATTGAACACCCAAACTAATATGAGTTACGCCTTTTTACTTACTTGCCAGCCGATTATATATGTATACGCACAGTAGCAAGAGAGCAGAGGTTTGGGAATGGCCGTGTTCAGGCAGACTCGTTCTCGAATGGCGCTTGGAAAGAGGCATGCGAGAGAGAGAGAGAGAGAGAGAGAGAGAGAGAGAGGGGGATGAGGCTGTAGATTAGCATAAATATGGCGTCTTAGAGCGGGTCGTTTGTCATCGTTAGCAAAGCACACGCTTCCTGGGACTCGCGTAGTCACACTCCTCTGAAACGCCGTCCTGTTTCTATTCCGCAGCCGAGCAGAAAGCTGTATATATAACGCGCGTATGTGTATATACCGCTGGAATACGAAACGGCATCAAGCTCACTTTACTTTTCCTATGAAGCCATTCGAGTTTCGCCCTTTTGTTCGCATACAAGTCGGTATATGCGCGTGTTATAGAACTGAAACATCGAGGAGGTTGGTAGCCGGAGTGCGTGATACTTAGTGAAGGAGAGATGCGATAGAACTCCTATATGTATCCTGACTAGAGCTGAAAGTCCCGCAGGAAGGAAGCCGCCGATGTGGCGACGGGTTATACCAACCTCGATCCATAGAACGGGAACAAGTGGCTGCATCGCACGACGAGAGATTCTGGGGACTTTCGGGCAACAGCGGTACCACGGCAGCGCGGAACAAGAGATGCCCGTATAACTTCAAGCAAAACTGGCGCATATACGAACACGTGTGTGCTCCGTTATCGCTCTGTTCTGTTTCTACATGTATATATATAGCTTTGTCGCCGGTGCGAAAGCTCACTATACGAGCAGCAACTGCTAGGAAAACCGAATAAAACTGACGCGAGGATAAAATTTCGAGCCTTGTATCCAACTCTAATATACGATTGTGCTAACAATAAGTATAATTCTCTTAGGAGGCGATTTTATATCCCCTCTCGATGACTAATGGACTGAGGTTTTTGCTCTCGTTACTGAAAAGGGTACGAGGGTTGGAATCCCTCTCGCATCGGATGCCATGACGGTTACTCTTCAATTCCCGTTTACCTCAGAACTCCTGGCGCTCGCATATCTCCATTATCAATTCTGAACAGAAAAAAATCGTCTCAACCAATCCCTGCATAGATCCTGCGCAATGAAATCCCCACTATATTGACACGGGTTATGAATTAATTTTTTTTTTTTCGTTAGAACTTTCGATTTTCCATTTGTTTCATTCATATAAAGTGATAGAGCTTGTCTTTCGTGTGCCGAAACGTTACGCGGCGATGCAAGGACGTTTACAGAGGTTCTTACGATAAAAGCTGAATTATGGTAATTTGGACGAGCAAACTCGGGCGCATTCGGAATTTCATCCCCGTAACTTGGAATGTCAAACGCCATCTGTAATCAAATTTTTGTCGTATAGTCCCATAAGGGAATATATTATGCAGCTCCTTTCGTGTGCTGTGTAATCGTATGACAATTGTTTCCAAGACGTAACCAAATGTATTCTGATGAAAGATTTCGGTAAAATATATATTTCATTAGCTGAATACTTTCGTACAAGTTTTGTACATGATTATTCGTACGAGAGTAAAGTATCTCGTAGAAAAATGATGGATTTCTTCGATGCAATCCCAGTTATTGCAATCGCGCCTGAGAAGAGCCAACTCACCCCCTGTGACTGCTCGATATCCGTGCCAATCTGCTGAAACATATCGCTATACTTTATAAGCGCCCTTCTCGTGGTCGCTCCTGCGTGTAATATAATAATACATCGTTGAAGTATCGAGGGAAACGTGGTCCAGGCTTTTCGTTTCGGCGATATATGCCGAAGGGGACATCACTTTTCTATTAACACGATTGGAGCATTCCCACTGGTAAGTGATACTACGTTGTGCAAGATATTAATTATTAATAATCTCACTATATATATATAGTATATACACTATATATGACATATAGACACTATATATGTCAAGGCAACGAAATTTTCACGAGTTTCGCCTGCTTTACGGTTTGCCTACGACTCAGAATTATAATTTTGAAACATTGAAATATCATTTTTTTTTTAATTTGTGTGGTTTCATTTCATAATTTAATTTTTGTATCGCCCAAGAATAAAAAAAAATGTATCTTTTCGGATTCAATAGAATGCGTTCCAATTTTAGTGAAATAGATAATCTTTAATTGATTAATTCAGAGAAAGTGTAGGCGTAGATTCGTAGTCAGCGGGAAAATACCTTCAATGGAGCCAGGATCTTAAAAAGAACGTATTAAATCTAATCATTTTTGGCATCTTGGCTATAGATCAGTTTGTGCACTAAAATCGCTGTAACTTTTTGTCGAGTCAACCGGTCGAATTGGGCTTCCTCCTTGCACTTATTCTCTTTGAAACGGCTCAGGCTTTGATACGCTACTTGACTCATTGACGATCAGATTCAGAATTTTCTCGATCAGGTTCCATTCATACGTTTGCGAGATATTAATGTTCAAAGTTAAAAATTCATGACGAAGTTCCAAAAGTATGAGATATGGACTTGGATGGAATGGCAATGCTCGGCACAGTACTCGGCACAGTACTCGGACTCGGCACAGTAAGCGGACAACTGACTCGTTTTCTGTGTGTGAGTCCGTACGGATGAACTGCTGACATGCACAGTGAATATGCGTGTATGTGTGTAGTCCGGCGTTGCCACGATCTACCATTCGTCCGAAATAAAAAAATGTACATGTATTTGTATATATGAAGATGTCATTGTGTGGTTTGCCTGTACGCATTCAAAAATTTACACTTATCGTAAAAATTCAAGCGATTAATAATATTTATAATAAGCGATCAATTATTTCCGTACATTACTACAGCAGTGTTATGTATGTACACGCCGTACATGCCATAATATTGAATGCGACACTAAAGCAACTCATTTTACCTGTTCTAAAATATTAGAAAGTGGACTAACTTTTTCTCACTCCAGAAACTAGGTACTATATTAATTCTTTTATTCCGGGGGGTGATTATCTGGGAAAGTGTTTTGGTTCGAGAAAATTGTAGTCAAATCTACGTGAGACGAGAAAAAAAGCCAAAATGTACGGTAAAATTTTGAATTCCGTATAGAAAAAAAAAAAAATTATTCATCGTCAATTAACATATAATTTCAATCGACTTCTATCGCCCCGATTTCTGCGGGTCTTTAAGAAGATCGCACTCCCACTAAACCGATTTTTTTTTTACCTATACGCAATATCGTTTATGACGAGAGAAAATAAGGTTCTCGCTAGTAGGACCAATTTTCTTTATCAGGGTCTCGAAGCAAAGCGGTTTTCCCTCAAATCAGGCTATATACTTATATATATATATATATATGTATATGTTATAATACGAGATGACTACTGTGTGGCTCGACCGCCTACCCTTCCGGCGCGGCGAGCACCGCGCGTTCGTTTCTCTCGAGGGAGCGTTTACCGCGGATAATTCATATTTATGACCGACGGCTCTATCAACCCCGCTTGCCTTGTATACATTTAATTGAGACGTCCGTGTCGGAGCCAATAGGGCGAGCGAACCGTTGTCTCGGAAAGGGAATAGGGAGGACAGGCGAAGTGAGGAGATCGGCTCTTGGCAAGAGCAGGCAATGCGAAAAATCCGTGAAGTGGATAGTCGGATGGACTGCGTTGCCTATTCTTACTGCATGATTTTTGATACACGTTAGTGCTATACCTACTCTTGTATGTATATGCGCATGCGCTAGCACATAATACATACATTGATGCTCTAATTTTGCAAGGGCATCGGGTTCATACTTGGACATGTCGAATACGCCATTTTGACCTTAGCCCATCGATGTATAAGTTGATTCTGCGGAAGTTTTGTTCTCTGGTCGATTCGATCCACGCGGCTGTCCCCGTAGCTGATGTCTGGACGCCTGATTCGTGATGATCGAGCGTGAACAATCTCGTCATTATATTACCGTACAGATGAAAATTTGATCAACCATACGATGATTCGTGGTGTATTTTCATCTCCATGCATGTTCATATTACAGCTAATGCTCGGTTATTATGGTTTTTTTGTGGATTCCCCCGCGAGAAAGCTTTGTTTTGATGAAAAAAAGTTCATATGTTTAATGAAAATATGTTCAAGTGTTTCGAAACATCGGGAAACAACTTTACTATAAATAATGTCCCTCTCTACGTATTGTGTCTCAAGGAGTAGCGTGATCAATCTCGCTCCAATTTTCATTGCAAATACTAGCGAAACGTAGCAAAAATTTTCTAAATCAAATAGTCTACTGAAGAATGATATTTAGTATTGAATATTGCCAGAATCACTGAGGTGATTCAGACATTATGAGATTGTGAATTTTTATAAAAATCTAAAAATAAGTGCAAAAGTATAATGGAGGACAAGTAAAAGTGCTTAAATTTTGTGAAATTTTGTAAGTTGAAAAATAAAATAAAAAATTCATGATTAAAAAATTGTTTGAGCTATTGACCCTAGAATTTTGAACTTTGTTAGAGAAGCCGTTTTCCTTTATCACAGTGATGATTTTTTTTTCAACAAGCCCAATGAAAATTTACGTGATTTTAATTGTCTAAATTTGCACGTATTTTTTTGTATATTTTTTTTTTTTGCAAATATCGCAACTTTTAGAAAAAGCTTGTTCAAACAAGACATATTACAATATTACAAATTGCACGATCTGCGCGTTCTTCTACGAAAAAAAAAAAAAAATTGACATCAACGGCGCGAGAGCGCGAAATCCATTTAGTTTTTAGAGGGAGCCCTTTTACACGAGTCGTCTCTCTCCACAGCTATTAAATACTAATTCCATTAAAGCGAGGAAGGGTTGCGCGCTCGTTCGTATCTCTGACCCATATTTCATAGCGAAAGCTTTTCAATCTGAGAAAATACTTATGGATCCAGCGCTCATGCTCTACGGAGCACTATGTATACATACCCTTTCTCCGTGTGAGGACGTATTCGGTGCTATGCTGGTCGCTCTGATGCCTTCTCGTACTCACTCGTCTCTCGCCCTCTTTGTTTTCTCACCCTCGATCCCCTTCTTCCTGTATATAAATATATAAATATATATCTCGTCATCCTTCCTCTTCCCTCCTTCGCAAAACCATTCGCTATTGCAGAGGCTAAAAATATGGAAGCCACTCTACCGGGACAAGCGAGATTCGATGGTGAAATTACGGCCGAAAAAGTTTTTGTTTGTTTATCGCTTCTTGTCGGAAGGAAGAATAAAGAGAGAGAGAGAGAGAGAGAGAGGAAGACCGGGGAAAAACTTGAATATCCCACGTACGGTGATCGTCAAGTTTTGTCATAAAAATCTTCCATTATATTCCTCGATGAATTTGCATCGTCCTCGGGAATACTGAAAAATTTCCATCTCCGTATTCGTCGAGAATTCACAACAAGAAATTTTTTTCAGGCTATACATTTTTAAAATATCAACGCCGAAAAAAATTTCCGTAATATCATTTTTCGAATATCGAATTCATTTTAGGGAAACTTCAGCCACCACATAATTCTTCCATCGTCGTGTGAGGCTTTAAATCATCTCTTCGAATCGTTCGATAGGTTAATAATTAATTCAGGAAACCATAGGAAACTCTCTTCCCATACTTCTCTTTCGTTTGGCCTCGGTGTCCTTCGTAGACGATTAACTCTATAGACAAAAAAAAAATTGGGGAAAAAATCACGAGCTAGATCTCCAGAATCATCGTAAAGTTTTTGCTGGCTCTTCGATAATCAAGAATCCTCTCGTAGCTAGAGTTACGCCGATAATGCAATCGTCCAGAAGCTCCATGATAACGGAGTTTCAATTAATATCAACGAACTCCGGAGAGAAATTTCAACGATGAGAAGTTAATAATGGGGCGTTTCCGTTTCGCAATTGAGAGAGTGAGAGAGAGAGAGAGAGAGAGAGAGAGAGAGGAATCGCAAAGTCGACGAGTATCTCGGTGAGACAATCCATGAATCATTCGGCAATTTTCTTGGACACTGCATGTGTATATGTATATCTATATATACATAACGGTAACGATTTTATCCAGTGGTAACTTTTGAAAACTTTTATTTTCAATTACTTCGAAGATTTGACAAGGACGATCTATCGCACTGTCATACAGACGAATGAAATAGATCTCTCGATTGCCCAGCTGCGGATACACGACTTCAATTATTTCTAAAAGGATCTCGATTTTCAAGAAAGTCTGATGTAACTCGTATCTTATCCTTTTTATCGATTTTTATTGAATTTATCAGTCGCTTTGGAAATATTATGAAAAATTATTTCGTAACTAAAAAAAAAAAAAAAAGAGCTTTTCAATCTCATTCGAAGTGACATATTATTACAGAATCGATTTTTCTGCTCGTCATAAATTAACGAGAGAATGAAATAATAAATTTTAATAAAGAATGATATATTTCAAATTTGTTAAAGTGTCTCGTAAGTGAGTATCGGTATATCGATGGATAAAGGAAGGTCCGAGAGTATATACACTTTGGTTCCCCCGCGTTATGTACCCTCCTGTGACGCACAGTTTCCTTGGGATACGTTTGAAAATCTCTCGTCCATTGGGTAGCATGAGAGGTGCTCAAACGTATAATATCGTCGAACTCTCAAGTCGATTAAGCTGATCGCAAAGTGCAAGAGGTGATATCGCTGTATGAGAACCCCGAGGCGAAAGTGCGAAAGCATTTTGCGAAAGGCACCAAAATGACGAATGGTCCCGTATTCTCTACGTCTCCTCTATTCTCGGCGGTGCCGACGGATGTAGAGCCTCAGCGCAACCCCTCCGTCGCGCAATGCATACATACACCTACACACCAGTCATATAGGAAACTTGGCTTGTCTATCGTCCATGAGAGTTGTTTATGGATCAACGAGGATTCTTTCGATAAAGTATAAATCACCTTTATTACGATCTACAACGTGTGATTAATTGTATAGAATTCTTTCGTAGAATGTTTTTGTACATTTACCCCAAATTGATAAATTTATGTTGGTTCTATGAAATTACTCAATCTTCACGAAATCATTAGTCAGCTCGTAGTGTATTTACGAAATTCATCAGCCAAAGTTTTCGTAAATTTTAAAAAGAAATGATATCTTCGAATTAAAAAAAAAAAAACTTTTCGGTAAGCGTTATGAAACATTTCGAGAATTTCCAAACGAAGCTTCTCGCTAACAAATATAGTTTTATTAATCCTTCGATATCGAAAGTCTCGCTTGTGATGATGTGGCGTACCAAAGAAAAAAAATGAACAACGTCCAGTTTTTCTTCCTAACAGTCATTTTTTAGTATTGTCAGCTTTTTACAGACCGAAGTCAATGACAATGCTTAAATTTGAAAAAATTAATAAAAAATGGCAGAACAAATATTTAACTTGGATGTTCAATATTATTCCGATTAAACTAATCTATTGCCGCTGGATTCAAAGTTTTTGTAAGAAGGTCATCGGCATCACGTATAATGAATGAAAGGAAGATACAGAGTTAAGAATTTAGAATGTAACGACCCAAAACTCATGAAAAATAGCGGAAAACAGACTTTCGCTTAAAAACAGCCGCCATGGTTCATATCAATTATATTGCTTGCGCGATCTTTAATTTTATTTATTTCAACGTCTGATTTAGAATCTGCGACATCAATGACTGTCACGCTTATCATCAGAAAACCGATCTGAATATTCATTGTTTGCTTGAGGTCTGAAAAGAACTTATCGCATTTGAGGGTTAAAAACAAAATGTCCAATGAACACATTATTTCTCAATTACAAACCCTCGAGAAAGTACATATCATTTTCAGATTTGATGGAATCCTACAATTTTTTTATCGGGCACCAGTCATATCCTGAAAAATTAGAACCTGACGTTACACTTTGACGTTCCAGTTACAAAGTGGATCACCAGTGAAATTTATTCGATCAAGGCAGACCACAACCGTTAAGAAGAAGAGCGCAGTATTTTTTATTGCGCTAATCTACGCACACACATATAAATGTATACATATAGATGTCTATATTATCTGGAATGATTTCGGCGTCAACGAAACGGGCGTTGAGAGATTGCGACTGAGATACCTTCCATATTGGTTGGTAGCTTCGGGATAAAGCAACGACCGAGCAAACAACTGTGTCGGTGATTAACTCTGTCCAATACACTTCTGCTTGTCACCGCTATCGCAAATTCACATGCCCCGTGTGTATTTATATATGCACTGTATATATAACTCTATAATAACTATATAGCACTGTCGACCGTGCCATACTATTCCGTCGCTTCTCAATAAGCGTCATAAACTCATTCGGGGCTTTACTGCGAATCGCTTTACAACTTGCGCGGTTACGATGCGGTCCGGCTTTATATGCGAATACCGCGCTACACCATCATCACGGAGAACACATCGAAACGCCACCAAACAGCCTCACGCTCTCTCTCTGTCTCTCTCTCTCTCTCTCTCCCGATCTCGGGAACTAGTTACTGAAACTGCGCTAGTTTAAATTACGAGCCACGGCGCCTTCACGATTTATTTTTACGTAGTTTGAGTTCTCACGAACACTATCCGCCCAGATAGAAGCCACATCGTGATTTCAAGAGATACGATTCGCGATCTTGCTGCGCGTCTTTCGTCTCATCCTTACGGTGGAGAGCACACACGATGAACGTAAAATGAACGAGCGATATTCGCATGGTTATTCTCACGTTCTCTGCCAGCTCAACTCCATGTATCTTTTCCATTTTACCTCTCGTCATTCTTATTATTATACACGAGTAGTGGATCATATACTTGAGATCTTGGGATTGCGCGCTTTCTTACATTCCGCGTCTCAGATGAATACGACATCCAGCATAAAGCAAAACGAGCTCCAGCTCGAAATATAACGACTATATTTTTTTATTAGGAGTACCTATGTGTACATTTTCATAATATATTCATAGTTGATTTGTGCAACAGAGAAATATGTGCAGCTGAGATTTTCCAGTCATGCTATTTCAAAGCAAGAATATATGTTGTAAATTGCTTGACCTTTGGATGGTTGAGTTATGAAATGGAGAAATAACGGCAAGACGATATGTACTCAATCAGACGATATTCATTTTTTAAATGCTAAAATATTTAGTACACACATTAATTTTTCCGATTAACCGACAGCTATGACGATTCATTGAAACGGATGAAATAATTTTCCAAAAACCGTAAAATCTCGATTTTTTCCCACCATTTTTATGATCACCGGAGCTGGTCCAAGTATTTTACATGACGATAGCCACGTTTATATACATACGCGCGTTGAACGAGAGCGGCGTGCGCCCTGAGGCCAGAATTGAAACCACCTCATTACCACGAGGGTGCAGAGGAGGGGAACACGGTGCGATGGTTATACATATCTAGGAGGGGATGCGGCGACGGCAGCTCGACAGTAGAATCCGTTTTGCGAATATCGGAGGTAATGTCACGAGCGGTTTTATACTATGGAAGAGAACGCAGGCCTGGCCGTATACAACCACTACACGCCGCAGCCGCTTGTCTATCCGCCTGCGGCTACCGTATTTCACCCTCCCATTGCTATTACAGTGGGCCCGAACCATGATGAAAAATGGAAATCTCGATTCGTCGTGGTCGGAGCGAAAAGTGAAGAGGAGAGCAATCTCGAGTCTGGGTGTTCTCGCGCGACGTGGTTGGAAAAAAGTAGACAAATTTCTAGATACGTGATAAATATAGTGATCAATGGCTGGATCACTGGCCATTTTTGTGAGATATTACAATTATATTCATTTAGAGCTGAGATTTTTTTCTGAGCTTGAGATCCAAAAACTTGTATCTATTGTATAGAGAACGCGTATGATGTTCCAGGAGAGGAGAAAAAAGATGGTGCACGTTTTTTCGTACGAGTAAAAGGCAAAGGTAATAAAACGATGCCGAGACGGGTTAAACATGCAACAGAAGAAGATGAGGAAGAAGGTGCACGGGTTGTATAAATGCCTGGTGTAGAGGTTCAAAACGGCCCCTGGAGCAGATGACACGTTCGCCTTCGCGCGATAAGGAAAATGGTAGCTGTAACACGCTCCGCAAAGATGCCGGTATTACGAAAGACACGAAGTCTCGTAGAGCGGCTCACCGAGGCAATCGTGTCCTTTACGACACGACTTTCGTGATATCCAGGCACCGTGAAACCTCGAACAAGCACACCGTAGAGAACATATCCCTCTCTTTCTCTCTATCTCTCTCTCTCTCTCTTTCTCTCTGTACGCTACTCGCATAACAAGACAAACCCCTTCGAGCGATACTCCTCTTGGAGTGTTACAACTTTAATTAAACGTAACGCCGATTACGAGGTATAATGGCACTACGCGAGATACATGGTGACTCGGCAGCGTTATCCCGCGTTTGCTGATGACGTGGGTGGGGTGCTTTACCTGTTTCTTCCCCGGCTAGAATTATACTTGGAAGCGCAGATCTTTCTTGGATAAGCTGCTGTTACCAACGACATTTATCCGCTAACGGGAAAAAATTTTTCCCTTGAAGAAGCCAATACTTTATTTTGTACCCTGAAAAAGATACTTAATAGAATTTAGCAGATATGAATGTACGATTCAGTTGATTGGAAAAAATGGGGTTGTAAATTTAATAACACAACAATCAATTGAACGAAAAACTTATATCAGTAATTTTTGCGTTTGGCTAACTAAATTTATCCGTTCGCAATCATACTTTTATTTGATATTTTACAAATATTTCTTCACAGGAGCTAGATTAATAAATTTACCATTATTCATTTTAATCTCATCGAAATAAGGACGATTAAGAATAATAAATTCAAACATTGTTTACGATGGTATCACTCAATTTATTCATATCGTAAATTAATTGTCGTATCAATGATTCTCTTACTGAAATTCCAATCTTCTCTGAAGCACGACTTCCGGAAACTCTCTGAAACTCAGTCCACCATTTTACGAGCAAAGTATCATTTCTCTTGGCAACATGAATATTCCACGTGCAATCAGTTATCTCCTATCTATCTCTATTTCAAGACCTCGGCAATAAGTTGCGAAACAAATTTCTTGTTTAATATGTAATGGCGGGGTTTGCCATGGGATAAAGAATGGCCTGCCCTGGGCCCAAGATTGCACGGTATTATATATGCCGAGGCATATTGGCTATCTCTCGGAGGACCGTTGAATATTTCCGGCCAAGCTTCCGTTTGGTGTACGCCAGAGAAATATACGTACGGGTACATACGTGTGTACGTGCGTCTAGCCGCGAGAAGACGCTATCGCGGTCAAGATGGCGTTACATATACAGTGTGCTTCACCTTATATTAGCATATAAACTCCTAGCCGGCGGCGCGAGACTCGCGCACCGTTTTGATTTATGCAACAAATATGCCTCGCCCCCTCGTATGGATGCAATCTCAACCTCCGGACTTTTATACTTAAAGCACTTCCTATTATTTTGGCTTCGCTTCAGGATTCAACTATTGCTACGATAGGAATATTATCTCCTCATGTACATACTTCAGCAACTCTCGTGAAATGTAAAATCATAGCAAAAACCCTTTGGGTATCGGCGAACGATTTTCTCAGATTTTATGTAATATCTTAGTGCTTTCAAATATTTAATTGCACAATTTAACGTAAATTTCATTAGAAGGATCTTTACGCTCCTTTTGAATATTTTGGAAGAAATCGTTCGGAAAATCCTGAACGAGCGATTTATCGATATGGTTTTACAATTTTCAAACACCGATCTAAATATTATTTTATAATTTCCGGAACGTGGCTTTTTTTGATTCATTGAACAAAATTGATCACGTTTTTTTCAACGTTGTGTATGAAGCCGTTCCTCAGCAGTGTATATCATAAACTAGTTTTTTTTTCAAATATTTCCGAAAAAATCTTTATCTTCTCTGGAAACATTACCCTGGCGAAATTTATGTAGCACATATAAGCGTCAGTGATAAGAATGGTAATATGACAAGTTGAGAAATCGAAAGTTTTTACAAAAATTTCGCAATAATTCACGATCCATGGCTTATCAAAGCGAATAAGCATAAATGAATAATTGCACGCGGTATATAAATTACTGTAGCGGTGGTTCACTACATCTCTGCCGTTCACATTCCGTCCCGTTAATCATTCATATTTTTCATTCGTCCCATTTATGTACTCTGATATAACGCGATAGAAGCTTTGCACTACATAACATATAGCGGCAAACACCATGTATATTATTAATACAGAGCGTTTATATTGCGTGGTTGTTACATTTGCTTTATTTGTCCGAAAAAGGCCCCCGGGGGAGGGGGGGGGGGCTGGGATAAGATTAAACTGCGCAATTTAAACGCGTTTGTGCAACCGCTTATGGATAACAGGCAATTTTCTTACGGTTTGTGGCGGTGTTAAAATATGTATGGGGCTTCGAGTTAAGCTAGCGTCAATGTTGTTACAGAGAGAGAGAGAGAGAGAGAGAGAGAGAACAGCGTGGCGACCGCATCCGACCGCCCAGAGAACGGTGGGCAGGCGGCGGGGAAGCTGTTACCGAGTCATTTGCATGGCATCAGCGAGATTTCGTTAAAAGCGCAACCCTCCGACAAATCTCCCCACCTCACCCCTATTTTTACCGTTATCCGTTATACGAATATACACCAACTTCGTCAGCCGGTAGCGAAAAAAAAAAAAAAAATTATAATAATAAAATGTTTTGATAACAAGAAATACTTCATTCTCCTCATACTTGTTGCCTTCGTACTATATAAAAAGAAGAAGTGCGATTGCTTAATATTTGTCATGATGCCGTTTTTGAACAACTATTCACAACAAAATGCACCAGGAAAAATTCGCACAACCGATATTCGAAGCGCCTTTTCGCGAGCGAAAAAAAAAAACAATAAGTTAAATAAATGGAGCACAGTGAAGAGATATGACGGAGAGAGAGAGAGAGAGAGAACGAAGAGTGGTAGATGCAAAGCGAGCAAACGATCGGCGCCGAAACACGACACAGACTTTTGTTTTCGAAGAGGCATAAAAGTCATTGGACGGCTACCCCGTGAAGTCCCGCATAAGGGCGCCGTAGACATTTTTATGCGTCGCACGTTAATTTGCATAATCGAATATAAAATCTGAATAACACCCGTCGCCACCGCTGTTCGCGAGTGTGGTATATCATCGAAAACCATGGAATTCACCGATATCCCGTGCCCTTGGCCATGCAATGCAATCGTTTCTCGTTCTAACGATCACTCCAAGAATAATTAGATACCTAGTCAATTCTTCTTATCTTTCAAGAAAATTGTTCATGCGAAGGGCATTATTCGAAATTCACCGAATCAAGAAACAGGACAGTTTTGGCTTATCATTACCTGACAAGATAACTGTGACTGAAATAAGAGGTTAAAATTTGTGCATTGACCTCTTCAACGGTGATATTCCTCAGAATTATCTGTAATCAAAAGTAGTCTACTTCGGTTTGATATAAAAGCTTAACTATCGGGGTCGTTAAGAACCAGGGCAGCTTCGATGGATGGGACATTTACCTTATGGCTCATGCAGACTAAAGGATGACTGCGACAATAGGGCGTGCATTAGCAATGGGAGTGAGTGAGAAGTTTCAAAAACTATTACTATCGCGCACCACTTTCTCGGAGTCACTTTCGGTCGGCATGGGACAATAATGCCGTTTAGACTGAGAACTGATCACACTGTCAGTTGCAATACTTTTTGACGCTTGTAGGTAGAATAGATCTCATCGCAGAATCCTAGAGGGCCTATTGGAATTAACTTTACCGATAACAGTGACTTATACCGTGACTCGGCTAGCCGGTTCCCTTCCACGACACGGTCAGTAAACATTTGAGGGGAAAAGAAGAGTTTCATTCCTTTGGTTTTTTTTTTTACATAGCGGCGAGGATGATATTTTTATTTTTCCGAAATTTTAATTGTCTTAAAGAAATCCAGTAGTCGATTTCCGGCTACGGTGAACATATATTTCGAGAAAAGGTTATTTATTAGCGATCTCGCTAACTTATTAGGCTTCCGCTAATAAGTTGCGTTTCAAATTCTAAACCTTCTGTCGATTGCAATGATTACAGTTTCGGTGATCGTCTGAGCTCATATTCCATATCATAGAGAGAATGAGAAGGTCCCTCCCCTTATGGCACGTTGTCCCCGTTAGACTATACGTTTTTCTATTTTCTCCGAGACTGTTGATTTTTTGACAAAAGTTAAGTAGTTTTTCATACACGATGAATAGAAGTATGAAAACCTCATTCGGTTTTACCAAAAAATCCGCCGTAACAGAAAAAAAAAAAAGAAATCGTGACTTTGTTACCAGAGGAGCACTCTCGGGCATGTTTGTCACGCAATTTCATTGCCTTAACCTGTTGAGCCGGCAATTGGTACAGAAGTAAAGCAGAAAAGCTGTTTTAACATGATATTCATACAGACTGAGGTACCCTGTTAAACTTTGTCAAATTTTGATATCGGATATCGGATAATAGAATTTGTGTGACGAAATTACGGGTCCACAGCATTATACTCGTTGCAGCCAGGTGGTTGAGTATTTTCTGCATTATCTACTTATGAAAATCGATACTTCGACCTCGTGTAGTGAAACAGCAGTCGGTCACATAACGTTTGTCAGTACAGATATCTAGGATCCAAATACGTTACCAACGACCCGTAATACTTTCTCATTTCAACCAAACGAGCTATATAGGTGCTGTCGATCGAGATTCATCGTTGGGATGCTAAAGTGCCATGCAGTAAGCACAGAGGGCACCGCATCCATCGTAATAGAGCAATGACAGTAGTTTAGATCGGGTAAAAATGAATATATAGGTTGAAACTAAAGTCATCGCGTATGCCTCGTACATATTCGGAAAGAATAGCATTACAATATACATTCAATACACAATTTCCGTCAAATGACGTTGGTTTAACCCCACCCTTTGACACGAGAAATGAGCAGTATAATCGACGCAGATACATTCATTAAAAATATTGTTTATCCGAGTTGAATCTTCAACGCTTGTAACAGATATTTGTTACACGTATTTATTTTTAACAGTGATAATGCAATAGTATCCCATATGGAAAAGAAGTATATTACAAGATATATACGAGATATATAAGAGATATCGAACTTATTGCCGCAAAGTATATTTTTATAATTCCGTAATATATCTATTATTATATCTGTTATGTATATCCTCCCGGATATATCGGGCAGATATATCCAAGTTATATAAGAGATATAGAACTTATTGCCGCTATATATAGAGATATATTTTTTATATATCTGAAGTATACTTTTTTTTCATGTGGGATGTTAAACCACCGTTGCATATCAAGCATTTCAAGCTTTTGTATGACGCTTGACAGATTGATCAATTACGATTATTTCTTCTCATTTTTATACATTTCAAAAGCGATCCTATGGATTTTTGCCATTTTTTTCGAAAATTTCTAAAATGCACGTGCGTACAAAAATCAAGCTTTCCTAATAAAGCAAAGGGCATTCACTATGTCTGCCCACGGCATTTTTGAAAGCCCTAAAGTTATTTAGCCGAAATCAGTTATAAACAGAAGCGAAGTTGAGAACATTCGAAATTTGAATAATTCTGGAATTTTAAAAATTGGAAGAAGATTGAATTTCTTTTCGAGTTTTTCTAACGTCTGCATCCAGTCGTAATTTTTTCTCATAATTACGAATAGTATCATTAACCTCCTAGTATACATGTGACGCTTTGACGGATGCCAGACGGTTGTCTCGTACCGTTTAGATTCGCGGAAGAAAATTGGCTCTCGCGCTCGGCCACTTTATGAGACCACGCGTTGTCCGCACGCTGTATAGCAAACGAGCACGATTGCCGCAGCCTCTGCGGCTGAATCAAGTTACAAAGCTGTACAGTGTGTAGCCGGAGCATCTCCACACGACGTGCACGCCTCTCGAATCAATCACGTCGCGCACGCACTCGCGGCACACATGCCGCTAATGTGCGGAGCCCTGGACAGTCCTATGTAGTCACCATAGCAATAATTGCGAAGGGGGTCGTGGGGTATTGCCTGAGCTACCTAAAGATCGTGAGCTTTGTACATGTATGGATACACATATATATTCCGTTTTACGGATTCCATTTTAGGGATAATTACAACGAGCACACACAGGGCTTGATCACGCAATGTGTGCTGGCACGTTCGAGTCGAGGCTGTCCGTAGATATCCCTTCATGGAAAGAAGGAAAAAACAAAACGATGAAACCGAAGTGTACAACGAACGGCAATGTATGCTCGCTGGAAACCAAAACAAATATATTATCTCGTATATTTAATATTTGAGTAATTTATCATTAGGCCTGACTGGGCTTGTATGGATAAACATATATACAAAAGTGAATTTTTTTTTTCTATATTCATGCTTCCTGAATCCGCGTACCAGGTGATATTCTTTTATTGGCCATTATTCATCTCTCCATACAATGGGGATCCGTGTTGGGGCAAAAAATTTGAAAAAAAAAAAAAATCACGCTACTGGATGGATGAATCGAGCCGACACAGACGGGTTAATATTATGTGCAGAGGCGAGTTGAGGTGCGGGTTTGAGACGGTGGTGGGTCCGTGTATATACAAATAGCGGCGAGAACTGATAAGAGCAGCGAGTGAGAGAGAGAGAGAGAGAGAGAGAGAGAGAGAGAGAGAGAGAGAGAGAGATTCCGTCGGCGCACGAGTGCACTTGCACGCGTAATTATCGAGCTCTGCGGCGCGACTACGTGCCTCGTCTCTGGAGGATTAATTAACTCGTTCTGGCTGCCGGACACCGGCTCATTATGCGCCACATCAAACTACACTGTACCCACACGGATTCTGCACATCGTAGAGTTATATAGCTATAGTATGTTCTACTATGTTGTATGTGTGTATGTGTGTGTATGTAATATAAGTATTCCGTATACGTTTCAACATCCCTCGCAATACTGTCTTAATGAAAATATACATGTATTTCAACATTGCATCCCTTTCTCAATCGTCTGTGTGATGCATACTGCGTGAGTGTATATTTATACATTTGCGTCATACCGTACCACGTTTTCTATTCTCTATCTCTGTGTGTGTTATTCCATCGTTCGTCTCCCGCAACCCTCGAGCGAGACCATTTCATTTGGTTCCGTCCATCCACCCAGCCATAGCACACCTGTCCACCGCCATCATGAGACTGGACTATCAACTCGCGCGGGATTTATACGCCGCTCGAGCACCCTTCCGCCCATCAAAATTTCGGTCTCCGCGCTCGATGAATTTTCAGGCAGCTCATAAAATTTCTTTCTCAAACTCGCTTTATATACTTGACGGGAATGCGCGTGCCGGTATGCCCTGACAGCTGGTTCGCGTCGTCGTGTATGCGTATATATATATATTATATAAAAATGAGCGTGAAATATAAAATTCAGTCATTCCATGTATGATGAAATCCAAAAGAGAGACGGTTTGATATGCAAAGAAACGATAAGAGAGAAATGGAAAAACAAATGTATGCCACCGGATGATCAAAAACGCTTCGAAGGTCGCCCGAAGGGCGGAAAATTTATTCTGCTCCATATTTCCATCGATTACGTCATGAAACGAATAAATTTCATTTCGTTCGCGTTTTTGTTGTTTGGTTCAAATTTCTTCGCAATAGATAATGCATGTGGCTCTATATAACTTCTTGAAGGGTGAAAAAGAAATGAAAAAACATAAAAAAAACATGGGAAAAAAAGAACACGGTGCGTATATAATGAGTGTATGCCGGTACTGAGGGACCAAGTCTACTGGGATATCGCGACAGGGGGATGAAATTGCACGTTCAGTGTACCGGTGGCTCGTGCAATTGCCAACGAATACTTTTACAATGCAAATTATGGTAATCCGGTGAGCGGACATAGTATGCGTAGGATAGTAAAAGCCGGGAGTATATAGGAAAAGCCGTCTCCCCGCAACGCTAGACCGGTTGAGGATTTATTTTGGACGACGAGATGAGAGAGCGAGAGAAAGAGAGACAGAGAGAGAGAGAGAGAGAGGAGAGAGAGAGAAAGAGAGAGAGAGCTAGCCAATGGCGACTAAGCGGACTATGGAGTGTGGGAAGGGGTAGTTCGGTGTACTACGTGCCAGTGGGATTGCCAATGGAAAAAAAAGCTTTTGAGGGTGGATGATCCGAGTCTCATGCATTCGTGAGATAAAGGGATCCGTACATTTATCAGACTATCGGTAATTCCGATTCGTTATAATTTCCAAGTAGCGATACGTCTTATGATTATGATATGGATGTATATAACGTAGGGTGGTGAATCATCCTCTTGAGTTCATGCCGTTTTATATCAAAATCTCTGACACCCATATATTCGCTCATTGAAAACTTTCATGATTTTCTTTACCGTCGCGTCAATATCATGTTCATGAACGTAAAAAAGACTGGCACACGGAAAAAAAGACATTTCAAAAAATAATAACTGAAATTTAAAAAATACAACGATGAAGAGAAAAAATGCAGTTTAACACAGTAAATTAATCTCTTTACAGTGTTTTGATCAAAAAGTAATGTGCGGAATATACTTCTGTACTATCTGTATAACCATATTTGTTGGTTTAAACTGTAAAAACAACTATTTCCACTTCAAAAAAGTGACACTGTAAAAATTGAAAATGCTCGCAATGAATTTTGCTATAGATAAAATGAAAAACCAATAGATTTATACAAGAAAAATTTTTAAACTGACGCATTAAAATGAACTGTATAGAGAGAGTATTTTTACGAATGTAAGACATAACAAAAAATACTAAATTCTCTATGAAAAACAGAAATTGAAATAAAGAAAAATTGTAGCACGCTTTCGTCGAATTCAACTGTGAAATAATGGAAAAATTACAGTTTTAAAATGTGTATGGAAAATACGACGCAAACAAGAAATTCATAAGGATCAATAAGCGTTCATAAAATCAATAGCGTAGTGGTATAGTGTCGGTCGTTAGGTAGGTCGTTAAGTAGGTCTCAGGTGAAATCTTAGGTAGGCTCAAAATTAATTTCGACGGAAAAAAGTCCGGACCACCAAGCCAGAAACACTCGTAAAAAAAAATCTCCAAATCTTTAATTTTTTTTTTTTTTTAATGATTATTTAAGGATCGAAAGTGTTGAATTCGTTTACTGCGGAAGACCGCGGGTTCAAATCCCGGTCAATGACGATTTTTTTTTTTTCAAAATTCATAGTATTTTCAAAGATAATGGAACAGCAGTTTTAAATTCGTTCATCGATTTAATTGCTAATTGATAGATAATAAACTACATTTATTATGCTAATTCAACCCACGCTTTTCAAAATCTTCTAAACTTTTATTTTTTACAGTCACTTTGCAATTTCTCAAACATTAAACCCAAAAAGATGCGCTATTTTATATTATAATTGATTTCACAATTTGTACAGTTTGTCACAGTGGTAAACTCTATTTACACTTTTAAACTGTAAAAATTGATTCTATCACTTAGTCCTTTTTATTTCAAATTCTAAAGAATTTCCGAAGTTTTCCTCCCGAGAGGCATTCTCTATTAACAAAACTGTAAAACATGATGGAAATCACAGAAAATTTTTTTCCGTGCAAGGTTCAAAGAGAATATATGAACCAAACGACATGCGACCTTGCCTAGTAGCGCCTAAAAAATGATTCTCATAAATGCAAATACATCACAAATTGTTCCGTCAAATTCTTGAGATGTCCTGAAGATGATAACTTCCGCGCACGTTGGGCACGCATGTTCTTCACTAATTTATATGGCGCTCTATCTTATAATTTACAGATACGTCGGCACAATATGGTTTTTTAGCTTGACGTACATACATATACTTTCGTGGTAAGCATAAAAACTCCGAGATGACAAATCCCTCAGAAAACTTATATAGCCACGCTAAGACCGTCCTTCCTTGAGATTATCGGCTCGTAGCAACGATTTATCCCCTATTCTGGGGATGTGCACGCTCTTCGCGTCTCTTCTCAGCTCGTCGAGATAGAAAAGCCAGTGAGCGAAAGAAAAAAAACTCCCGCACTCCTTATGTACAACCCCTCAGGTATCGTACAACGGAGCAGTGTGATATCCACCCTCGTTCTATTTCCTCACGCGAACAATACGATAGCGGAAAATCAGAAAAGAGAAAACCAAAGAAGAAATATGTATAGGTGATTCTACCATTTTTCGATAGAAGTCGGGAGTCCCCGATTTGGCTAAATCTTTTTTGTTTAATTACACATGGTGTACGGAGCACACTAGTCATTGTTTCAGTTTTTTTTTCGCCCACTGGAATTCTCAGTACGACTATAGTGTTACAATTTTTATATAGTACATATTGAATCGTTAATAAATCCTTTTATGTTTTTAAATAAATTTCAAGACTGAATATGTGTATTAATTATCAATATTGTTTCAAATCTCACCAAGTCCGTGAATATGTTTTCTGAAAAAATATATTCTTAGTATCAAGTGGCTGTCTTTTTTTCGACCTTCTATATTTATAATGAAAGTTTCTACTTTTTTTTTTACTTAAAAACATCAACATTTTAGAGCGAGTGCCTTGCAGGATCGGACATAAGCATTGAAGTTTACAAATTTTTTAAAATTGTTTATCATGAAATTATTGATGTGGCAAATTTTTTATTATTAAAAAAGAAAGAAAACGGATATCGTTATTTTTATTCGATATTTAAAAACAAAAACCTGTTGCTTCGAATGTTTGTCGTACATTATCTTTATCATTTCATAAAAAGAAAATGAAAATATATCTCGCACATAACTTTAAAAATGTATTTTAATAATAGATCGATAAATTTTATAGAAATCTAGACCTCAAGAGATATCATTTTTAGCTCTTCGAGCAGACTCTAGGATACTCCGCATGAATTCGCGTCTTTTTTGTCAAATGTAATTTCCTACGGAGACAGTGAACAATTGTCGTGGCACCAGCAATTGTATAAGCTTACCCTGAGTAAGGAGGGAACAATGTATACAGAGAAAAGTAGGAAACAGGCCGTGCGGAAGCGAATCCAGAAAGATATATTATACGAGAGAGTTCGGTGTATGTGTGTATGCCTGATACTTCTTCCGGGAGTTGCTTCGCGTGGGTTCACATTGCATCGGAATCATCGGCTTGGCAGAGAGGAGGAGTAAAATTGTAAGAGTGACAGACAGGGTGGTTTGTGACGGGGATAACGCGAGCCACCCTCACTTTCGATCCTCGGAACTCTCGGAACTCTCTCGGAACACTCGGAACACTCGGAACTCTCTCACTTTCTCTCTCGCAGCCTCCGCCACACTCCACCCGTCCGACCCGATCATGACGTTGGACCGTGTGCGCGCTCTCGTCTAGCTCCCAATCTCGTTCGTGATGCGAAGCCATGAAGGGACATCAAGCCTTGACACACGGGGCCGAGGGTCGCCCGGGGAAACGCGTTTTACTCGGGGTGTGTGACACGTCTATCCCGCTCTCTCCGGAAGAGCGAGCGAGGCATATAGACGACATGCCGGGATCGCTGCCACACCGTTGGTTTATATCCAACATGCCTGTGTACTAAAATCACGATTGAATAATCCAAGAATAACACGACGTTCGTCACGTGCGATTCAACGCTTGACACGTTGTTGTACTTACTCACGAGCTATAATCGTTTTAATAAGAAATGAAATATCCCGAATTTACCTTACGTGTGTCGGTACATAAGCTGGATAAAAATTCGAGGATGTAATGGCAGCATATGCACTTGGGAATTGATTGTATTCCGAAACCGCTTGGCACTTCTGCAAATATAGTAATTGTAATTATTTTGAAGTGCAAATATCTGGTCCTTATCGCATTTCGTAGGCGAATTTTTCAAAATATTTTATGAAGTAATTATTGTAGATATGCTGGATGTACTACGGCTATAAAGTCGAAAGAACCGTCTAAAGAGGACGGTGCCTATAACTTTTGACGGTGCTTCAATATGTCTTGTTCATTCTTCGATTCTGGCTATTCACGTTTTCTATTTGAACATGACGAATTTCGAATCATCAAGTAGCTGTCTTCTTCCTCTACGCCTGCCTTAAAAATGATGAATCGTAATTAATAGTTTCAAACTGCACAATTGTGTATGAAGCTTTAGTTTCTTATTTCAACACTCCGGGGCAGTTCTGTATTTAAAAGTAATCATATATGACTAAATAAAATTCTTTCGGAAGAAGCTTTTTTTTTGGCTTCAAAACCAACTGTGGCAACCTAAGCGGGGTCGATCATGCTGCTTTACGAGGCATGAATACAAACCGTTGTCCCTGGCATCGTTTTTATCCACATGAATTTGAAATAAATAATCTCTTTTTCTACAATTTTAATTCTCTCGACGCTGGCTTTTTAGTTTTTGTGGGCAGATGACAGATTTTACGAGTCGCGAAGTCGATGGTGAAGTGTCTCGTGACTCCCGCAGCATCGTGAAGGAAGATCCCGTAATTTTTCATGCTCGCGGAGAAGAGATACGATGCGGATTCTCGCGACGCTTATAGAGAGAGAGAGAAGAATGAGAATGAGAAGACGGGAGTTCGAGTAATGTAAATCATTCCGTATCTTTTGCAGTGTTCGCGGCGACATTCAAACACTGCCAAGATCGGAAATCACGCGAACGAAAACTACCATCATGCCACATAGTATATATACGTTTCCTTTAGCTATGTTCCTCGAAATAACCCTTCGTAGCGAGAGCCCGATTCACCGAAAACTTTGGCAATAGGACATCCAGCAATAACGGCCTAATGCGTGTTCTATCATCGCGACGACGTTACCGAAGTCCACCCGCCTGGGACCCTTTTCCATCGTCGTCGTCGTCGTCGTCGTTGTCGAGGGTGCTGGTTATATAGTCAATGGATATATATATATATATATATATATATATATATATATGTGTATGTGAATGGGTACATGTCGGGTCCGAGTGTACGTTCTTAGGAATGAATATACAAAGCTCTACAAACGCAAAGCAATTCGTAAATTTCCATCGCCATGGCTTTGTATAGCCTAGATAAAAACATATATTGAATTTTAAATTTTATATGTAAATCGGTATAATACAGGACCATTATTATTATTTATGAATCGGTCATTAACGGGTCCATATTATATCCTATATAAATTCCGCGAACCGAGAACTGAAACCATTATCATCAGAAAAGAATTTCGGTAAAATTGAAAATGAAAAAACGGTAAAATAAAAAGTCTCAACGTAGAATCTTGTACTCTTGTGTAATCTCGTTAAAACAACAGAAAACAAACAATAGAGAAAATATTTGTTACACATCGTGTTTTTATATTTAAAAAAGTCTCAACGTAAAATCTTGTGCACACTCTTGTTCGATTTCGTTAAAGCTACAAAAAGAAAATATTTATTATACCTCGAGTTTTAAATAGAAAAAAAATTATCAACGTAGAATCTTGGGCACAACCTGGTGTAATCTTGGGCAAATCATTCGTCTTTTAAGCCAGTCCTCGGAATTAATCTCACGGAACATTAATCAGTATCGGTATACATACCTTTACAATACAGAACGTTCGGGAAAAATTGCAGGACAATCAATAATATCTGTAGTACTCTTATTTTTTAATGTGTCTATAATAAATTTTTTCATTGATATATAAACTATTGGCATTGGGTTAAAGTATAAACCATTAGAACGTCCTTCTGAGTAAATACCGGCAAAAGAGAAAACACTGAACTAATTCATAGTCTGAACAAAAGAGTTCAGTCATCGAACGGCAAACGGTATCATGTTGAAAAACAAAGTTCAATCAAAAATATGTTCGATTAAACTTTTTTTTTAACACGAGATTACTTGCTGTTCAATGTGCTCTTTCGTTTAGTCCATAAACATATAGTTCAGTCTTTTACGCATTTACCGGCATTTATTCAGGAAGGCATCCTAATGGTTAATGCATTAACTCAATGCCAATGGTTCATATATACATGCGAAAAAATTTATTATAAATACATTAAATGAAACGACAGATAAGAATGATTATTTTCCAAATGTTTCCAAACGTGGTCAGTGTAAAGGTATATATCGGTACCAATTACTGTGTTGTAAGGGTGATTCCGAGGACCAACACGGAAGAAGAATGATTTTGGCTTCAGAAAATTGTTTCAACGTAATAACTTTTTTTCTATTCGTCTACAATTACGATAATTCATCGACCTTTCAATTTTTATGTAACTTTCAATTCGGTAATTACATGCTTACATGTCCCAAAGAAAAAGTATGTATGTGTATATTATCGAAATGATACTTGCTGGGACCGTTAACCGTACATCTCTGTTCCGTCCTGAAAATCACCCGTACGACAGATTGCATGATCCCCATTTGTTATGTTAAAACATTTCGAACTTTTTTCTCATCCTTTCATATTGCGAAACGAAAAATTTGTAGAAAATAAACGGTAATACACACCAGTATCAGGTGAGGGGAATGAACTTGCGTCGAGTCACCATCGTGACTCTTTAATTATTATATATTGTTGAAATGTTAGAGATTCATAGTACACTGGGATAGATTCGTATCGACATCGCCGTTATTAAAAAAGATTCTACATAAAAAGTTAATTTCCCATTATATATAACGGCCCATATGAGACCAGTCTCTACGTCGTAACGGCAACTGTGGGGACCGAATCAGAAAATATACGTCTATCGGACTCGACGGTTAATATTTCAACAATATATATAAAAGTCGCGATCGCAACTCAAGACAAGTTCATTCCCTTTACCTTAAACTCGTATGTTACCATTTATTTTCTATAGATATGTTGCTTCGCAATATGGAAAGCCGAGAAAAAAGTTTAAAATGTTGTAATGGCACATATGGGGACCATGCGATCTGTCGTAAGGGTGATTGCGGGGACCGAATACAGAGATGTAGAGGTGTTGGTCCCGGCAAGTACCCTTTCTATAATATACACATACTTTTGTGTGGCACATGTGAGCACTGTACACTGTACATTGGGTGTACACTGAACACTAATCACTAGTACACTGGGATAGATTCGTATCGACATCGCCGTTATTAAAAAAGATTCTACATAAAAAGTTAATTTCCCATTATATATAACGGCCCATATGAGTACCAGTCTCTACGTCGTAACGGTAATTGTGGGGACCGAATCAGAAAATATACGTCTATCGGACTCGACGGTTAATATTTCAACAATATATATCAAAAGTCGCGATCACAACTCAAGACAAGTTCATTCCCTTTACCTTAAACTCGTATGTTACCATTTATTTTCTATAGATATGTTGCTTCGCAATATGGAAAGCCGAGAAAAAAGTTTCAAATGTTGTAATGGCACATATGGGGACCATGCGATCTGTCGTAAGGGTGATTGCGGGGACCGAATACAGAGATGTAGAGGTGTCGGTCCTGGCAAGTACCCTTTCTATAATATACACATACTTTTGTGTGGCACATGTGAGCACTGTACACTGTACACTGGGTGTACACTGTACACTAATCACTAGTATACTGGGATAGATTCGTATCGACATCGCCGTTATTAAAAAAGATTCTACATAAAAAGTTAATTTATCATTATATATAACGGCCCATATGAGTACCAGTCTCTACGTCGTAACGGTAACTGTGGGGACCGAATCAGAAAATATACGTCTATCGGACTCGACGGTTAATATTTCAACAATATATATCAAAAGTCGCGATCGCAACTCAAGACAAGTTCATTCCCTTTACCTTAAACTCGTATGTTACCATTTATTTTCTATAGATATGTTGCTTCGCAATATGGAAAGCCGAGAAAAAAGTTTCAAATGTTGTTATGGCACATATGGGGACCATGCGATTTGTCGTAAGGGTGATTGCGGGGACCGAATACAGAGATGTAGAGGTGTCGGTCCTGGCAAGTACCCTTTCTATAATATACACATACTTTTGTGTGGCACATGTGAGCATTTAATTACCCAGTTACAAGTTACCTCAAAATTGAAAGGTCGGTACTTAACGGCAATTATAAATGAATAGCAAAAACGTTTTTACGCTGAAACAATTTTTCGAAACTGAAATCATTCTTTCATGTCGGTCCTTGGAATCATACAGCCTTTCAGAACAGTAATTGATAGCCTATTCAGTATAGGACGTTTGAAAAAAATTACAAGAGAATCAATGATACCTATATAGTATTTTTTAATGCGTCTATAATAAATTTTTTCATTGATATGTAAACTATTGGCATTGGGTTTATTTATAAACCATTAAAACGTCTTTCTGAGTAAATACCGGCAAATGAGAAAACACTGAACTATAATACATAGTCTGAAAACAAGAGTTCACTCATTGAATAGCAATTGGTTTCATGTTTAAAAAAAAGTTCAATCGAAAATATATTCGATTAAATCTTCGTTTTTAACACGATACTATTTTTTTGTTGTTCGATGACAGAACTCCTTGTGTTTGGTACATGCACAATTAATTCAGTCTTTTTCGCATTTGTTGGTATTTACTTAGGAAAACATTAAAGGTCTATACATTAACCCAATGCAAATTTTTCGTATCCATACGAAAAAATTTATTATGTATGCATTAAATAAAACAACAAACATAAATGATTCATCTCGAAATGTTTCTGAACGTTCTTAGTGTAAAGGTATATACCGGTACCGATTACTGCATCGTAAGGGTGATTCCGAGGACCGGCATGAAAGACGAATTTGTTTGGTTTCAAAAAATTGTTTCTATGCAGAAACTTTTTTGCTTTTCGTCTGTAATTACCATAAAACATCGACTTTTCAATTTTTATGTAACTTGTGACCCGGTAATTACATGGTTGGGTGTCCCCGAGAAAAGTATGTGTATTATCAAAATGGTACTTGCTGGGACCGACAGCGTGATATTGCAAGATTCGGAAATTTTTCTCAGTTTCCACATTGCGAAGCGTTAAATTTATAGAAAATAGATGGTAATTCACACCAGTATAAAGTAAAGAGAACAAACTTGCCTCGAGTCGCGACCGCGTCTCGATATATTTTGTTGAAATAGGAATCATCAAGTCTAATAACTGTACATTTTCTGATTCGGTCCTCACAGTTACCGTTACGACCTAGCGATTGCGGTACCCGTATGTGCCGTTATATATATAATTCCAAATCTTGTAATGGCTCATATGGGGACCATGCGAGGTGTCGTAAGGGTGATTGCGAGGACCAAATACAGAGGCGTAGAGTTGTCCGGTACATGTGCGCAAATAACTATCGAGTTTCAAATTACCTTCACATTAAAAAAATGGAGCTTTCGGCAATTATAAGCAAATTACGAATGCGATTTTACGTTAAGGCAATTACTTGGAATCGAAATCATTCATTTTTAATGTCGGTCCTTGGAATAACCGTTATGGCACCGTGACTGGTACCGGTAAATGTCTTTATATACTTGAACGTTCAGATATAATTGACAGAGAATTGTGAATGCTATGAGTACTGAACGTGCATATTTTTTCGCAATATCTATGACAAGTCCCAAGTTAATACGTGGAAATTGAGGTGCTATATAATTGGTATAAAGTATTTCTCTAATATATTTTAGTATTGGGATGTTCTTGCAGAATTGTTGGGTGTGTATTCTTGAGTGTTTTTGGTATAGGTTAGTAACACCGTATCCAGTGGCTATTATGCTTCTTACCACTTGTGAGAAAGAATAGCATGTCAAAGTATTCTCAAAAGCTCTGAATTTCGCTTGAATTATTGAAAACTAAAATTCAGAATGGAGTTGTTGTATGACAAAGAAATTAAAAAATTTTCTTTTACTTTCACTTCGCTACTCATAATTTTTTACTGCAGTCCCCATAATAACCGTAGGCCCATGGAAATGGTGGTCCCGATAATCCACGTTGCACATAGGTCGAATTATGGGGACCGGACCTGTTTTGTACCTTTTGGCATAAAAAAATATGGGGACCGTCCCCGTATGTGCCAAATGTCCCCATAAGTACCGCGGGAGTCTCAAAACGGACCTGACATGTACCCATTCACATACATATATATATATATATATATATATATATATATATATATATATGTACATTATTGAGAGTACGAAGAAGACAGCGGGAAGAGCAAACGGGAAATAAAGCGTCACGAGAAAGATCGCGAGAGAAGCCAACGAAGTGAGAAAGTCCGCTATGTTCGCCGGAGGAAGAAGCATAAATCACAATTATAATCAACGTGGTAGAAGTTATGCACCTCTCCCCTCCCGTCCCAAAGAGCGCCTGGAGCCACCCCCGGCGCTCACTTCTGTTGCCTATGTGTGCACGCGTATTATACATATATATTGTCATATACGCACGCGCACAGCACTCTCATCTCGTAATTTCGCGAGGAAAGTCGCGCATGAGAATTTATCGCTCAACTCTGGCTGATGCTCCTTTCCTACGACCATTATACAGTCTTGTAATATTTCTTCCAGCTTCCTTCAAGGACGACAATCCTGTCATCGTCAGATGTTTCGCTCTCGATTAGGAATTGGTCAAGCTGGAGGTTTTATTTTTATTTTTCCAGTGGTAGAAACATGTGGTTCGAAACTGAATGACAATGAGTATCGTGACCGAACACACACGCACGCATACACACTTTAATTGCCAGTCCTCATTCGAGCTGCACAAAATCTGTTTAATGATCAGCACCGTGATTATCGTAGGATTATATCCACAATAAAGTGTCTTGCCATTAAATCTCTATAAAATATATAATATAGTGCAGGTCGTATAGTATATCTGTATTGCAATAGACCTTGGGCATATAAAATTTCTTGGAGGCAGCATGCGTGTGATCTGTGCGCCTCGTAAATGTCCAACTAACAAGAGATATGGAGAGAGAGAGAGAGAGAGGATATACGAAGAGGCTATAAAAATTCTATCATTCGTGCATTCAGAAATTAATTATACCGAGACCGGGGATCTGAAATTGGCCAGATTTAGACTCTGAAGGATGACCCACCCTGTATGATGTATCCTAAGTCAATGTGTCCTTTTCAATCCAGTGAAAATGCGAGGACGCAAAGTGCCCGATCTACTGTAACTTGCTAGTGTAGATATAAAAATAGAGATAAATATGGATGAGACGTATGTATACACGTCTCAAATAGACGTGTGATTTCCAGCATAGTTGCTTGATGCGTGTACGTATCGGGTCCCCGAGGAGCTATGACTCCGAGGATCCCCGTATCGATGTTACCGAAGGGTATGCAATACCACACGAGCTTTATTCGTCGAAACCACAGAGCTGTTGAGATCGGACCCCGAGGCTTATCGGAAGCACGAAACACAGAGCATAAGTGAGCTTGCGGCTATACAGAGACAATACGAGCTCTATAAAAATTGTCCAAGTCAATTTTAGCTTCGTGTACGAATGTGCCAGCGGTAATGACGAATGAGTCCGGAATGGAGGAGCAACATGCCAAGAGACAAAATTTTCTAGGGCTTAAGAGAATGATGTTAGCGGCAAGATCTCCGAGTGCAGTAATAAGAAGGGATGGAAAATCGAATGGATAAACGCAAGGGGGATGATCCGACTGCGATTTCGACGGTCGTGTCAGCAAAGTGTGAGGCGATTATTAACGATCTGCCGCGCAATACACATTTATAAATATATATATACACGATAGTGCTTCGCCATGATGCTTTCGAAAGCCGAGACAAATCGCGAGTGCCAGAAATATGGGGGTTCGTCTATGTCTCCCGCTCCATCGCGCACTGTTCTCGTCCGCAACGAAGGTCCTGTCGTCTCTAGGCTAGACGCCAGGCATCGTAACTCATTCGTATATTATGTATTCCACACTGACTATATACAATATAGTATGTATATATGTAACTAGACATATAGCACGTGGACCATCAGACGCCTCCGTTCGGTGCAGTAGAACGATGATTTCTCGTTGTGTCGGTAGCAGGAAGTAGCGATGAATTATTCCACGGTTAATGGCGAACAATTGAAATACTCTCGGTAAGTTTCGAGTGTATATGTCCATCTACCGCATATAGTATATAATCCTACATAGCACTATATACTCTGCTATCGTATTATATATATATCATGAATGCGTGCGCCTACTCCTCCCCATAGACCCCTTTGGAGGGCAACACTGAAAAATTAACATTTCATCCCTCCGGGGATGTGCTGGGTCTCGTTTCGCGGTATTACAGCTACGCATATAGTATGAACGGCCACCACGTTTTAGGGCTCTCGATGCTTTGGCACTATATCTGTATATATCTAGCGGATAAGATATACCGAATGTTGTGATGATTTGAAATCAATAACGATCATCCATCCTCATAGACATACAGAAAAGTCATCTTAAGTGAATTCACGCTGTACTATACAGCTGTGCATTGTACGTTAAGCTATGTAGCTGTAGCATCTTGTCCCACTGGGACAGAGAGCAGGGAATACGAGACGAAGGGACCGGAGAGCTCCACCGGGATATAAGGCTCCAACGAAAATCGAATTATTCATCTGTTGGCTGTATGGTGCCTCCTTTTGACAGGTTGTGAAACTACGATGCAGTATTTACAAGTTTTTTGAAAACATGATTTTTAATGAAAACTCAATGGAAAGATGGAGGCGACTGATCGATCCAATATGAGACAATCGAAAAAAAAAATTCGGCCATGGTAGTCCGAGTTTCGCACGCACATCTCTGCTTTGAGAGACGAGACAGTTTTGTCGTCGGTGAATTTTTCTCCATGGATACATGTGGCAAAGAGAAACGTCAAAGTAAAAGGCGAAAAAAAAAAACGACGGGAGAGCCGTCTAAATGGGATAAATTTAAAATAATTTCGTGTGAGTTTCTTCAAAGGAATTTCACGGCCGTGGGTAAGATAAATATCTAACATGTGTGAGTCGGGACTCGTGCGTGCGTCTTCGCAAGAAAGCACCATGGTTATATCTCATATGCTTTCATGTACGCTCACCGATACCTACGTAAGGCGATGACTTCGGGGAGCAATGAGTTGATATATACACATATATACACATATTACCGTGTTGCCGATAGCCAAACGGAACGTGGGGAATGCGAGCTTTGATTCTGAAACTCCATTCGTCCGACATTCATGTTAAATCGACCGTAATTACAAAAATGACATCGAAACTATACAAGCATCCCTTTTGCGTTAGGCAACGAGTGTAGAAATAAATCGGCATACCTTTTTTGTTTCGCAAGTGTGACAAATTTTTCCCAGTAAAAATTTCGTTTATTGTGCGATGTCTCTGGAGCCAGAAATGTTTAATATATATATATATATATTATAATATATATATATATATATATATCTTGTGCTGCCTGGGTCGGTTTGTCTTCTGAGACGAAAATTCGTCATGAAGGTATTTTTGGATGACGCATCAAAAGAACCCCATCGAGCTCACTTTCTGTATACGTATAGGTATCAAGAAGTTGGCGTAAATTTGAACCACCATTCTTGCTTTCATATACTGTCGCTCAAGATAACTGACTGCCAGCAGATAGATCAATGGTTCCTGCATACATATAGTACTCGACAGAAACGAGTTGTAAAGTAAAAACTAACTAGACTAGGTAAGCCGGGAAATTCTGAAATTGCCACATCAATAAAATTGGCATCCGTTCGGATATAACGAGTTGTAAGTAAAAACTAACCAGACTAGGTAAACCGGGAAATTCTGAAATTGCAACATCAATAAAATTGGCATCCGTTCGGATATTACAATTCAATTTTACAGAGAGATAAAAAAAAGTCTCGTAAAATATCCGAAGCACTCAGAAACGACGGAGAGATCTTGACCGTTTACGTTATTCAGGATTAGAATTCGGGACACTGACAAAAGACATGAGTTATAAATTCGATAGCGGGACTTCAAGTAGATGCATTGCACTTGTTTTAAACGCACACTTCACGGGATATATGAATATCTGACGACGATAGCCGTTCCTCGTGGCTCGGGCTCACTATATCCGTGCAACTATATCCTGGCATCTATAGGATATCTGCGCTACACACGATAGCATATAGTGCAGTATAAGGACAGACCTCTCGCAAGCTTGCAAGAGCATTAGCATACTTAATGGTCCTTTGTTTGGCCAAGTTGAACTATACGAATATCGTTGGAGTGCGCGCCAGCAAACTCGCCCGAGCGACACGGTTCGTTAACTTGACCGAATCAAATTACTTCAATTTACCGTCCCAACGCCTCCGCGATATTCACTTCGACGCTCGCTCTGGTTGACACAGAGAAATGCGAGAAAGAGAAAGAGAGTAAATCCATGTTATTTCTATATGCACGCGGTAAAGTGTGTGATAACGCGCATCGATACATCCTGAGATTATAATTCGTTCTCCTAACCGATACGAATCAGTGATGACGCCAATTTCGTAAATAAATGATGGGCGCGAATTATTATGTTGGCTCCGAAATCAATTAAAGATCGTGATCATCATAAAACGTACATTCTATTAAATGCCATTTATTTCACTAAAAAAGCATCAAAATGAATAGCATCAAAATTATTATTATTGCCGTTTATGTAGAGGCTTTGTGTCGAACTTTCTCTACAAAAGTGCTGCAGTATTACATGTCTACTCTTCCGTCTTCTATTTTGACGTATTTCTAAATATGTACTGTTGTAACAAAAAATAAAAATTTCACCGTGGAGCCAAACTTTTCTCTGAAAACGATTAATTCAAACCGTTCTTTTGAAGTAGTGGCTCAAAGTGGAGTATCCATTTGATAATAAATCGCAAATTACTTTTTAATGCTAAGAACACGTGCTGTCAGGAGGAGGGGATTTTTCGTACACTTTTCATTGCCGATACCATCAGAGACAATTATATCATAGAAGCACAGTAAAAATGAGATTCAAACTACACTCCAAACACCGCAGTCTCCTTCCCGTGTGAAATTGTATTCGTGGATGGCTAACTAATCCTGCCTGAGCTTTTTTTTTTAACAAATAAATATGTCAAAAAAATTCTCCGATCATTTCATCTGCCTGTTCCATAGTTATTTCAATGTTTTCTTCTGTCTATTATATATCTGAAGAGAAAAATAGAAACGAAAGAACGTCTTCCATTCAGGTTATCAGGAATTACTGTTGAGTATAACCGATAAACGTTTGCTAACGCGTATTTTCAGACATAGCACTCATTTGGTTCGTATGTATAATGCCATATAGTTGTATCACTGTCAATCGTTAATTTTCTTTTAACAATACCGCGTATACTCGCATCTATAAGCCACATGAATAAGTGTACGATACTTTAATAGATCATGACGTCGTTGGTCTCGATCGCCTCTCTGTTCACCATTATCACGATGAAGTATATTATTAAGTCTATATATCCAAGCAGCGCGCGTTATGCATCTTCAATAATAAACCGAGTCATACAAGATCATAGCATATACAATGAGGGTATGTAATATTGCTTCGCGGTAGTGTATATGCGATACAGACAGACCACGTGCTCCAGGCGGCAGATCGTAAAATCCTCCAAAAGATTCAAGTCTCGCTACTGACTCACTTGCCGCGATTGCGGCTTGTTGAGCGCGCCTGGCCTCTTGTGGCGGAGCTTTCAAGGGGAGAAAAAAGTACAAAAAGGCCGGAATGAAAAAAACGAGACCACCGGACGTTGACTTCACACGCTTGACGACGCGTCAAACTAACTTTGGAATTAAAAAAGAAGCCGGATTTGACGAGCCAAATACGCAACGAGCAACGTTTTATAATATAAAAGAGAGAGAGAGTGCGAGAGAGAGAGAGAGAGAGATTGATTGATTGCACTTTATTTAGATCGTAGCAACTTTCTTCTACGCTTACACAGTTCACTTAACCTACTACACTAGTTGACCTTACCTTATACTCTTACATTACATACATCTAATTCGTGCCGCACATCACAATATCTAAAATTTACAATTTACCATTTATAATTTAGAATTGAACAGTGCTCTTTACGTATTGGCTTAGACCCCTTTTGAAATTTCCTTCATTGGTCTCACCCTTTAATGCTTCCGGTAGTTTGTTGTACCACATTATGCCACTGTACTCAAACGATTGTTCAGCTGCTTTTTCAGAGAGAGAGAGAGAGAGAGAGAGAGAGAGAAGCACGTACAGGGCATAATGATTTCGTCTTCGAACTTGTCGAGAAAAGAAAAAGAGATAAAGTTAAGGTAAGACGTGGAACGAAACATTCTTGTACGACTTATAGTCCCAGCATTACGGCAACGCATGTATAATGACTACAATTCGATTTGAGATTCAACTCGGGTGCAAGAATAACTTGACGTTCTCGTCTTTTTATGTCATTTTTTTAGCCTCCCTCAAGTCGTATTTTCGTTTTTTTTTAATACCTTTTCGATTTTTGTTCGCCTTTCTTCTTTGTCGCGGTGGAATCCATACTTCGTACATGCATGCAGCTCGGGAGAGACGTCCCCTGGTAAACCTTGAGCTCTGCTACCGCGCTTACTGTGGCTCTCACTCGAGGCTGCTGGGCCTCGCTCGTTTTATAGCTTCATTAGAAGCGAGGGTTCCCGTTTAATAATTCATCGAGGGAACTCTCGTGGTATCTTGCTCTCTTTCTCTTTCTCTCTCTCTCTCGCTCCCGAGAACCCGTGAAGTCTTCCATACGGTTGAGCCGCGCTTATTCCACGACGAGTAATCGTGGATCTCTCCCACGTGTGTCTCTCTCTTAACCGAATGAGAGATAGAAACTCCGTCTCGGTCTTTCTAGCGTTTTATCGTCGTCTTCGGGACTACTGTCACGACAGACGACTTCCCTTTATCCCCCTGGCCGCACACATACACTCATTCTCTCACTCTCTCTCTCTCTCTCTCTCTCGCTTGCAGTCGATAGAAACGTTGAGCACGGCTTACGAGAAGAAGAGCGAGACTACAAAGTGCTCCGGCTACTGTGCACATCGCGCAGTCACACGGGACAACCAGAGGGAACGGAGAATACCTCTGGGCGTCAAAGACTGCACCACCCGAGAAAACGAGGGAGGTCAAACGAAAGGATCGAAGGTCAAGCGTGAAACTCTTTCCGGTATATAGCCGCACATTCTACTTTCGTCAAACAGGTTATACTCATCCTGCCCCGATGAGGTTTATAGCTTTTGAAACGGTAAATTAATTTTTTTTTCCAAATTTCCGAATGAAAACCATATGTAACTCGAAAAAAATTCCAAACAATCATATAATCACAGATAGTGCGGAAAATATAAAGGAAATGGAACATTCGCCCTCAGAGATGGCCGAAATTTTGAGCAAATGTATATGTCTATACTGACATTTATTTCATTCGAAGCGATTGCTTTTTCCCTATTATTTCTTCTTCCTTCGTATTTTGTTTTTCCAAATCGAAATAGGGGCTGTGAAGAACTTTTCTTGGGCCATTCTGCATAATTGGGTAGCACACGGACTTTTCATTTTTCTCGAATTGTGCATGGTTATTGTAACTGTAAAATGAAGGTGGATTTGTAGTAAGTTTTCGTATGCATGGTGCAGTTCATTTGCAGAGTTTATTTTGTTCCTTTTTCAAGTTTCTTCCCTTACATAATCGACAGAAATATTTAAATTAATATAACGTTTCTCACCACGACTTTATTCTCTCACAATTCACAGCTTACATCAGTCTCGCTATTTACCCTTCTGCGCATACAATTCTTTCCGTGTCTTTTTCCATTACAACTATCCTATCAAAGGATACTAGAAAAACAACAGAAACGTCAAGAGAATACGGGAGGAATTTGCGATCAAGCTTATCTTACTTGTATAGAGAGAATGATATGTATAGGGAGTATACTGGAAGCGTTTCAGGGCGATTGCTCTTGTTCGCCATCTCTCGTTATCCGCTGTCAACTAAACCCGTGTCAAAATCCCTCATCATTGCTTCCATACAGCTCCACAGAAGGAATTCTTCTCTTATCTGTGTTCTCCTTCCTCTCACCGCTCTCATGGTAATGGAGAAACTCAACGGGAGACGCGAGACCGTTAACGAGAAATTTTCTGACGTGGAGTGGTGGGAACCATTATTTCATAGTTGGCAACTATTCCAAGATCTTCGTCGAGGAGTGGAGACCGATGCTTCTCTCGTTCTCCACGGGTAACCCTTTAGCGCCCTCGTGCGTTTCCACGATTTTACATTCGTCTCTCGCCCATCCCTTTGGTCCTCCCGGCATACTTGAATAGCACATCGTCTAATTCGAAATCATTCGGGACTCGATTCATCGAGCTTTTGGTATCTCTCTCTCTTTCTCTCCGTTTCCGTCGTTCTTTATTCCCTGATCAGCAATCGGAATAGAGGGATTTCTTACAGCGAGACGTTACACAGGTATGTTTTATGCAAAACTATTATAAAGTATGTACAGTAGAGTACTAATTGAAACATCGGACCCCTGCCACTTCGATTGGTCAAGCCTCGGACGACATTGTCAATGGCGCAAATATCCCAAGATGATTAAATAAATGGTCAATGAAAAATATCAATAGAATACACGACCGATTCACGATTGCATGAAATATTTCAGTTACGCAAAAAAAACTGCCTGTGCATGTTGCCTTCAAAATATTTAACCAATGATCGAAGTAGCAGATCACACTAAAAAATAATTAAAAATTTTTTTTCGTACTTTTATACTCATTCTATGCGAAAAGTATGTACTATCGTCAAACCATTGCGGTATTACAGATTAATTACGGGCTAATAAGTCAAATTTAAAGGAAATCGTTTCTGACGCTCATTACTGACGCTTGCTTCTGCTGAACAGAGTCGGCAAGGATGCACGGCGTGCATTATAGTTTATATGTCAAGCGTCGTTTTCTCGCTGAGCGAAGAACGCACAGTGCATAGCGGACACAGACTAAGCGAGAAAAAACATACGAGAGAAAAGGCATTCTTGGACATCGCAGAAGAGGGTGTACGTATATATAGAGGCATAAAAGTGAGCTTCTCCCTTCGCTTCAGCACCCTTCATTCCCCACTGTGTCCCGTGCAATGTGCCGTATAAACAATATTACAACACATTTTTACCTCGGACGGAAAACAAGTTTTGGGATTGTTATGGCTCGTGTTATAATGTCGCACAAGCTGGCTCCCATTAAATGGTCGCGATGCAATAAACCACGCGGGTTAAACGCAACGTCGTACGCGTATGTATATTCTCGATGGTCGTATGTGTATACGTATGAAATACGTATAAAAATGAAAGGGTTCTCACAATCAGGCATGCACATTTAACGGTGACGAACATCATCGTCGCGTTATAATGCGATATATGATCAGGCCAAAATATCGTCCAACGTTGATAAAAAGTTAGGTATAACCAACTAAGGAGGACACAACACACACATAATGTGCATAACGTTCCCTGGAAGGCGACGGTACCTACGTCTTTCAGTTATTGTCTCTGCAGGTCTTCGTCTTTTCTACCACACGATACGAGCCTCGCTCGCGATTATCCTGAAACTCGGGGGTCTATAGGAAACTTTGGGTATGCTTGGAGATTGCGAGAATAAAGTACAGGGATGTAGTGTATTGCCGCCGATGCGCCCTGCGTGCTGCTGTATATACATATTATAAGTGCGTTTCCTTATCGATACCTTATCTCACCGACGGAAGAGCGGCATCGCGTTAACATCAACGCCCGCTTTACCGCAGGGAAAATTCATCGGCGACAATTTACTAGCCGAATCTTCGTTCCGAGGGTGTTTGCCGTTGCATGCAGGTAAATGTGGTTATATAAATGTCATGTTTGATTTACAATATCGAAAAACGTTGATTCAAGTTTTTCAGACAAATTACTGTACACGAATAATAGTAATACGTAATTAATCCTGGATGGTCAATAATTTATCAATCGCAACCGTCAGCGGACCAGGATTGATGAGTTTTTTTGAGGATTAAATATATAGCTGAAGGAATTGTCTTTAACAGAAGAGAGAGAGAGAGAGAAAGAGAGAGAGAGACGGAAAAAATAAAGAGAGTGCACGGACGATTTTCGACACGCAGGTATACTGACATTCAATTTTTCAGTCATTATCAAAAAGTAACGTTTGGTTTTTTGGATCTAGTAGTGAGTGCTCTGTTTCCGCGCTTGTCTCTTGCAGCGTCCCCTTCTGGGATTCTACAGAAAGTCTCCTCAACATTTTTCCATTTCAGCCCCGCCCCGGTGCTATGTCCTTGTAAAACAGAAAAATACGAAAGCAAGTCCGCATTTATCGTTCCAATTCCGGCTACTTAAAACGGCAGTCATGCTGGATACCCAATGGCCCGAGAATCCGCGTTCGCAAGAAGTATGAAACCCCCGATGTGCTTCCTTTTCCGCTTTTGTTGCTACTACAAGTACGAGAGATCTTTCTGACATGTTCTATAGCCTGTGGCGTTTTTCTTTTCGGCTTTCATATACACATCGAGTTTCACATCATGAAAGTTTCAAATAAAATTCAATTCTGCTAGTAGGTGAAATTTCAACTTTTACGTACAGCCGTATGGCGTATTTACTCTCCACTGGCAACTGTAGGTATTCACTACGGATATTTTTCACTCACAAAATTTATATACGGTTGTTTGTCCACATACTCCGCAACGAAGTGTCTCTCGAGTATCATCAGCCCAAGGAACCGAAAAGGCGCTCAATCGCTCGTGTGAGTGGGAGGTATACCGCATATACGCGGTAAAGGCGATGTGGCGCCTAGACAACTTTCGCCTGGAAATACGTTTCTTACTATAGGACACGAGGCTTTACGTCGGTGGATGTATAGATAGATCCATACATGAGGTGGAACAACGAACGGTAAGAGTACAAACCGCGAACTCGACGATCGACATACAACTTTCATAATATCGAAAAAGGCTCGAGTCGCGGACAAACGCCTCTTTCTTGTTCAACAGCATAAGCATCTACTCTACTGCTACTATGACAGCCTAGTTGAACTTGCAGATATCAAGAAACTCCTCAATTCACGAAGTTTCAACATCCATATTTTGTATCGATTTTTTTTTATCTCGGGGGAGTAAAGTTACCATTGACTTGGAACGAAATTATCTATTTACGGAAAGTAAGGACCAATGCCGATGCAACAATCTTTTTGTAGAATCTTATTGGGCCTCAACGACGTATGTGATGTTGGCTGGACCACTTTAATTTTTAGAATTTTTTCAGTAGGTGGGAATTTTTTCAGGTGGGACAAACGTATTCATTTTTCGGCTGTTTTTGTTATAAGCTGTTGTTTTGGTTGAAAAAGTTGGTATCACTTGTAGGAAAAAGTACAGTTACAGGTTTGCAATATCGCATTTTTGTTCGTGAAGATAATTGTAATGGATGCAGACTTTTGATTATCAGCAACGAAACCAGTCACTGTACGAATGCTGTTGATGCCGACATGCCGTTGAACGACCGCACGACTTTTCCACTACTCCGAATATAATCGGGACGCCACACACTGTAAATTGTAATCAACAATATTATAATAGTCTGGCATTGTTGCTGGAAATCGCCTCTCACGTGCGGAGTTCGGATTACGCAGGTGGAATATAACGTCACTAAATATTGAACGAAAATTCGGCATTTAGAGCGAGTGCGGGATGCACATGAACATATAAGCATAGACGCACGCACGCATACACACACACACACACACACACACGAGCGTGCGCGCGTGTCGAATCACACCGCATACGAAATCCCCTGTCTCTGCTTTGCCGCGAGGGCTCGAGTATAATTGAGTTAGCCGTGACACGTCGTATAGCCACGGCCACACCATCGTATCCCAGGTTCAACCAGCCGCGATAGGTTTGCACGCCTGCACGATTTGCAGTGCGCGTTCCCGCCGACCCGATATATATAGCAAGAGAGAGAGAGAGAGAGAGAGAGAGAGAGAGAGAGAGAGAGAGCGCATAAATCGACCTGAGGGGGGTAGATGCTGTGTGTTACTGGTATGTTCGGGTTAACATGAGGGGGTTGAAACCAAACGACAGGCTACGGCAGCGAGCTACTACTCGAACGAGTAAACGAAAGATAAAGATAGAGTGCGAGTGAGAAGCTGCGCTTCATCGGTGGTGGATACGCTGATAAAACACAACATTTAATTAAAATATAATCAACCCGATCGCCTGTCGTCCGCTAATGTTGCAGAACCCGGCGGACGAGATAGTGCGAGCACACGAGCTCTACACTCGAAACAATCGGTTCTTTATGCATATGAGTGGAAATAGAGGGATGGGATGCTTTGGGAGCTTTACCTCGCGTGTGATTTAATTTTACGCGAGTATAAATTCGGATCTGGCGTTTGGCCGAAAGTCCGCGTCAAATCGCTCGGCTCATCTCTCGGTTACTCATCGTTTTCCACACTCTCTCATCTATATACGTGACCAAACTGTTGAAATATACACACATATATATATATATATATTTGTGAGTGAGTGTGTGTGTGTGTGTGTGTGTTTATTTGTGTGTACGTATCCTTCAAAATTTTTTAGTACAGTAGATGCACAACGTTGTATGTGCCAATGCTACATGTACATCCTACACGCTCGCTTTATCGGCAGGTCTGCACCAGGTGTAAGCCTTACTCGTGTTTTTCCCGAGCAAACAGAAGCTTCGATATCGATGTTGAAAAAAGCCGCTGTCTGTACACTGACCACCGCGGTCGATGAGATCTTCATCAGGAAAAATAAACGGGATAAAAAAAGGAATTCAAAAATAGCAAATTCGAATTTCGATTATTTATCCGTCGGTAAAACGAGGCAGCGACGATGGGAAATTGGACAATATCGGAGTATGATGTCGAACTTTTGTGGTACTGATGCTGGCCAGTTATTGCATGAGTTTTTCTTTACGCTTTGATTCCCGATTTAAATCAGTGTCCTGAAAAATCGATATTGATAGACATTTCAGGATTTCACGAATATATTGAAGATCAACACTGTCATATTAGATTTTTACAAAATTTTGGATAGTATTCCATTTGTTAGCACTTTTTTGCTTGATGAGAACAAGTTACATTTATAGTTTTCGGTGATTTAAGGAGGTACGATCATTGCTACGTATCCAACTGTCGGATTTGAAATTTTTATATGTTTTTGACGAATACATTATGCGTCGATTGCCAAAATTTGAGCTATATTGACCGTTTAGTTTTTTCGCGATAAAATTGCAAGATCGAGCAGTTTGAGTTACTAAAACACGTCGTCTTATATGGAGACGGTTAACCAGAAGTGCGATGATCACGGTTTTGCTGCTCACGTATCCAACTACACCTGTTGGAAAACTGAAATTTGATAGATCAGATATAATAGATATTGTAAATAATTGAAAAATTACTCTTCACCGTGTAATTCAAGCACTATATAACAAAAAAGTTTCAATTTTCCGGTTGAAAATGGTCAGAACTCCGACTCTCTTGTTTCATCATTCGCTGCGCTCACCTGCGCCAACATTTCCGCTTATTCCCCGCCCACAGAAATAGTCGTACTTTTTTAAGTTTATGCAGTTAACTGAGCTGTTAGTAATGTTCTTTAAAAATTTCTTTAAAAATTGCTAATATTAAATAATATATGCAACAAACTTTTGAAAGTACTTCAATGCTATACGTATGATTCAACAAATGTAACATGCTCTATTCTACCACTCCCTCTTTGCCGTGGAGCGATAGGGGTTGAGAGCAGAGGAGTGAAAATTTTAATGAAAAAAAAAGTTGCAAATGCAGCACAGGAGCAGATAATATCTATACTGCACTGGTGAGCGCGAGTATTAAGCTCGCGGTCACGTATGCCATTATCCAAGCTAATGCAAGGCCGCAAATCGTCACGCCACGTGTAACCGCGGATCTCAAGGTTCTGTATGCGTGCACCAAACCCATGGTATCATTAGCCAATATGGATTAGACGTGGATACGATTGAAGATCTCGACTCTGGAAGAAATGTATCTACAGCATTTTTCGTGATTTTTTTTACCTTCAATATTATCCCTTCAATCGATCACCCACGTACATCGAGATAATATAAATTTTCGCCACTGCCGTGTATACAAGACCAGAGCCGAGACAATTCGCTAAGGTCCCGAAATCACTAAAGTGCCAGAGTAGCTAAAGTCACGGTAGTGTTTGGTTTTAACAACTCCAATAAATATGCACACAAACACTATAAAATCGATTTCCCATCATTTCATGGACTATCGTAATTGATGAAATCGAAATTTCTGCGTATTACATTCGTCTGCTAAATTGAACAAACATATTTGCGTGAAGTATAATAAATTTTTCATCATAATCTCCGGCTTTCTTCATCTTCACCGCTGTCAATCAAGGTTTTTTTTCTCGGACGTCAGTGTCCCTCTTCATCATCGTTTTATAACAATGTAGCTCTCCAAGCAGCAGGAAATAGCAGAGCACATCGCAGGTTTTGTATGTGTGGTTACTCCATTTAAAGTGTATGTAGGGGCTGATTGTGCGGGAATGAAAGAGTGCGGTCGCGCGTCCATTGAGGTCGAACGATTACTTCGAATCGTGGCGGGTCCTTCGCAACGATATATACGATTGAAAGAAGAATTGCGATCGGCGAATGTTCCCAACCGTCTCATATTACATGCGGGCCAAAACCACGTGTACTACATACCTATACAATTATATTTTTATGTACATGTAATACCCATTTAGCGCATGCCAGTGTATTGGACCAATATTACATGTAGTTGTGAAACTGTGAAGCGGTGTACGTACGTCTCGATGAACATAAAATCATCATTTTGTATACAAGTACATATGAAGAGAATATTGTACACGTATATACTCATAATAAACTTCAAGCAGTGTGAGTACACGCGTATGCCACATATATGCACGATCTCTAAACTACTAACGAGCGAGAGGGTTTGTACGACGAGAGAGGCGAACGGACGTACAACGTCCCGATTGACGATAACGAATGCTAATGGATCGGATGAATTAATTTACCTCCATTTAATTAATTGATCTTTAGGGCCCTTTCTCGAAGCTCCCATAATAGCAAGCAGCAGAGCAACAGCAAAGTTCTTTCTCAGCTTCCTGACTCTCTGTCTCTCTCTCTCTCTCTCTCTCTCTCTCTCTCTCTCTCTCTCTCTCTCTCTCTCTCTCTCTCTCTTTCTTTCTGTTTCTCTGTACTTCAGCTTCGGCAATTATAGCTCGGATCTAAACGAGAGCCTTACTCCCACAGCGGATAATGTGCAAAGAAACCGAAGCTATACGTACACGCGGGAAACTTTGGAATTGAATGTGAGAAAGAAAATAAGTAGAAAAGTCGGCAACGGGTAAGAGGTTTGGAGTAAAAATACCGCGAGTATACTAATTCAAGAAGAGAAAAAGGGTAATTTCATGAAATTGAGGACCTCAGGAGGCTCAATGAACTTGCTTAGTCGATCAGACAAGAAAGACACGTCTCGGATTCAAGAGCGTGGAAATGTGTGCTCATGCATGCGCGGCTTCGTGGTCACTATCCGAGGTGAAGAAGAATTCTTCGTCGCTGTCATCCATTCACTTTCCTTCATTCTTGGTCGTGAATCTATTTCAAGGGGTTCGTGGAAAGGGCTGTCTCTTTAAAGCGTCGAAATGAAATTCCTGCTGGCTCTTACACTCCACGCGCATATATAGCATACTTACTAATACCTATATAGCTAGACGATTGCACCCTTGATTATACGAGAGCGAGACTGCCGGTTACGCGCGCTACCTACTTCTCACAATTCTTAGCCCCTAGGATGTTGTACTTCTCATGGTCGTCGTAAAAAAAATACCCTTCGGAGTTTTGCGTGTGGGCCACAAGGATATCGTTAAACGAGGGGCGGTTCCGGTGGTGAAATTGGGGCTGGTGAGCTTCGAAAACGTTGATTTCGACCTCGAAAGAAAATAGTGAAAGCACACCATCATTTCGTCACCGCCCATGTATTTTCTTAGCTCGCCCGACTAGGGGTAGCTCGTTTTCTTTCATTCCGCCGTAACGGGATTCGACAGTATTACGCGGGCGCTAAGTTGCCAAGTCAGCGGGGAGCTGGCCATTAAGCTCGAACTCAAAAAGCCTCGAATACCCTTATAAAACACTTCGTAGAAATCTTATTCTCTATCGTCGATCGAATGCACAGGGAGGAAGTAAAAGCAGGGAGATAATGTTGTGAAATCTATGAGCAGCTCACAAAGTAAAGAGAGTTTCGTATACTACTACATTTTTTTTTGTAATTCTATACTCCATTTTTTTTCCATTAATTAACAAATTATGACTGTCATGAAATCGTGTTGTTATAACCGGGAATTCAAAAAGTAACACCACTTGTATTGATTATGCATAACTTGTCATATAAATTTAAATAAATTTTATACTCTTAAAAGACATACGTCCTATATCTGACATCTAACCTCCCTGGTATCCTACATCTGGACTGAGAGTGTAAGTTTATCAAAATATGTAGTCTCTCTAAATTTTAGTCGGGTGGTAGATCACTGTCGAACGTCTGATGTCACCGTACACCATTTCAAACATTCCATTTCCCGGTAAAGACAACGTATCGAGCCTCCAACCTCACCCAAGACATCGAATTATGTCTCTCCTTTTATCCAAAATGTCTATTCCTTTTATTTCAAAAGGGGTCAATGATCTTTTCCAAGAAGGGTGAATTGCTACCATACCACACCATCTAGAAAAAATTTCTGTGACTCTAATAAATCTTTCATATCTTAATAAATTCCACTATTTCCGCATAATTCACCAGATCAGCAGATTCTTATGACAAAAGTCACCATTTATATCGCACTCTGATGATTGAAACGTGGATTCATCATACGTGGTCCTCTGAAGCGTGTTCTGTTGACTCTCTGTTTCAATCCTCCACGCGGCAACACCCTTTGGTACAATTTTTGTACAACAATTACTGAATATTTTCGCAACTATTCGTCGTGCCGCGTGCAAAAAATGTGATTCCTGTAACACTGCAAACGTCTGGAATGCGTATTATTTCTATAAATTATGCGTGGCTGTACAATGACTGGATGCTTCCATGCATACGCGTCTGATCGAGACACTCGATACCCCGTTAATTTCTGTATGATCATCCAAAATGAAATGTTAACTTATTTCGTCGACAACAATACTATCTGAAATACCAATCGTGGCCCCATCTCTCTAATTATTTCCTCTCATCAATTTTTTTGCACTAATACATTTTCGAGATAGTATAGTTGCGGTAAATTCCTATTTTAGCTTCGTCACTTTCATTCCCAAGTACTACTTGTAATGTCAATGGGCTGTATATTAATTAAGATTAATTTTCTAGCGTGATAAATTATTTAAAAATGTGCAAAATGATCCATTTAACATGAAGGAATTCCCCGAAACGTCGATATAGCGATATCGAATTGGTAACGCATATTTTCTACTAGTCGAAAAGATGAATAGGACAATTATCTGAAAAGCCTACTCTCAGGAAAAAATTGATGTAAGCGATCGGACAATGGCAAGGTTTCATAGGAATATTATTATCGTCATATTCTATAAGGACATGCTCCTAATCATCTAATCCAACAGAAGGCGATGTGGGAACGAGGGTTACATCGGATCTATGTGACATTCGTCCCCACCCAAACAAAAGATCAACGCCCCAAGTTAATTATGCAGTCATTTTTTTCGTCAAATTTTTTAAAAATTATCAATGATTGTTCACTTGTAATCATTTACAATCGTCGCAATATGCTTAAATTGTAAGGACTTGGATTGTGGATGATTTTTACGCACGTTGATGCGTTTCATGGCCAGCCAATTCCAGACTTTGCGAGAGGATATTCCCCGTGAAGAACGCAAGGGAACAAAATTTGTTGCTCCGTAGAACCAAGAACTCTATATCGGCCCATTACCAGTGTGGCACGTTGAATGCCCTCATAAATCATGGGGTAGAGGCGCGGCTTCAGCGTTTGTTACCGAGCGCTCGTGCGAGCAAATCCACACACGACGAGCGGCACGCGCGTTACCATCTTCTTTCGGGAATCGTTCAAGCAAGGAAGAAGACTAATAAATGAGTTCAGCGATACTTGTAAAGTAAACATTGTCTATACAGTCTGATGCGACGCTTGAGCGACATTGCCGGGAGAGACATACTTTTTTTTTTACCATTTCAGTAATAAGCAAATCTTCACTAAATCCTTGAATTCGTTTCGCGAGAATGTTGAAAATCTCTCGATTTTTTTTAATGCATGCAATGAAAAATTATACAAAAAGGGGACGACATAAGAAAGCCATTATTCTCGTATTCCCTTAAGTGGCAGCAATTCGTCAGGCGCGTGCCACCGAAATCGATTCTTCCGGAAAGTGATTTTCGTCGTATCCACCGCCGTAATATCAGGAAGGTTGAAGGGCCTGACAGTTTGAGAAATCGCGTCTGAAAGAGAATCAAAGTGAGACGGAAGATAGACCGAACGTATAAGGAGATAATGGCCGACGTATGTCAGACGATAAATCTACGTAGCTGCACTGATCATAAAAGTTAAGTTCTTCGTGATATTCTTTCTCTGGTTAATAATTACGTATAGGGTCATATTTTACTGCGCTTAATGGATATCAGCGATGGGTTTTATTTCAGACCGGGACACGATCCACCAGAATTTTATTTAACGTTTAGTACTCCGCTGCGTACCAGTATAGGCGACTAGACCGGATTTTCCGGAACAAAGGGTTCGTAAAGCAAGAAGGGGTGTATTAACCTTTACAGGGTACACATGAGACACGCACTAACCCGATAATTCCTAGAGGGAATGAAGACTATATGACCATCCTCACGCAAGCATCGATCGCTCTGCGAACTTTCATATTCATATTGTTCTCCTTTACCTTGTTGCCGATGTAATTTACAAATCGTTGATCGAAGCCTGGCGGTAGTAAGCGACGAGAAATAGTATATCATTTTCGTCCGTTAAAAATATATTGAATTTCACGAAAAACAGTCCGCTAGGATGGTGTCGGGGCGGTAACCATCGCGTGGTCGAAAGTAATACCTCGAATATAATATGGATGGAGGGGGAAGCTCGCGAGGGCTGATCCTTAAAGAAAAGTTATCCGCGGGGGTAAAGTAATGGCCTCGAAGGTCGCGAGGGTGTCTACTTCCGTATGTAACACATCAGACTAGGAGATATGAAGAGAGTATGTTAAGCCGGGTGTTTAATGTGTGGTGAGTTGCGAGAGGTCTCGTTCACCCAAAGTTGAAATGGAAAATCGATTCTTATCGTTAGACCCCCGAGCAAGCAGATTTCTCCCATAAACAAATCCTATTTCTTTGATCTCTGCCCTGAGAATTTATCCGAGCAGACGAAAAGGAGACAATCAAAAAATTGCTCCAATATCCAACAGGAGTAGCGTGTATGTATGTATATAAGTATATCTATCAGTAGATACTGCACTCATAACGCGGTTATGCAAAATCAATCGACTGTAACGAAGACGTTTAATATAATAAATAGGGATGATCCAAGGGGCTCGTTATATTGAACAACGAACAGACGTGCTCCTTTCTGCATCCAATCTCACTGCCTCTAACACTCGGTTTTGCTCTTGTTCGCCGATTGATTTTTTCAATATATAGGTTTCTTCAAAGAAACCCCAAGTGTTTCTTTGGCGAACGGAGAGAAGTTATATTCGAGGAGAAAGATAGAGAAACAGAGAGATAGACAGAGAGAAAAATAGCAAACTGTACTCGCTGCTGCTAGTCTTGCTATGAAAACGACCGGAACGAATAATGATCCTGGTCAAATTCCGCACAGGGTCCTCATCAATCTTGGCATCTCGCCAGAAACTCTTCTCGTTCCTCTCATTTAGTACCTTTTTCTCAACGTGATAGCCGTATTTTTCGCTCTTTATTTTAATTCGATTCGCAAAACTTTTACCTCCTCGTCGTATCCATAAATTCTTATATACATAGATATATAATATATATACAAACCAAACGATATTTTTCAGAGCGGTCGAGTCAATAATGAGAGTCAGCTGACTTTATCGGAGAGCTGGCCGAGTTCTATGATTGAAAACTCTGCCAGTGAAATTCCCAATCGTTTCCGTTCGAATAAACTATTAATACCCGGATGCCCTTAAAACAGTCTCTCTACTGCGCTATCCCATTCTCGCCAAGCCGAAAGATTTCGGCACGACCCAAATCAACTTTTCCGATAATGAGTTCTTTAGGAAAAATTCTATCCTCCTCCGGCTCTTCACCGTGAACTTCGGGGAAGAATAAAGATGTGAGAATAATTTACGACCGAGACTGGAAAAATATTTTCCACAGGAACTCCGATTCACGGGGTAAAGAAACGTTATTATTCCCAACTCTCACTGCATTTTTGTCTCTCTTTAGCTGATTCAGCAAATCTGACGAACGATTTCCGTCTCTCCTGCACAGCGAGGGCCTTTTTCTCTGTCTCTCATTGTTAAGAAACCTCGGCTCGTGCTTGATAAAATATTTAATCGCTATTCGTGAATCTCTTTTCTTCCCTCTCTATTCATTCTGCTAGTGTGCTAGAGAGAGAGAGAGAGAGAGAGGGAGAGCGAAAGAGAGAGGGAGAGAGATAAAATCTATCAGTACAAAACAACAAAAAGTTTAATCATGTCGAAGAATTGGAAGCAGAGGATAAATGAAATGTGATAAGCGTGTACCCGTTATTCCGTACTCAGCGAGGCTTGTAGTTTGCATAAAAAATTCGTCGATGTCTACAATTTCCGCTGGCTACATAAGAGTTTTTGTGCCACAGCAGATGATAGTGAAAAGCTCTGGGCGAGTCTTTCTCAATCATAAACTGGGGTTGACGACAATAAAGAGTCATCAAATACATACTAGCCACCCAGTTTATTTATTGTCACGGAACCCTCCTTCCACTCATGCACTGTCATTAATAATTCAGGTTGCCAACAACCCTACTATTTACTTTACTTAGAACTCTTATGACGCAGAGAGTTTTTCCTAAACGAACTCACCAACCTATTATCCATTATAGCACTTTCGCGTAAAATAGATAAAAACTTTTCACCCCCAATGATTTCATAGTACGTCATTCAATAACTATTCCAGCTCGAGGGTTTTTCCGGTCTTGGGTGTACAGCATCTACTATAGCCAACTGGATTTCATTCGCACAATAAGGAAAGTGTTTTCGAGGGCGACAGGAGAAACAAAGTTTTTTTTTTCTGTTATTATCAAACCTACGGTTCTCGTCCACACACCCTTAACACATCAAGGCCACGGGATTTGCATCTTTCGCACTTTATCTCTTTTGCAAGATTCGTGAATATTTATTCACCGAAATCTCTCTCGCGTCGTCACGGCGCGTTTCACTTTTTCGTAAACAAACAACCCCTCGAGCACAATGGCGTGTACTATAGTATTATATAGGGAAAAGCAAAAGCGACGAAATGAACGAAAGAATAAGAAGGAAAAGCATTTTCTCTGGTAAGTGGCAAGTATACCTAAGGCAGCTAATGTACGTAGGTATATATGTTCTATGAGAAGCGAGGAGATTTTCGCGCAATAAGTAAGCACCCGACGAGGCGAAACTTTCAACTGGGTGTATCTGGGTCAGGGTGGAGGAGTAAAAGATATGATAGAAATATATAATCTCGGAAAAACTCTCATATCATAGCAATACATGAACGTAGAAAACAAAGTAGCATATACGAGATCCCTACTGTTGCTACTTATGACAACATACGTATACTCTTATGCTATACCGTGAAAAAAGCTCTCCGGGAACGCAAGAAGAAGAAAGAAATAAATGAGAAATAAAAATGTAAAAAAATTTAAAAAATGTTAAAAGAATATATATGAAAAGAAATGAGAACGTGGGAGACAGAATGTGGAGAAACGAGGCGGAAAAAAGCTTTCGGTTGAGTAACAGCCTCACAAGCGTGAGCGTCTTAGGCAGTCTCTTCGCGTTGAATAAACATGGCGAATAATAAATAAGCGTATTATAAATCCTACGTTGGATTGCGCGACAACGATAAACGTTTTCTCTCGCTTTCCATTGTCCCCGAGTTATCCGTGTCCCCTTTTTACATCCTCGGGTTCCACTCCTCTGCGATATATGTAAGGGACACGTATGTACGCCCGAGTGAAATGAAGAGCGCCAAGACAAAGCTAGATGGAACCGAAAACGCGACTGTTGGAGGACGCTTCTTAAACACGTCCTCTCGTAAATAGAGGGACAGTGCGAGCCGATGGTAACCATAGAGGGTATACTATGCATGGTAAAACTAACCGGGTCATGGTATTCCTCGCGTTGCCGAGTTCCTTGGCAAATATTTCCGGTAATTCCGTCAGCTTCACCCTGCCGAGTTTATCAGTTCACCAAAACTATATACGGGAGGATATAAAGAAGCTCTATAGGCAGAGTTGATACATGCGGGCTGTTTGCTCTGGTTGGGGGATGACGAAGGGAGAAAAATGATGGAAGGAACGAGAGGAAAAGAGGCAAAGAACCCCCCGTGTGAGGTCCCGGATCCCATTGGACATTTTTGACGACTCGCTAGACCGACGGAGCCTCTCATACTCTTTGGTCTTGTTTCTCCTTAGGCACGTCGCTCGGGCGTTACGATGATGAGACAAACAAGTGGGGTGTTGTCTTTCGGCGAGGATGCAACCGAGGGTGAAACGCTCGTGGGAGAATTGAGCAGTGGTGGCTATCCGCACCAAACCAGAGGACCGGTACTGGTGGAGAACAATCTCTGGGCTTTGTCGACATCTTCTCGCTTTCTACATTCCCCTCGTGTTGATAGACAGTTATATCGCTCGAACCGAATCACTTGCAACCCCGATATCCGTCCTAGTCGGCACCGCACCAGCGCGTTAGGATTTATGACGAGGGCTTTGGGCCAAGTTTGTGAGCATCGACCGTGAATACACGGGGATGTATTCTGGGGCATGCAACCTCCTCTAATAGAGATACGATGTGGAACTGGATGAAGTTAATTCATGTTGATTATTATGGGTTTCTGTACTATGTACACGTATAACTTGTGGTATAAGTCAGACTATCCGACACCGATAAATCTTCTTTAACGCATATCATGTACTGGATTACATTGTAAATTTTGCATTTAAAGGAACATTCTATAATAAAAATACGTATTTTCGGACAAGGGTATTAATCAGCCTACGGATTTCATCATCAATCATATAATTGTTTCTCAATGCTAACAATACGGTACGTCATCGTAAAGCAGATCATTAGGCATTACTATCAATCAATCCATGAAGGTGTTCAAAACGATTATTTTTCAATTCAGCACTCTCTCGACTACAGTTATCTAAGTTTGCTATATTTTGGCATTTATTTACTTGAATGTTGAGTTTCTGAGTAGTTCGAATACACGCATAGTTTTTTTTTTTTCAAATCCGCTTTCCTCGAATTTTACTATTCGGGAAATACATTTTCAGTGAAGATACAATCAAGATCGAAGATGTTTGCTCAATACTATAACGGGACAGTATTTATTTACACCATAAATTATTATTATCGTTTCATTTTACGTCGAGATATTGACTGCCCACAACACGCTGATACCGCATATAGATTGTGTTCTGCGATTTTCTCCACTGGAAGGTCCTCGTACATAAGAGCAACGTGTTTTTTGGCAAGTACGAAAATTGATCAGCATTTGACACGGTGTGGAGACGGCGAAAGAAAGTGTAATTTGCGAGGCTTTAGAGTCAAAGACGTGTCGGTTGACGATGCGACAGGTCCATTATACAAGATAAAGTGAGATTGGAGGTCGTTGTTTTGCCTGTAGGGAGGTCAACATTCTTTGTTTTAGATAAACAGGTTCGTTGATGGTAAGGTGGAGGTACTCTCGCGCTCTTCCCTAGATTATATTCCCTCGCTCATTCTCATTCTTTTTAACACACCCTTCATCGACTACAACGAGAAGAGTTTGATCTCGCAAGGCGTGGCAACAAGCCCCAGTAAAGGAGGACAAAATCGCCTCGCTCGATAAGGGGTGATGATCAGAGTGAACAAGGAAGAGCGAGAGAGAGAGAGAGAGAGAGAGAGAGAGTAGAAAAATAATGCCAGAAAATGCTAGCACGACATGTTCACGCGAGCGTTAAACGGAGCGTGGTGCAAGGGGTACGACGATGGTTAAATATTCATCAGTATAGCATACGCTCAGGTCAGCCGTGAAGCGGCCGTTATTACCTGTCACTCGGTATAAAATCATTTTAGAATTTCAATAACGCGCAGCATCGCCTGTGCACCATGGTTATACGGTTGGCATGGTGCTCTGATGCTCTACAACAGCGTGGTTGTAGGAGAGAACTTGCGGATGCTGGTATGCTGGATAATGTGCGATGCGTGAATGCGTATATGCGGGCGCCACAGCGAGCGTGTTATCCATCTATATAGTAATACTAGATATTGTAATATACATGCATAGAACACGAGTAAGGAGCGAAAAAGAGTGAGTATACGATATAGTGAAGCTGAATATACCATATTGGCAAGCGGAGTTAGTAATATCACGACGGAAATATTCGAGAGTGACGGAGAAAGCCCCTAAAGAGCTAGGCTGTGTATATAGTTGTACGCTTTAGTATTGGCGTATGTATACTACAGTTTTGGAGTCGGGACACACAGGAGCGAGCAAGCGAGCTGGAGTCACTCGCGCTAATGGCAATTCGGCTGGACTTCAAACGCAGAAAGCGCACGCAGGAACCGAGCTTGCTGGTATACGACCAGCATCAGAGCACGGTATAGAGCCCATATAGCCCTAGCACGTATAGTTGCTGAAGCCATGACGCCGAGGCGTAATTATATTGGAGGCCGATGGGCATCGCCTTTGACCGACTCGATTGCACGGTAAGCAGACCGCGAAGGAAATTGCTCCCTCCGTTCACCCCCTCGCGGAAATATCCCTACCTATATCTTTGTATATGTTCGCTCATATGTGCTTGCTGTGAAATTTTTTTTTTTACCGACTGCTCATCTTGAATCATTCTTCCATAGTATTACGCCAGTTATAAGCCTTACACAGACGTTCAGAAAAATCCGAAATTTTATGGAAATCTGAATTACCGTATGAATTTTACCGAACAATCAGGGGATTAGAGTGAAAACATCACCAGAGGAGAGAACGGTTGTGTAATTTCGCTTAAAATATGTCGGTGATATGAAACGTGCCTGTGAGGAAGAAAAAGCTTGCATGACAAGAAGAAGCTGAGAAAAAAGCGACATGTCTCCCTGGTGTTACCGTGGAAAAATTCCTATTTCCATTTTGTGTACAGCTTTGCGGCTAGGATGCGACACCAGCAATTTCATTCAATTTATGCACCCCCTTCTTCGTCGTTTTATTTTTATTTTTCAAGCGAAAATTGAGGCGAGAAAGAGAGAGGGATAAAGAGAAAGGAACAATGAGATGGGAGTGAGCGAGATAAAAAGTATCATTATAAAAAGAAATATATACGGCATAAAAAACGTAGCATTAGTTTCCCTGAAGTACGTCGCGGTAAATCCCACGATCCAACGACAATGACGACGGTGCAGCATGGTATCAAGGTAAAATGATACATGAATCGGTCAGTAAAAATCTCGTTGCTCTATTTCCTCGTTGACGATTTGAACATTTTATTGCGAATGCGACCTGGGATTTTTGATTGGATGAAGCGTTAGTGAGTGACATCGATAAGACGTTTAGATTTAAAGATTTTCCAGCAAACTTACTGCTTAGAAGAAGGCGTCGGGTGTACTAAGAAATTGTTTTTTTATTATTTGTGGTCAAAACATTGCCACATTCATTAAAATAAAATAATGAATAAGAATAAATTTCGAATAGTTTTTTTCATTCGAGTGGTGCCATGGAGTGCATGTATATAGGGGTGTATCATACATTAATATGCTCGAGGGTCGAAGATTCTTACAAAGCAGAAGAGAACGAAAATTGGTGAAACGCACGATAATGGTCGGATGAGATTCACCACGATATACCATTACCGCGAGAAAGTATAAAGCAGAGCATGCAGAGGGGTCAGGTCAGATTTCGTGTACCCTTTCAACTCTCGAGAACGTAGCAAGAATCCTTGTCTTGTCTTGGTACTGGAAAAAAAAAACCAACAAGATCCAAGACAACGAGGGGACAAGAGAGTAAGGAAAGAGGAACACGAGGATGGTTGAAGAAGAAGCAACGAGACCACCAGTGCATCAGTGCGGCGTGTCTTGGTGAAACGATTTTCGTGCAGCATCCCCGCGTATCGCTCTTGCTCGACCATGTAACCTCGCAAAAAGTGGGAAACGAGCAGAGAAAAAAAACGGGTGCGTGTACACACGGTACGCGCGTCAGAAGTGAATACTAGTATGTGATCGACGGAACTCGCTTATTGCCCTGCTAACACAGAAAGTTATAAAAACGTGGTTAAGTACGTTTACAAAAACACGCAAAAACGTCTCTTTTGAATGGTCGAAAAAACGTCTTAAGAACGTCTTTTAAACGTTATTTTGCCGCAAACGTCTTAAAAACGTCTTAAAAACGTCTTTTAAACGTTTTTTTTTGCCGCAATTTTTTCCCTAAAAAGTTTACCGCGCGTTTAATACATTTCTATCAGCTTCTGTAAACTTTTTTGAGAAAAAAATTGCGGCCAAAATAACGTTTAAACGACGCTTTCAAGACGTTTTTTCGACCATTCAAAAGAGACGTTTTTGCGTGTTTTTGTAAACGTCTTAACAACGTTTTTATAACGTTCTGTGTTAGCAGGGTGTTATTCTCATCAGATGAAAGAATAGTGAGAGGGAAAGAGGATAGATTGACATGCATGAAAACACGAAATGACAGGATTGTCCTTATTTCACACTGTTCTATCCGTTGTATGTATGAGTTTACAGCTGAATTTACTGTGTCTTCGTACCTCGTGTTGACGTTGGCGTTAAAAATTTTATTTGTATAGAGGGGGGTGGGGGGGGGGGGCAGAAAGAATTGATAGGGTGAGCAAAGAAGTAGGAATTAGTTATATATATGAAATCAATTTTATTTGTATAAGTATATGTATCTGTAAGTAAAAAATTGGGATAAAGTAATTTTGTTCTCTTATTCTATACTATTTTCATTGCTCTCGTGTCTATTATTTATAGAATCGTCTAATTCTACAATACCAAAAATTGGATTATGATAACTCAAATATGACATAAAATGCTTCAGATCTAGTTTGTCGATATTTTTTGCAAATACAGCATCTATCGTTGAACGGCCTTTAGTGGTCGGATCACTCCTGCCGTTGATCATTTTTAACGAGAAATGTTTTTTTCTAAAAATTGATGGAGTGATTTGGCCTGTGGCAATGAAAAATTGACATTAAAATCACCTGCGAGAATTACCAATTCATTACGGTAATGCACAAAGTCTGCTAGCATATCGGCTAAAACTTGAAAACCGCCTATTGCTAAGGGCAATAACGCTTTAGCGATTAAACCTCATAATATCTTTAAGCGATGTATTGAGCGAAATATAAATTGCTATTAAAGATCGAACGGAGGAAAACTTCGGAGAGCGTATTTCATTTTTTTAAAATTAAAGCACATTTTTTAATATCTGAAAATACCTCCACATTCTACCTATCAATCAACCTTAATATTTCTTCCAACATTTTGTACCGTCAGTAATTTTCTCATAGTTATTATCCGAGTATGTATAATATGTAATATATACAAACAAAACACAAAACAGAAGCTTAACTCGGCACGAAGCGAAGACGGTGTGAACTCACGCATAGATGTGGACTCACACACAACGGATAGAACGACGCGAATGCGCGCTGCTGTCCTAATACATATAAAACACGTACACGCGGGCATGCTATGGATGGCATAACGCTCTCTCGCTCGCTCACGCATCATTCTCTCTCTTTCTCTCTCTTCTTCTATTCCTTCATTCTCTTGTCCGGAGGAACAACGCGGCTGGGGGCGGGGCCTAATGTAGTCGCATAAGAAGTATTCACTTCAAAAATACAGTACATTATATGCTCCTTGTGTATAACGTGCGAGCAAGAGAGCAAAGACCGTCTCGGCTAACACGTGTAGCGATTAATCAGATTTTCAAGTGCGTCCTCTTTCGTTGTCCTCGGCTGCTGATGCTGCTGACGCTGCAGAAAGTAATGGGCAAGTTTATCGAGACAGAGAACACGCGAGAGAGCGAGTGTGAGCAAAAATGAGAAGTTTGTGCGGGGGTTGGCAACGAAGAGGCGAAATGCGATACACACGATGTCGCGTTGGAAGAGGTTGTTGGCGTCGGTACCATATGACGCGCTTTTGCGGCGACGTCATACTGCGTATTTTATACGGCGTTGAATGTTATGGTTTTTGGCCGCGAAGCTCAGCGAGGTGCGAGTATAAACTTGATGGGGGCATTCAGGCGTTACGTGTTCCCACGGCGTTGTTACAAAGCCATACTGGCAACACCACAATATATCGAGACCGAAACGTTATCGTACCCAACGCCGTACACCAAAGGTTGCGACAACCCCGCTCACAGATATTTTACGTTATACCTTTACGTCGAGTAATTTCAATACAGTGTGCTAACATAACGCATAACAAAGCAGTAAACAATCCTGAAACTACGTCCCCTTGAAGCCATGGCTCATTTTTGTTCCATCCCTTGTTAGTTTCAATTAAGCAGCACTCTGAAACCTGTTCATTCATTGGTTTTAGTCCAGCTTTCATTTGGACTATATGATCCATGAATAAACGAAAAGATGGACAGAATTACCAAACGATATTTTATTAATGATTGCAACAAACAAAGTTGACTCTGTGACTCGGAATATTCTGACACGAATCGAGTACTAATGGAATTTCGTGTTGCTCCATCTTCCCACGATCGCACGGAAACCCTTGACGAGAACAAAAAGTATCCAAGGGTAAAGCTCAATGGAAAAAGTTATAACATTCATTACGTAACAATGAAGAGGGTATTCAAATGGTAGAACAGAGGGCGAATAGAGGAGAAAAAGAATGAGATGGGATGTGCAGGGAAAATGAATCCTCCCTTCTTGAGTTACCGATTATGATTCCATGGAACGGTCTTGTTTCTATACTGCCAAGTTCTATGATGTGCTATCTTATACTCCGACACGACATTCTGCTGGATCCTTATATATACACGCACCCTCGCTGCTCTGTCCCTCTTTCACCTCGTTACAACACACTTTTCTCATATCTCGTATAGTCGTGTGGTCGTCTCTCGCAGCGTGATATCACGTTACGCGAGATAACAAAACAGCACAATGAACCTTTGTTAGGGAGAGAGAGAGGGATATATATGTATATATACTACCTATGAAGGGCTCCGCAAGCTTGCGCAATCTCTTGCTCGCTTGCCCTCTATACAAGATCCTTTATTAAAGTCCCATTGATTCAGCCACAGTTCGTATATGTATATACGATACATATACATACTGAAGATCTCTCCTGCTTTACCAGGCATTACACATCCCATCGAGTATCAAAAGCGCGTGCGGGTCTGCTGACCTATTTCGAGAGATTCTACGGTGTATAGCATCGAACGCAACGATGCTACGCCAGGATATTGGTATTACCGTGCGAAAGGCATAAAGCATCGATGTGGCGAGGATGATGGTAGATGATTATTTTCCTATTAATGAAACTTGAGATCCGACCACAATCTATAAGGGTTCGTTTGAATCGTTCTTGGGAAATGAATTCAGCGTGTAAATCCAATGAAAAATTATTCGAAAATATTTGCCGCATAAACATTTTCGAATGGTTGGTACTTTTAAAAAGAGTTTTCATTGTAAAATAATGTTTTGTCAAATTGTACGTTATTTCGAAAAATATCACGATTATTTATTCACGATAAATTTGCTTAACCTTTTCGTCATTATGTCATTTGCATGATTTTTTTATCCCAATCTTGAAAGCCCGTGGCAAGGGGTGATGAGATAGGGAGCGTATTAGGAAAAGAGAAATATTGACCGAAACGGGAAATGAGGAATCTGACGAAGCAATAAATGAAATTCATCACTGTCCAAGTGAGAGCGAGATATTCACTCCATGCTCTGTTGCCACGAGAGGACGAGGGATTCTTGGCAATCTTCCGGCAGTGGAACTTTACCCGATGCTTTCAGGAATTTATCGATCTGCGGGTAAAGAAGAATACCTATATAGGTTAGCTGGCTCTCGTTCACATATAGAAAAGGTGAATGAGAGAGGAATGATGACGTGGCGAAGACGAAAGCCATTTTCCGCGGGTACCGGCAGATATCGAACTAGTATCCTCTGGCACGACTGTACAAAATTTAACCATAAAGTAGCTCGGTGTAACTTGACTCAAAGGACTCTCAAGGCGTCTGTTTGATCGCAATTGGCTATTCCTCATATCGTCGACGCAAATCATTTTTTTAATAGCTCGTTTGCAAGCAAAGTCTGTTTTTGCCGGGGTAAAACCTCATTGAATATTTTTTCGGGAGTCTACTCATTTAACCTCCATGATCATTTATTGAAGCAAAAGATACGAATCAATCGTAAATTTCGTATAGCGTATAATGCCAATTGGCCGATATCATTTTCGCACAAATTCTCATTTGATTGCAACGCGCCTTTTGCACACATATCCGAAAATAGACGCATCACTGTTTGCGATAAATAGATGAACGAATGAACGAAAGGGAACGAGCTCGCCCAGAATACAAAAGCTCAATATTTAATCTATATCCCACGTCCCCGCTCGGGGTTGCGTCTCTGCATATTCTATTTGCACAAGCGTGAAAAGCAGGTCGGTTGCCGATATCACGTACGTTGTGGCAAGAGAGAGAGAGAGAGAGAGAGAGAGAGTTTCTCGCGTATATATTTTCCGTTAACCGTGATTTTTCGCCCATTGTCCCGATATCGCATGCACGCCTCTGCCATTATTTTGCCGCGCTCGATCATTCGCGATCATTCTCTCCCGCATGGAGAACGAATCTTCTGTATTCGATTTGAACGGTACACCGACTCTATCCTGTGTATATATATCCTCTTGTCGCCTCCGCGTTGCCATTCCTGCATCCATCGGCACGAGAGAGAGAGAGAGAGAGAGAGAGAGAGAGAGAGAGAGATGAGGCACCCCTATCGTTAATTGAAATTTTACGATCAGCTTTGTCCCTTTCGCGGTGTGCATACGTAGATTTTCAGTAGCGCTCGATAAAGGCACCATTCGCGAGCATTGGACTGTATTGTATTGTATCGATGAATCTACCGGCTGTATGTGCACAAAACATTGATTCCATCTCGAAAACATATATATATATATATATATATATTTATAAATGTAATTGCTACTAGGCTTTGTTCGTCGACAATCACGATCAAACTATATACTTACGTTGTCGATGCAGATTGATGACTGCGAAAAGACACACAACTGCAAAATAGAGAAAATGCCAGAGTGAATCCGCAATGCAACACTCCACAGCCATAATTTTCCTGCACGCTCATCGAAAGACATGATGATACACAGATAAAGCGATGCAATAGTTAGAGTGTCCCTTTCCTTTTCTCGGTCGTTTGGACGCTTCACAGGATACAGCAGACAATGAACGGGAGTAAAATAGGCAATTTGATGATGAAATGAAATAGCGACCGAAACGCAGCACCGCTGACGTATTTCCATGAACATGTACGTGTTACCGCAAATTTCATGCATCGAAACTATTATACGTGACAGTAGATAACTCCGTAGTGAGCGCGCCAATTAATTAGAGACGCGGAACTAGATAGGAAAACTATGTCTAATATGTATGTATGCAGTAAAACTCGAACAGATGAGGACGCGATTCAAGAGCTTAATTAATTGGAGTAAAAGATGGGCTTGCTCAAACTGACTTGGATTATATGTACACGATCAAATATCCATTGTATGAAATGAAACTGCGGAAACGGGAAAAAAATTTTGTGATAAAAAAGTTTGCCAACATTGGATGAGCTCGATTTTTGTTTCAATATGGTAATGTCCATACACCTCGCGTGTATCTCACGATTAATTATTCATTGAATACGCGGGGATATTGTTATCCGATGAAATCGGCTCCCGGGCCATTATCCACGAGTCATGTCGTTACGGTAACGAAACAAAACGATACAGTGCAATAATGTGCGAGAGTTGGTACTCCCTCGTGTAATTAATAACCGCAATTCGAATTAATCGACGAGATACCAGACCACGGATAGCCTGACCACGCTGTCCCTCTCTCTCGTCTCTCGATCTGTCCCTTCAATCTGACTGAGTATTGTAGAACAAAATTGTTAGTGTAAGTATATATAAACATATATACACAAATATAACGGTGTATACGTTCGTAAGCCCAGAAAACACCACACGGGAGCGATTCGTTAAAAACAAGCCAAAGTCCGAAACTGATAGGGTCATCCGTCTTCCGCTCGACCCACGTTCCGTTCTCTACTTTCAATGCACGTGTTTGCTCGACGAAATTACAACCGAATCGCGGTGATTAATCGATCGGTCGTCTCTATGCAGTCTGATCTACCGTATCCCTGATATTGATGTATATCTGATATTGAAGTATACCGACTGGTTACCAACAAAAAGAGCCTAAGCCACATCACTCTACACGCGTATATAATCGCGTGGTTACGGCTTTTGGTTTGCTATCAGTCATTATCTGCTACTATAAGCGTTAGTTATACTATCGATGATTTTTAATGACTCGTATAAAGATTGAAACTGTCTTTCCGATACTGGCATTGCATGAGGACAAGAGACACGTGGGCAAACACTGTAAGTATCAATCGGACAATGTATCAAAATTTCGTTGTATGTAACGAGGTCTGAAAAGTGAGAATGTTCCATAATAGAATTAAAGGTAAAATGGATTGTCCGATAATTCGTTAAATACACATTTTAGGCACCCTAGAATATTAAATAATGGAATTTTTTGCAATACTTTTTTTTTATTATCTATCTGAATATTCAGCTAAAGGCACAGTGAAGTTTAAAAGAGTTTGCGGATTAGCACCAAATTTAGATGACACACTCCACTAATCGTTTTACTAATTAATCATAGTAATTGAATTGCACAATTTCTACTGTTAATTTACCTGCGATGATTGGAATACACAAAAGATAGGTGCAAATTGATATTTTCACGACGTTTCAATGTGCAATCCGATTTTCACAAAAATCACATTAAATATAGAATAAAGGACTCGGTTTATGTAATTGTGTGTCAAATGCCCGTTATCTGAAGTACTTCTCGAGTTATATAATAGCCATTTCATATAATACCGCTATTCAATTTTAACCTCTGAGACTTAATGCTGCTCGAGAGAGAACTTGCACTAATCATGCCTCTTTCGGGCGCATTTATTCTTCGCTTTATAAACGGCAATTGTATGAATTTAATCGGGAAAGACGTAAAGTCAAAACCGAGAATTATTCATGCTCCTGAATCGTGAAATTCTCAAGTTTAAATACGTTTTCCTTCGCTCGGTTCTCTTAGTTATTTGTTGTAGCAGTCTCTCGGCATAATAATGAGAAAAGCTATACGTTTGTAGTATCACACAGAGAGCACAGTGTAAAAGCATTCAAAGTATATGGTATACACAAGTCGTATAATTATCCGCGGACGAGAAAAGGCTTTTCATGATAACTGGGTATTGTTTGCAAGTCGTTACAAGCCGCACTCGAAGGGAATTTCTTTGTGTTCAAGGAAATTGAAAAAGAATGAAATACCGATAAGAGTTGGAGCACGGTTAATACTTTGATAAACTATACGATGGCTAAAATGGCACAAACGATATCTAACATCTTTTTAAAATAAATTTACATCACATATTCGTTTCCTTCTGAATAATTTTCAATAAAGTTATCGTACTTTTCTCTTTTAATAAATCTAAATTCAACTCTTTTTTCAACAAGAAATAATTCGTATTTTTTTATAAATCCCCTGCTAAAAGAAATGCAACTCATAGGAAGCGACTATTTCTGATTTATTACTGGAAGATATTTACTGGCACAATACAAGGTATAGTTAAGGCTGAAAGTAGTTGCTATTTTATTCTTCTTATTTCGCATTTGTGTCAAAAATGAAATTACTTAAATTTTAAATCCCTCAAAATCAATCTTCTCAAAAAAAAAACTCGCATTCATCGTTACATTTAAAAAGATTGTATGATTATACAATCCCTTGTAGTACGTATATGTCAAGGTCTAACGAAGAGTCAGCTAATTTCGCGCGTAAAATAAAGGCATAACATTACTTTCTATTTATCCTCGGGTTCAAATACCAAAATTCAATTAAAATTTTCCTCGCGATGCTCTCAATAACAGATTGTTGAATTTTCAATTATTTCACCTATAACACACACGGTATAAACAGCTCGGAAATCGTGATAAACAACGAATTATGTGGGAGGTGATGCGAAACAAGCCGTAACTCATGATGACTATGCATATATCGTGTATCGCCGTCGGGGAAGTTTATACTATACATGTATACGAAGAGATAGTAATAAACACCGACGAGGAGGGGGTTGTGTTGTCCGAGCATCGGGAGCGGACCACGGGCACACGTCATACGGGCGCAACTCGGGGTAGGCTGTCAGTTGATGTCATCGGCGAGGCTTGTGCGATTAATGGAGTGAGCGAACGCGAGTGGAAATCCCTGTTATTGACAAGCGCGCATGAATATCGTTAATAATAAATAATGCACTGGTCATCGGCCCCGAGGCTTGAACGATTGTGCATATGACTATAAACTGACTGGCTATCCGGACTCCCCGAGACGTAGAGGTATGTATATGCACGTCCGATGGACGGCCACCTGGTCATATCCGTTCCCAGGCTCTGTCTCGCCCATCATTCGTTATAATCGAGGGTAACACGCACACGAACAATGAACACACTTTCGTATGGCTCCATCGGGAATGATCCGAGATAAAACTACGAGCACTCGATAAACTTTATATTCCTGAATTATTTACATGATTATTGAAAAATTTATATACCCTTGTAAAAAACAGCCTCACGGCTTGTTGGAATACTATCGAAATTTTATCTCGGAGATGAATATGCTAATCCTGGTTCACTTGAAAAATCGATTTTACAATTTCTGTGGCTTTTAGAGTTTCAAAAGCTGTATCCGTTCCGAAGAATTTGAGACAAATGCAAAAAAAAAATAGTTTAAATTCAATGAATCTTACGATTTACATAAAATTGGAATGATAATTATTATGCTAATTTTACAGGCTGAAAACTGCACTATTTTTTAATTGAATTTTATCTGAATTGAATGAAGATTTGCAAAGAGAGATAAAAAAAAATCAATTGCAATAACGATTTAAATTTTCAGATAGGACCATATCTAGTTGCATAGATATACTTGTAAGTTGTACGAAGCTCGATTCCCTTTGATCAATTGCCTTTCACAAGGGAGATTAAAATACTTATAAAATTGATTCTTGGATTGCGAATGGAGCATGCAATTAATTACTTCGTGCCTAGAAATTTTCATTGTCGAAGATTTTTCACACGAAAATATAATTGCGAAGACTGCGAGATTACGAGCGTCCCTTTCAATCTCGTCACTCATTCGGTATACATGGAATTTCGTATTCATTGAATTTCCATTCGTCGACGAAGAGAAAATGGGATACGAAGTGACAATGCCGAGTGAAGATATTTGACAAGGTTTCTCTCTCATCTTGTCTCGATTTGCTTGGAAACGTCGATGCGGCGAGGGTGCTGGGTTTCTACGAGAGTCGCGACATACATATAGCGCCGCGCGTACTTCTCGAAATCAAAGTTAAAGTGAAAACGCGGAGTTTCGGTATGTCTTGGAGAGACACTTGTCGAGAAAAAATAAAGTTTCCACGTCGGAGAGCGAGATCACGAGTGTGGCAGAAAACAGCGAGCTGTATGCGAAATTGTAATGGTGTGTGTGTGTACGGAAATATGTATATCGATAGGTGAAAAGCCCGTTATGATAATGACTGCGGAGGTGGTCGGGCGTCAGATAGGAGGCAACGTGGTTGTTTGACGGAGCAAATAGTAGACATCGAGGCCGCGTTAGATTCTTCGCTATTGTCGAATTAATGGAAAGGATTGATTGTTTAAGCGCCACGAGTGGCACGGCGGGAGCGCGTGACAAACGGTTGCGCTTCAACGAATCTAAATTGAAATTCAATTGTCTAGCTCGGAATTCCAAAGATATATACACAACTATGTGTGTATATATCGGTATTCCACGAGTGATTGTTTGCGCGAACCGATACAATCGTTTGTCCCCTCCTTCCTCATCATCGCCCGGAGATACCGACCCTCTCTAGATCTCCGTATATAATAGAGTTGAAGCCGAATACACAAACGTACCATGTACTTCGAATGACCGCAACAAACACCGTGGTAACCTTCCTGCGAAACCATCGGCCCTGCCATCGCATGTACTCATGCGTATTCTCATTGATTTTTTTTTCCATTTTCAATCATCACAATGAAAACTCTAGATTTTCATTAAGAAAAACAACAAAAAAAACTCCTATGACAGGTGGAAACCGACGTACTGAAACAGATTATAACGAAAATGAGTATATGAAAAATCCGAAAAAGAAAACATCATAATGGTGATGCATTTCGGAGCGATGGTGATTGGTGATTTACCGAATCCGACATATTGCGCACACGAAAAATATCATTCGTATGAAAATATACAGGGTGACTTCACATCGAGGTAAATTTTTGCTAAATTTACATTCGTGATGACGAAATGGAAGAGAAGGATTAACGAATATTGTTCGCACACCACTCGAGTCATAACGCGATAAATCATAATATTGGATATAAGTATTATATGTGTTCTGGAATGAAACTTTGAAATAAACAATTGCTTAGAATATAAAATCAATTGAATCAATAAGATTTTCAATAAATCACTTATAACTTAAAATCGACGAAATTGCAGTCAGATGCACGGAATAATCAGTAGATGGACCAAATTTTTCTTTCAGTCCATATATATATATTCTTTCAGTCCGTATATATGTATACTATAATTTTTTACAGCAAGCCTATATCAACAACTCATAAGAGCTCCATAGTTAAACTCCCGATTTCCCATGCATGAAGAGTGTCTATAATGTATATAAATATAACAACACCATGCGCAGCATGGCCGTGTCACGATCAGACATTTTAAATAGACTCCGTTTCGATTACCGGCAAATACGCTCGCATAATACTCACGTAGAGTCATGCATGTCAGAAACACACATCCTGAGAGAAAGCTCCATCAACGATACGCACCTGGGCGTGTTGTGTACACTCTACGAGCGAGCTCTCGCGATTATATCAATGATAGATTACATCTGGATTCACGTAAAATGTACTAGGTATACTTGTCAATAAGCGCATGGATATTGAGTCAAGGGAAAGGATGCATGTGTTGGCGTAGACATGTTCCTTGTTCAGGTAATTTTCACCCTTCCTATTTCAACCAATCAACGAAATCCATTGAACCCTTTAATTACGCACTAGCTTTATTAGACATATGTCATAGACTGAGTCAATTTGATCCAAGCCAACTTTGAACAGTTACCACACTATTGAAATTTACGAGCTAAAAAAATTAAGTACCTTTTTTGAATCTTTAAACACAAGGTACTAAAGTTAGAGTAACGGAAACATAAAATACGATAATTTAAAAAATTGAAAAACTGTTTTATTTATTTAAAATTACGTAGTTTTTTCATTTTAAATATTTTAAACTGAAAATTTTACTCTTTAGATGATGTACTACGAGAAAAAAAAATTATTCCAATACGGTTAGCTTTAAAAAGCTATTCATTTAAACAAAATAAAAGCGTCATTTTTTGGACAATAGTACATTTCGACACGAGTACGCAAAGGCTTTTTTGACGAAACGAGAGGATTACGGCACGAGCCGAAGGCGAGTGCTGTAACGAGTTTCGTCAAAAAGCCTTTTCGTACGAGTATCGAACATAATTTTCCCTCATGAGAGCCGAGAAAGCGCAACGAAGTTGCGATTTCGAGGTTAGAATGAGGAAAAAATAATAATAGATTTGTACTTTATATCACTGATTGATTATATCACTACAAGTCCCAATTTCTTATTTGATATATCGCATATTTCGCTTTTGTGGTTTAACACTTTTCTTTCTTCATCGTCCACAATTTTGTCCACGGTACACGAACTTCGTGACATCTCACGATTCTTTATATTGTACGCAATGTATAATGCATCCATACACTTATGTAAGACTGACAATTCTAAAAAATATCCCCCTTGCATTCTGCGTAGACGTACAGGCAACAAAAAACTTCTAACAAGAACGATGTTAGGATAAATTTAAGCCCAGATAATGTTGCGCATCTCTTTATGCACCGGTACAGAGATCTAGTGGTGCTGCTTTTTTTTATTGTCGAACAAACTCGGAGTTTTACTGATCAGGTCCCGTCTAGTGCCTAGCAGAAAATACTCCATCAAAAAGAATGGGCAGACGACAAATTTAGATTGGGAATTCCTGGCTGCTGTCTGGACAGCTTGTCTCTAGATGAATTGAATTGAAAAATATTGAAGGTGGCACCATCACTTCTTATTATTTATAGACAGTACTTGATCAGGATGGATATCTAGCTTCACTATCCAAGCAAACTAGCGTCAAAACAGGACCCAAAATAATTTTCCCAGCTAACTATTGTCGAACGCCTCTCGAAGATGTATAGATACCGAAAATTTTCTATAGAACTCAATCTAGGAGTGCACGCAGGGAAAAATTCCTACAGTTCAATCTTTTGCGTTATAAGATATTCGTTAATGTTGCTGTTTTGTATGTCACCAAAATATTTGTAACTTTATTTCGTTGGGTGTATCGCAAATTTTCAATGTTTCTTGATTTACTGAGAGCGCAATTCAAATGAATCTAATGAAATATTCACGATTTTTTTTCCACGTTCGATGACGTTATCTCGTTACCCTCGTCGACAATTTTCCACTGATTGATTCGAAAGTACGTGCCAAGAGTCGTCGAGTAGACAAATCCCTTTTGTGTATGTAGTTTGCAATCGAAGGGTGGTTGCAGGGGGTGGGGGGCAAGCAGGTTCACGCGAGTGTATATGTCGTATTGGATCGTATATATACGACCATAATACTTACATAATACGTCTGCAACACACAAGCTTTTTATTGCGCGCGAGTGTGTCGACACGGAGAGTCGGTGAATTAAGCCGGAATGATCGAGGGTTGAGAGAGGCTGCTCGTCCCCGTCTCTCACATGATGATCGGCCGCATAGAGAAGAGGACATGGTCCGATTGAAGCGTGGAATTATATCCGACTTGGACCCCAGCGCGAGGCTGACTCTCCATACGAAACAGACCCCTCTCGGTGGTATAACGCAGATGTGCGAACAGGGGACTAACGAATTAGGAAAAGGAACCTCGAGGCCCCCCCCCCCCCCCCACAATGAAACGCGCGATTAATACGCGCATAGCTCTCATCTCTCAGTATCGTCGACAAATCCGAAAACAGTGAGAGCGGATGAACAACGGCATACTACATCGATCGAGCGTTCATTGTCATATTCGCGATTGACCAGCGGTGTTTGCACGAGTCCCATGCGCTCGTGTCAAAATAGAAGGGAAAAAAATATAAATCTGCAGCTTAATACGAGAGTACTTGGACAAAAGGACTCTACGAATATACATACAATATGTACAATACTCAGTAGTCAAAATCGATTAGGGACGTGAGAGTCATTATTCTCGATTCTTATGTAGGAAGCCTAAGTCGAGGTGAACATTTTTTTGGATTCTTGTTAGCCAAAGTTCTTGGTAATTGCAAAATGTATTGAGAATCACCACTTTATTTGCACTTGTGGCCGATGTTTTAAATTCTTCTGTACAATACCAACTACTCTCATTCAATCACACGCAGGTGCCCGCGCATTGTATTTACGAAGTCTGGTGTACCACCATAAATGTCGAGTGTCAACATGACCGACAAATTGAGAGCTTTCCAAGTTAGCACGGTAAAATGCTCTGACGGCCATAAATCGTCACTTGAATAAAGGGGGAACTTTCAACTTATTGTGCTTCGTCGCCTACAACCCTGCGAAATTTTCCACTTTTCCGAAGAAAAAGAGAGCTATAATTTCTAACTATTTCTACTGTTTACAAAATCCTATTTCTTTGGACATCTGCACTTTCACGTGTACGCGATTTCTGATAAAGCTCTCCGAGAAATATGTACGACCGTGGGTCGGCAACAAGACCCCGGAGCTTCTCAATCCTTGCTGAGGGTCGGTTGTTCAAGTAGACCGAGAGTTCTGACCTTTTTCATCCGCCTCCAACTCCACCTGCTGGTCTCGCGCACGTCCGGCGTACTCTCTAGACACGCTGGTAGCGGACTTTAGATTCTCAGAGTGTGTTGAGGCCACGAATGAAAGCGATAGAGAGCGAGAGGACTCGAGCCGAGGGGCTTTATGGGGACTTAAGGGTAAGCAGGCTTCGACTTTCCGTTAAGGTTACGACCAACGGACTCCCGTGGTGGAAAACGAGAGCGAGCGAGAGCAATATTCTAGAATCGCGAGAGAATGGGGTTGCGACTCAACAGCGGGGGCGTGGGCGGATTACGAGGCACAAAGTCTATTCTACGGATTTTCGGGGATAACTCTCGGCTTCACGATATCTCACGCTCTACATACAGATATATGTTCGCTATACATATCTGTATATATATATATACATCCGATAAGCTCCCACGTCGGCGTCCGTACAAGATTTTTTGCCGCTTGCGCCCATGCACAACCCTTATCGAACTGCTTCGATCATCCGCATCTCACATTCGCACAAGCGATGAAATTCAGCCGAACCCAAGTGATTTGAAATTTGAACCACGAAATCGAGCATAAATTTTTTCCTCGCGTGTACATTGATTTCCAAATATTCGTATGAAAATATATTTATAATTCAACAGAGTAATTGTCGTGAAAAAATATTCATGTTAAGAAAGCAATAGTTCAAAATTTTTCGCAACAGATATTTTTTATGATCTCGATAAATTTATGTTATTCGATTCAATTGGATTCTATTAAAAAATAATTACAAAAAATGTTTATATATGTTAACGGGATGGAGTCACCTAAAACCCATGAAAATAAAATCGCGATGCATGAAATCTTCGTGATTTGAAATTTTGGGGATTGGAACAGAATACTCGATACTGCGAGAGACATTTCCATGACTGAATTATTTTTTTTTACCCTCGATTGATCGTGGAAAATATTAGTTTACTTTCCATTTTTTCGTAAAATTCAGAGCACGCTGATTACTAAATCAGCACATTCTGTGTCTAAAAAGGTTTGAAAATGTATAATCCATTGAACAAACGTCGTAGGAAATAATCAAAAGTTAGGGTAGGAATTGTTTTATATACCTAGCTTCTCCGTATATAATAAGAACATACAATCTTATCCAGAACATTTTAACCTTTCAAATAACCGTCAAGTGTTGAAACGCGTACTATCGTGGTAGAGATATAATATATAAATAATGAATTCGCGATTGACATTTAATTCATCTGTCTGCAGTCTTTGCTCTCACACTCTCTCTCCCTCTCTCTCTCTCTCTCTCTCTCTCTCTCTCTGTATATACAGTCACACAATCAAGTACGAATGCATAGGAGAATCCTTTGCACCGAGGCAAAGAACTGAGTAAATCATCAACGTAACGGTAAATTCATTCTAATTGAATGGGAAGAATAAGGATTATCGCGCTTCCTCACCATAGACACACATCACTGCAATGATGGTACATGGAATCCGGAATAGCGAGAATACACACGGGCGAGATGTAGCGTCGAGTGGCAAGGATGTACTGAACAAGGCAAAATCGAGAATTTACGGCTAGAGGATATGACAATAGGATCGGAAGGAGATAGAGATGAAAGTGAGATACAGCGAAGCGGAAAATTCAAGGCAGCGAGAGCAAACACCCTGACGTTGTGCAAACATGCTGTGACTATTCTACGGTTCACTGTTGACGGCTACGGCGACAACTACGAGACACACGGGACTTTCCGGAGAAACTGGATATCCTTGTTGATGCCCAGAGGCGCACAGACGAACTTGTAGCCGTTGTATGAGCGATGTAGGTTTTGTGCTAGGCGAGAAAATTAGATGCAGCGAAAACAAACGAAAACGTTTCTCGTGATCACCGCATTGTATTGAATTCCCCACCATCATACGGAGAACGTACCAACACCCTCTCAAAAGACGATAAACACTTTTCTATTTCCCTTAATGTTAAGATTTCAACACTTGATGTATCGATTTAACGATCGAGTGCCCGGATCACCTATCAACCCCAAATCACCAAAACGTTTTCCCTCCAAGAATTTTGGAAGCTTAACCCACTGCAACGTTCTCCCCATAAAGTGACGGGGAAAATACCGGGATGCATTGTGAGACTACGGCATGTAAGAGCTGTGAAGTGTACTTTGGTACAGGAAGGGTAAATGGACACGATTTAAATGAAAATGAATTTGTAATTATATACTTCATATTAAAATAATTTAAAAGTAGTTGAAGTAATTACTCATACATAAAATGTCCCATAAATTAGTGCTTGGACAATTGTATTAAAAAAAAAAAAAGAAAATTGTCAATTCTGCCGATACCTCGGTTAATGGTATTCTTGAAAAGGGATTTGGAAGGATTAGAAGGAGAGTAACTTTTCGTTTAGATGTCGTGGCTTCTGATGGAAACAGAAAAACTATTGGATGAGCATTGAGGAGAAAATATGCCAGCCATTCCAACATTTTGCTCCCAAGTGCCCATCTCTGAGTGACAACATAAGGTAGAAGAGTCTTATATTACTCGTGTTACATTTTAAGGATATATACCAAACTTTCCTCGATAATTCAAGGTATTAGAAGACTAGAATTCCAGCATTCCGACACTGATATTTTCATCCGAATAAGACTACGGGGATTATAGCTTTTACCAGTGGCTTTTGTTCAGATTTCTTAAAAACTGTTTTTAATATAATCACTCTAGAATTATCAAAATTTTTGAGACAGGAAAACAAAAACTCAAGTACTATGAACCCTCAAAAATCTTGACTATGTGTTTATTTCTATGTGAGACTAATATATACATGGATGCGGGTAAGGGTAGAAATATATCCCTCACGCAGATATATATGAAAAATGATGAGAATACGTGCGATGCAATCCACCGTGTTTGTCCGCACATAGGGGCTAGAATGTATCCGCAACAATGAAACGGAAGGAAATTGAAGAGAAGTGAGTGTCTCATCGCAATATCTGCGCAATGCGTTAGGGTTTCGTCGCAAAGGAAGAGACAGTGTCGAAGTACGTAAATCTCGGTTGAAAACGGAAGCTTGCTTAGCGGCAGATTTAGTGTTGTATATTAGGGTGTCAGGTACATAGTTCATGATACGTATATGAACGTATGTACATGATCACGGTTTCTGTAGTATAGTCAGTTGCTGACTCTGCCAGAGTCGAAAAGAGAAAGAGAGAGAGAGAGAGAGAGATAGAGCGAGAAAGTGAGATACAGAAGCTGCATATTATACTGTACATAATACGAGCTACGATCTCTCTCGTCGAAGCCACCGCTGGAAACCACGGAGAGTTCGAGTTAAATGGTTTATGCAAGACCGAACGAAGCGGTAATGAAGTTCTCGCACCAGCGTGTACAGGATAATCTACCCTACGTCACGATTTATCGTCCGTTTAATACGGTTATATGCACGAATACGGGAGTCTAAGTTAAGCTCACGCCGGCTACCGTGTGCGCTCTTCCACTCTCGCCCACGATCGTTTTTGATGTCCCTTTCTCTCTCTCTCTCTCTCTCTCTCTCTCTTTCTCTCTCTCTCTCTTTCTCTCTCTCTCTCTCTCTCTCTCTCTCTCTCTCTCTCTCTCTCTCTCTCTCTTTCTCTCACACATACACATAAAACCACACACACGCATGTGCTTGTTACTATATCACCTGAAATTTATGCGATGCGGTGAACGTCCCACCTCAGAGCGTCAGACCAAGAGTTTCAGATTCACAAAAGTTTTCCTAGATGTATCGAGATACAAAATCGAATCCACACACACACGCACATACATGTATTGTCATACGATTATTTTTTATTCGATAACAAGTCTCGTGAACATTTTTAAAGAAAAAAAAAAGTTTCAACCTGAACGATTCATGGAAATTATAATATAAGAAAAGTTAATTCATCGTCAAGTGTAGCCTATGTCTATATTTTTGACACTTTCAACACTGGACTAATTTTTGAAAATCACAATCAAAATTCTTCTTTTTAATGACATGGCGACCCGCATCTACTCAGGCCCTTTTATAAATTACACGTTCTCAGTGCAAACGACAAAAAGAATAGACCGAAGAAAGATTTCATCGAACATCGACGAAGGAAAAAGTTCGGTCCTCGTACCAGCCCCCCCCCCCCCCCCCCACCGTTTGTACTCACCGATCTTCATCGTGCACGTGATAGGAATCCATTCGATAATCGGTCAACAGAGTAAAACAAAAGTGGGAGAGATACAACAAGATCGGACGCTGAGAGAGCGACAAAGATGGGCGCAAACGGGGGAGTGAGAGAGAGAGAGAGAGCAAAAGGAAGATGGATACTCACGAGTCACGCTACTCTACTGGGTTTCCATCCCGTGGGCATCACGAGACTGTCTCTCTTTCTCTCTGACATCACGTAGGTACTCAAGTAATACTCAACGGCAACGAGAGATCGAGAGGCACGCTCTACACAGGAGGTCGAAGAGAGCAATCGCAAGCGAAGCACGAGAGTAAAGACTACAAGAGGAAGAGAACGAAAGAAGGGGCAGGGAGAAAAGCGATTCAATGCCAGTTCAGTTCTTCGCAGGAAGAAGGAGAGAGAGAGAGAGAGAGAGAGAGAGAGAGAGTGATAAGGAAAATAATTGAAGAACGCAAAAAAGCAACGGAAAAAAAAATACAAATAAGTGAAAAAAGTAAAGTACAACGAAGTAGAAAAGGAACGTGCGTGGCAATACTGGTAAGAGGCGGGCGTGAGAGAACTGCTCCATTTGTAACCAATGTTTGCTTTGCCTCAACGGTGCTGAAAGCTTTTACGCCAGGCGGTACATGGCTTTTTCTTTGCTTTCATTTCTCATCCTTTCTTTTGCTCCTCTCTACTGCTCTACGTCTCTTTCTCCGTCTGACTCTTACTCCACATCACAGATATACAGATGCACACCTGTAGTGTATACTGTATAATCCCTAATACATATAATAGTTCTTGCTAAAGGGAGTAGACATTTTCGGGTCTTTTTTTCAAAGGTATACACGCGGTTGGTATATGCTTGGGGAATGAAACCGCAGTAATTCGCTTAGAAGCATAGCTGGTACGGTAATCCCTTGGCGTATCGCTTCTAATTACCCATATCGTGGAACGTTAACGCGAGTATCGATTCTTTTGCGTGTACATATGTACGAGTTTCATGTAATATATAATACACACACGTCTCGCAGTTCTAGAATTGCGAATGAAACATAGAACTGTGTACAACCGCAAGGGTAACCTGTATGAGGCAGTGGTGGTTGCGCAAATTTCAGTCCACAGTGTATTCTGACCGATTGGGATATTAGGCACGTATAAGGTATTTCACGCGAGGGGGGTACGATTTTTGGTAACTTGACATCAAAATTTGCACGAGAATACGCGTAGAAAAAGAATTCAAAATTCTGATCGAGATGCAAAGGGTTCTAGATGAGTTTGAGATGCAAACCTATGGTTCATCTGGTCAGGAATTTATAAAAAATTTATACATTTTTTACTATACTATAGTATACAGTCGATCGATACTGGGATCCAATGAAAATTAGCCAGAGAGAACGCGTAGGAAAAGAAATAAAAAATTCTCGTCAAAATGTAAAGGGAAACCTCTGTGGTTACCAAAGTTTTTGGGAAACTTTTTTGGAAATTTGGGTAACTGCGTCATTTGCTAATTCGATGGCTTCGAGGAAAAAAATTTGGAATAAAGATAGCTGCACTTTCTTTCGAAAATTCGATCAAAAGGATAGCAAAGCTGATATTACGAGAAAACATTGAAAGGATCTTTAAATTTTGTTCGCTATATTGTACAGTGAGAATATCTCGACCCGGGCAAAATACTTTTCATGCCAATGTCGAATGAAACAGATCCCGAAAATTCACGCGGACAAAACCGTTCGCTTTGACCGGAATACCCTACATGTATATGCGAATATCCACGAGTCTTTTTGCAAGAAGCGGCTCGTGTGGCCTTTGAAGCCATTCAGAGCTACCACGAGAGCACACAGTACAATATATAGAAATATATATGACGTACATAGTCCCAGGGGGGAGACTTTGAATTGAGTAAGCTAGTATGCATATATACATGCACCGAATCGCGTAGAGAGCAACGAGAGAGGATTTTTCGTGTCAGCGTGAATTCTGTGTAGAAAGTTATCCACGCGTCATTTGACAGAAATCTCATTCATTTTATCGATGCATATAGGTGCATACACCCACATGGCGAATGTATTGCATGCATGAATTTTTCTGTTGACTCGACAATTCGACGAATCAATTTAATCTTTTCAATCTCACAGAATTCGAGGATTTATATCATTGAGTTTCGTAATGAAAAAAAAAAAAAATCGTTTTTTCCCCTCCTTCACTCGAAAAACGGAGATGGGAATATTTTATCATTGACAGTGCAGTTTCATTTATAAGATACTGTCATGTGAAATGGAAGAGGAAAATCAGCGGAAATTAATACTACAAAATTTTTCATTAAATCAAAAATCACCGTTTAGTTTTCATTTCTTAAATTAATTCATGGAAAAACAATTCACCATTAACTATATGTATATAATATGCTGTCTACAGTCACGGTTTGTCATTTTGTGTGATCGACAGTCACACAGTCATTTCGTGTGATCTGAGGTTAGAAATGAAAAAAAATACTTCAAAGGCTTTTCCCTTATACGACTTCTCTATTGCGATATGAGACAATTTTAAAAGGATTCGCCGTGTGAGGCCCTTGCAAAGTGACTTAATCGCGATAGAGAATTTTCTTTTATCGCTCCCGTAATCTTTTTAATTTCCTCCGTCACATGCGCTGCCACTGTCGGGGTTTCAGCAAAAAAAAAGTATTATCTCTGGCTCGTGTGACGAGCTCTCAATATAAAAAAAAAAACAATTAAATCAAAAAATGAATAAGAACCCAGACGTTGATCAACGGAGATACTGCTGGCAGTTTGGTGTAACGAGAGAGCCAAACGTTATATATGGCCACAGGCTGTTCGTATATATACGAACGTGACAGCGGGTTTTAATTAAAAAATCGACAGTCGCGTCGCTTTACAGTTTTTATCGAGCTCTCGAGGACTGCAAAGTAGCGCGTGTGTGTCCTATATAATGTTAGGACATCTGAGTGACCGCGGTGTCGCTTCGTCGTGAGAATTAACGCCCACGCGACGTAAAACGAATTGCAGCGGGAACCGAGGAGGGGGCTCTCGGGGCAATGGACTGGATATTTTTCGTCATTTATTATTTTTCATTGTCAGCCATATTTTTCATTGTAACTCTACGTGAAAATACATGGGAGATTGAAAATAAATAAAAAAAAAATTGCACCCCGAATTTAATAGCATCGACAGGTTTAAACGTTGAATGAAGTATTCTTGGTACTGCATTCGTGTATTTTGAATAATGTAATTTTTTTTTTTTTTTTTTTTTCGTAATAGGCGGCATTATTTTTTGCACGTGGGTCAACTGAAAAACTATCGGGGAAAATTCCCGCCGTTGTACTACGTGCTACGAGAAATCGTGCAAATTCACAATTTCAAAGGCGTCGAAGAACACGAGCTAAAGTGCTACCCCGATGGTATAATATCGCGTGACAAGCAGTCGTTCCACTGTGGCGATCGAGCGAAAACCCGTGCGACCTGAACTACTGGCAAAACGCTCTCAAAGGCGAGACGACAATGAGTAAAGGTGCCAGTTATTACACCCGGGTATACCTACGAACATCGTGGACTGCACACACCACGTGTTTTTTTTTTTCTTTTTACACCATTGCTAGTTGGCTTCCGAAATATTTTTTGTTCTGATTTTTATAAAACTTGTTGAGAGGCTTGAAATAAACCTCGGTACAAGCTTAGAGTTAAGAAATGTTTGCATGTTAGAGAGAGAATACACCTCTGATTGGAAAATAAATGGAAAAACATTGCGTTTAAATTCTTTTTCGAGTTGTATTTTTCCAAATTCCTGTAAATTATCTACGGAACTGGGTTTATGGGACAGTGTACATTGAATTCCATTGTGTACTACATCGACAATCGCATCGCGCAATCAATCGAGCTCGAGTGGATGAATAGCCCTGTCAACACTACACGTATGTGTACATATATATACACGAGTGTGCACCTTTTCTGTATGGTTAAGAGTCAGAGTTACGTGACGGTTGAGCGCTAAGTGAAGTATCTATACAGAGAAATGCAGAGCACTTCGACTCTCGATCGAGCGTATATCGACGTCTATGACAAAAGCGCGCGAACTCTCGAGATGATAAAGGCTCTCTCTGTATATAGGTACGTTGCAGAGTTAACTCGATCATTCACCTAACCATATGGTTTCCGATATTCCGATGGAAAGATCGACGTAGGGTCTCGATCCAAACTATCGAGAATCGATTCTCGGGTTTCGCGCGCGTTTGACGGCGTTTATGGGATCGATGGCACTCATGTGTGTTGAGGCCAAAATCTCTCGACGAGAGGCAGCAGCAGCAGCAGCAGCAACACCACGAAGGCAAAGAAGGATCGATCATTTAGCTGATCGAGACGAGATATAATCACACAGTTACACAGGGATTAGTCCTGAATTTTCCGTTGATTCTCTTGTGTCACTATACTGCTCCGAGCGATTCAAAGAGTTCCATCTCTGGATCGGCCGATCCCGGCAATTGTTTCGCCATCTCTCCGCACCTCACCGGTAACCAGAAGGGATTTCCCTTTCCCGCCTATGTATACCCTCGTTGCTCTCTGTGCTACACGAGAGTAATACCATCCAGTCCGCTGTATATAACCGGTGTATATTGGTATCCATAGGTCGCAAGGGAGACTGTATAGAGAGAGCGGCAACTCTTTGAACGCGCGTTGACGTCGTCGAAGCGTATACAATGGGTGGCAAGGGTCAAGAGAGAAGGATCACCGCGGGTCGATGGATCGAGTGGTCAACGTTCCTCTGACTCTCGCTCTGGTGTGTTAACTCTTCCATGGAATGTTTACGGTATATAGATATTATAAAGATGTATCGTCACCTGAGCAAATTTTGGGATACAGTAGTGCCAAGACATAGTCACAGGAAATATATACATAGATCGTAGATGGTATACTATATTCGGTACACATCGGTATTAGGATAGCTTGATGCAATGTATACACGCATTTCTATGTCCGGTTTGCATGAACGGATTAAGGATCGCGTGCTACACGAGAGAGCTACATGAAATTCTACTTCGAAGTACCGAACTAAGCCAATAAACGTACTATGCGGGGGAAGGTGGCGCAAAACCGGTCGGTGGGGCAAGACCGACCACCAAAAAAAAGTTACTTATTGGTATTTTCATGTTGACATGGGTACGATGAAACGGTATGTAACGTGATTCCACTGAAATCAAAGTCCGGGGAAGTTGGGCGAAAACCGGACACAAAAAAATTATAGAAATACAAATTTAATGCAACGAAGAAAAAATAAAAAATGCGAATTAAATTGAAAAAAGGACCGATGCGTGAAAATTGAGAAAAAATGTTCAAAAAAAGTCGGTTTTTTTTTAATTGTTGAAAAAAAAATCCCATAAAATCTTTTTTCATCGAAAATTATTTTAAAAAAATTTTTCCAAAAAATCGTTTTTATTCGAATTTTTTTCTTTTTCAATTGAAGTTTTTAATTTTACATCGAGGTGCCAATTTTGCTTCACTGCTCACTTTTCCCCGCTCTCCCTTGCCGAGAAATTCAGTGGCGCGATTGCGAGTATAACTTCTCTGCGTAGCGGGATTATGTGTTGATTGGTCGCCACGAGCTCCGGTAGTTCCGGTAACCAAGGGAAACCAATAAACAACCACACCATACCATATCATTTTGTCGTACTCGCCTTAGCGTGGAAATTCCAATTAGCCAGTTTTTTTTCTGGTGACCGGTTTTGTCCCACCGGTTGGTTTTGCCCCACCTTCCCCTACTAACGGAGTTGTACTCTATATCCATATATATCTGTATATATGCATACATATTATATTGTGTATGCCACTATGAATTTCGACTGCATTCAGGAGATGTGGACAGTCAATACGACGATATCTCGCGCTATACATTTCCCATCAATCTACAATTCCAAATGTACTCTAGCACACTGTATGCTGTTATAGTGTATTCGACAAGTAGGGATAACTGGGGAGATTCAAACAAATTTTTTATCTAATTGTTGTCTCATTGTCCAACAGTAATTATGCTGGATTAGTCATTCCGGATATCCTGCATTAGTTATTTTGACATCTGGTGGTTTCAAGGACCGACCTCAAAGTTTTTCTCACACAATGAGTATATTGAGGATAGTCTTCAAAACCCGACCATTAGCGGTTCCAGTCCTTTGAGGACTCGTTTTCACCAGTATTCTTTTGAGGACAGTCCTCAAAATAATACACATAGTCAGTATGTTTTGAGGTCACTTAAGGTAGTATATTTGGTGTAATTAAATGAAAATAATAAATTAGACGAAATACAGAAGGTGCTTCAAATTAGGGTAAATATACGCGAATTCCTATAACTAAATAGTGAATATATAAAATAAAAATGAAACAAACATGTTTGTCCGATTATAACAATGATCTGTAAATACTCGAAATGCAATGCCCATTTACTATGATCGTTTGATTGTATAGCAAAAGTACGTTGTATAGGTATTCGAACCTTATTTTGAGAAGCAATTAAGAAGGATTCAATTCGATGAACCGCTACCATTAGTTCAGCCGCAGTAAAAAGCTTAATATCAACGGTAAATACACAAACTCCAATAAATATTTTTTCATTCAATCTTGGTTGAGCACTATTAGTCCAAAGTTTCCAAGTTTACCGTATAGATAAATTTTTTAACAAGAATTGTAATCATTTTTTCCCAAAAATGATCGTCAGGACAAACATCTGTGTATCGTCAAAAATGTAAAATATCTGAAGTGCTATTATGATGAAAAAAAAAGAAATAAATTTCTTGATTATTGATATTTTACTTGCACGTTTTCACTCACAGAAAAGAACACATCCACTAATATTGAAATTGGATAAAATTTATTTTCATTAAATTACGTACATTTTATTTGCTTCTAATGAATCATTTTTTCGTGGTTCAGTCATAAAATTAAAAATAGTTTTATATTGGAGTAATAAGAATGCAGCAGTGTTAGAGACCCCGTTTTAACTTTTGGCATCAAGACATTTTCGCGTCTCTTGATGCATAAAGTTTTTTCAGCATCAAAAAATATTTCCGTGATCATCGACAATTTTAATGTCTCGATGACGACAACCGGAGCGTATTCGTCTCTCGATTCGACACCCCGATGAATATAATCTTTTTTTACGATGCATTTATACTAAATATGTATAAATATTTGAAGTGGAAAGGATATATACACGTATGCAACATGATAGTTCTTGCTCGCTCGTTGTCTATGATACACGTTATAGAGCTCTATGTATTCGAGTTTGAGTATTGACATAAATTTGCATTGAAAAAATACACGGTAAAAGCTTTGAAACGACGAGAACGACAACGACGAGTATTTGACTAACCGTGAGATGTATCGATTCGTATATATTTCGTATTCACTATCGATATTGTTGATGTCGTCTATACAGCTGAGTCGAATAGACGGGCAAAAGGTGAGAAGCGCCCAAACTTTGATCGTTTTCACCTTTCGCGACGCAATCGTATGCCCCTCAGGTACGTCGTTATCTTTGCTTTGTCTGTCTCGCACGATGCATTCGATATCTCTGTATCACACGCTGAATTTATAGTTATTTCTCGCTTTGAAAAATGTACGCTTTTGGTGCGTAGCATTGGAATATCGAGTGACGAGAATGCCATCAAGGAGCATCGAGCATCGAATAAATTTCATCGCGCATCGTCGATGTGTCGTCTCTATTTATATATTTATATATTTATATATATATATATATTAAGGTGTGTCGAAAATTGACTTTTTTTTTCTTCGCTCCTAACACTCAAAACTTTAGGTTTTGACATTAAAGACGCCCTCGTTCAAGAAGGGCGCTGTAGCTTGAAGTTTAGAGGTCTCTCAACGAGGATTTTAGGTTTCCCATCTGATTAACACGTTAAAAAAAATGTTTTTAGTTCAAAATGATGTCGGGCAACCAAAAAATTGGCTATGTCTGTGTTTCTTAACTTATTTGAAAGCATGACTCATTCCCTAAACGATGATAGGTCGTTTTTCGCCTTACCTTGTCCCAATTTTTTTTACGCCACTTTTCGACCACTATAGTCGCACTTTTTCAAGTTTACGAAGTTATTTCCAAGGTATCAATGAGTCCAAAATAAATTGCTACAAGTATTGATTGTTGATTATTTATATTCGAATCAACAATCAATACTTGTAGCAATTTATTTTTGACTCAGTTATACCGTGGTGACTTTGTAAACTTGAAAAAGTGACTATAGTGGTCGAAAGGTGGCGTAAAAAATTGGAACAAGGTAAGTCGAAAAACGACCTATCATCGTTTAGGGGATGAGTCATGCTTTCAAATAACCCAAGAAACACAGACATCACAAATTTTTTGGTTGCCTGACATCATTTTGAACGAACAACAATATTTTTTACGTGTTAATTAGATGGGAAACATAAATCCTCGTTAAGCGACCTCTAAACTTCAAGCTACAGCGCCCTCCTTGAACGAGGACCTCTTTAATGTCAAAACCTAAAGTTTTGAGTGGTAGGAGCGAAGAAAAAAAATGTTCATTTTCGACACACCTTAATATATATGCAAACTAATGTTGTCAAATTTCCATGATGTTCGTCTATCCTCGGGACCTGTGTGTCTTGGCTCCAGAAAATAACTTTTAAATCTTCGCCACATTATTTTTTTCCAAACCCATATGGTTTTTGTTTTGTCTGGCCATTCTGTATTCACCAATAGCATCGAAAAAAATTGTCATAATCAATAGAATTCGTGCCATTTGAATGAACCTTCACGAAAAAAAAAGTATATGGAAGACAATATCTTCGATACGTTAGATACATTTTTCGATAAATTTCATAAATTTCTTTTACGTGAGAGAAGTTAAATCTTTATCCGATTAATTAAGTAAACTAAAGCAAGGATAGCCTCACTCCGATAAATAATCCAATAAATCACTCCAATACATATTATTTTTGAAATAGGAAAGTATAGGGTACAGTATACGATCGATTGGGGGATGGCTTTCTTACTTACAGATGTATGCCAACACCATTGCTTTTTGTAACTGATAATCATGTCATCTACCAAGATTTAACAGCCGAAACGTGATCAAACGTACGAAGAAGTCGTTTAAGATCGAATCAGAGGCCCAACAAGATGTTACAGTTGCGCGAATGGAGAGAATTTCGTTGCGATATGCTTTTCGCGTCTCTCTCGAATACTCGTCGCTGAGGCGCGAAACGCACACGCAATTTTGCGTTACGCGTTTATCGTTCCGAAACGAATGGATCTCCGAAAGAGAGAAAGAGTGAGAAAGAGAGAGGGAGAGAAAGAGAGGGAAAGCCTCTCACTGCCCCCAAGCTTTTCTACACACATTTCTACTCGATGCAGTTGGCAATTTTGCAAACCGTCTGGTATAACTCTTGTGAAAGAGTGCATATAGAGAACCTCTCTCCCTTGCCAATGTGGTCGAGAAGCGAAGCGCGCCGACATTCAGCCGAGCAATGCACATTCGACCCATTAACTTAGCGTACGAGGATGAGAAAACGGAAAATGAAAAAAAAAAAAAAAAAAAACCTTTGCAATATACATATGGTTATATCCAATCAGTTTCTCGTGCGGGAAGTACAATTTTACAACACTCGACCAAAGTAATCGCTCTTTTGTACATCCCCCTTATGTCCCAAAAGCTTTCTTTTTGCAGGCAAATGTATTTTCATTCATTCTGCATATATCTGTTACATCAGTCGAGGGATAAATTTATCAAAGTACACCACCGTTGATAATTACACTTTAACTACGATTCTGTTGTTTAATAGCGAGACATTTATGTATGCGTGTATATCGATCAAAAAAATTGCAGCCAGAAAAAAAAAGAGGAAAAAGTTGAAAATTAAAATCTGTCCATGGCTTTCTTATAATTTTTGGCATATTCATAAAACTTTTATGAAAAAAGCGAAAATTCAGAAAGTCATTTGTTGATGAGCAAATAAAATTATGAGGAAGCAATGTGCAAGTATCAATTTACGTATTTTTTAACTCTCGAGTGCGCGCAAAAAGACGGAAGTTGCGAGTATCACTGCGAAGTATAGACCATTATTGCGTTGTAAATATTCTAAATGATTTCGCTCTCTTTGGATCTTAAATAAATTTCTCTTTTTAATTTTTTTCAATTCAAATTTTTCTTTAAATTCTTCTGAAATTTTCGTCATACTCTGGTGTGTTGCACCGTCGATGTGCGAGTGCAAGTAAATAAAATGCGCAGTTCGGCATTGCCTCTTTAACTCTGAACAGTTTATGGGGATACGTGTGCGAATAATATGTAAACGAACGGTGAGCGTTTCAGCGGGAATTTTTCGTTTCTCATGTACCGCGTATGGCATGTATACATTTCCCAAGTGCATGTATGTATTACATAGGCGGATATCCACTGTATATAATAGATCACCACGGGCACATAGTATATGTGTACAGTGTAGCACAGTTTTCCGGACTTTTGTTTCCCCGGAGTTAATTCTCGTACGACCCAATTCCCGCGGGCTTTCGGACCCAGCGGGTATTACTGGTCCTGGACGAGATGACTCTCGTTGCAACTCTGCGTCGAGGAGACAAAAGTTGAGAGAGGTTGAGAGAGAGCAAGAGAAAAAAGCCACCAGCAATTTCATGAAAAAAAGAGCCCTCGCCCGCGCACTCGTATACACTCAGTGAAAGAATCAACAAAACTCGTTTCATCGATACTCTCATCCTCGGCAATCACTGGGGACGTGATAACTTTAGTACTTTTCATTCGTCGTTTTCGTACGTTCTTCAATTTAACCGTGTTTTTTTTTTTTTTATCAACATAGATCGAACCATATGATCGAACAATAATGTTTTACAAAACAACAGTCCTTCGATTTCTTTGTATTTTTTCGTTAATCCAACAATGTTTTTCAAGTCCATTATACTATGGAGTATTTTTATACTGTAGTTAATAATCGGAAAAATTTCAATCAAGTTTTCGTTGTACATTTTCTTCCCCAATGCTGCTTTATCACTCGTGAAATTTACCAATTACTTTTGTGTTTAACACACATCTCGCGAGATCTTCGTGCAATTTGGCCTGAGAACATTAATAAATTCTGCTTTGCCCATCTATCTAGCCTCCCTTCATTTCTCTCGTATTTCTCCTTTTCTTCTCACACCTCCCATCTTCGTTTCCACTCAACGTATTCTTACTTTTTACTTCGCTCAGCACACTCTTTTACACTTCACGTATACATGTAGTTTATGTACTCTTACCTCTCGGCGAGGATGCAAGAGACGAGATGCAAGTGTACGAGGACGAGCAAGCGTATCGTATATATACATCTATATGCTCAAAGAGTCACGGTGCAAAGGAGGCGGCACACGGCTCGAAGACCCAAGTGCCCTTAATTAACCCCTTTATAAATAACCTCACAAGGCATCCCTAATTTCCCGAGCTCGGTGGTTTTATTAGTTGTGTCTTGGTACCGGCTCGCGCGCGAGAGAAAACGAGGAGAAAGCCGGAGGGTAAGAGAAAGAGAGAGAAAGAGAAAGAGAGAGAGAGAGAGAGAGCGCAAGAAAAGAGGTAAGACGAGAGAATGTTGGGGAATTGACTGGCCTGAAAAAAAAAATAAGAAACGTAGAAAAGTCACAAGAGAAAGCGGATTCAATGATGAAAATAGAAAATTAATAAATAAATAAGAAGTTTAATTGAAAAAAATGTTAACAATGAACGAATTAATGAAATTTTCAAATTTACAATTTTTAACTCCCGACTATCCTTTGGACAATTCAGTGAAGCATATTATATTGTCAAATATGCAGCGATGAAAGAATCATGAACTTCTATAAGGATACCACTTTGAGGTTTATGATTTTTTTTCTCATCGATGGTGATTCGCATCAAGAATCTGATCATTAAAGTTCTTCAAAGAATCAAAATCATCGAACACGATAATAATAGCATCGTATTCAGGTCGCTGAGTAAACGAAAATTGGGAATCTCATTACTTACAGCATATCATTTAGTGGGCAGTGAACAAAAAATCATAAACCGTAATATTGATATGATTTTGAGCAATTTGATGCGAATTTGCATTTAAAAAGTACGAAAGACAAAAAAGTCTGGAAACTTTTTTTAAACTACCGACGGAAAAAGTATCGAAGAAATTTTCACGTGGATTTTAGATCCAAAAAGAATGAAATAATTTGGAGAATTTTTGAAGACTCACATGATGGTCTTCATCAAATAATAATAACGACAATTTACAATTTTTATATTAGTTGAGTAGCATCTCTCTGCCCTCAGTAATTCCATAAATTTCATACTTACGCATCAATATCCCGTTTCATTGATTACGTAACTGATGGCAGCTGCCTGCTGCCTATTGAAATTGCAAATCTATTGTACAATAAAGATCGTTAATTGCATTTTGAAATACGCCTGATTTGAGTTTCATAATTTTCCTTAATATTCTCCATATTCATCTATTTGGAGTTTCTACGTTCTTTTAGCTATTTGGTAAACAAGCAAATAGACGGAGGATAAATCGTCTCTCTCTCTCTCTCTCTCTTTCTCTCTCTCTCTCTCTCTCTTTCTCTCTCTCTCTCTCTCTCCAATTTTCTCCGCATTCCCTCTGTAATTTTTTCCTCTGCAGTCTATATGGAGCCCTCTGTCCCTCGCAAGTAAATATAGAACACATCACGGAGGGGAAATGGCTCGCGTTAATTATCCTCATAGTGTACAAGACACGTTTTTCCCTTGACCCCTTAACACGAGCGAGACACAAGCGTGTGCCAAGTAAATGGGACTGACGAGAAAAAAAAAGACAGAGAAAGACAGAGAGAGAGAGAGAGAGAGAGAGAGAGAGAGAGAGAGAGAGAGAGAGAGAGAGAGAGAGAGAGAGAGAGAGAGAGAGAGAGAAGCGAAAAGATCAGAATTAGGAAGCAGGGAAATGAATAACGTAATGAAAAAACGGGGAGAGATGCCAAAGAAGTTTGAGAGGGGAAAAATATCTTGTACACCCGCAGGCACGAGAATTCTTCGGATATAATCTGCTTGACGTGTGTTTCATCGTCTCGTCAGTGGACCCGCGTTGACGGAGAACAACTTTTTAATTCGACACAGCGTGAGGCTCTCGCCATGTTGCTTCATATAAGTACACATAATTATATCTTTCTATTACACATAAATATTTCGCCGTGATCGCCGCCGCTGCCATATAAAAAAATAAGACTAAAAAGAGAGAAAAAAAAAGATTCACATAGATGCACAAAAATCGAATGCGTACTATGTATATGGTTAGTGTAAAGTCGCCAGTTGGTGCGCATTAATCTCGCGGAGTAGCATCGAGACCTTCGAACCCTTCGTGAACCACATCGAGGAGCTGCATGGTCTGGTGAAGTTTCTTTTTTCTTTTCTCTCTATTTCAACCCCATATCTGAAGCCGGCGATAGGGGTGCGGGTTCCTTCTTTTGGAAGGTTTCCGGTGTCGGCCCAACGGCCTTCAACTCTATAGTATAATATATAGATATAAGATATACATGCCCGTTTCCGCAAGAGAATTTTTCGTGGACCTGTAGTTAGAGAAGGAGCGTTCCTTTTGGCCAGACCCCCTCGAGGATTATTAACGATTATCGGAGCAAGCCCAAAGGGATGAAGGGGGCGGCGGAGTACAGGAGGAGAAAAAAGAAGCACAACCTGATACGAACGGTCGTGGATTAAATACGGGCGCTTTATTAATCGCGCTTCGGTGAGCCCGATATTGAAAAGCCAGAAGCGCCACGCCGGACCAGCCGGTGAAAATATATATACTCACGTTATGTGCGCTGGCTCGCTTTACTATTCGATACTTCCGCTGCTGTTCCCATAAGAGTGTACTCAAAGCTATCTGGTGGTGAGCGTACACAGCCTAATATCCACATATTGCCCCTTTCAATGGAATATACTTTTGTGGCTTAAAGTGCTTACAAGCTTGTAGCCCGAAAATAATAAATTCATTAATTTTTAATAGACACATTAACCCTGGTACATTGTTTATAAATTTTATATTTTTTCCACGAAAGCTTCACTTTTAATTTTATCAGATAAAGTTTAAGGGACTATTCAAGGTTTTGTAATAATACAGTTTTTTTTATAAATATATTGCTTAAGAGCATGTGAAAGGCGACGGCGAACTCGAACGGGGTCGGCATAGTAGTGTACGGGGCGCGTTACCGCCTAAGCGGACCGCGCCACCGCTAGATGGCTCCACAAAAAAAACAGCTACATGCGTACGTGACGCCTAAGCGTGTATGCGTGCGTGGATATATTTGTGCCTGCACACAAATGTATTCACACGCGTCGCCGAGAACGTGTACTATATATAGTCTCGGCAACTAACAATACATCGACTCTTTCTCTCTCTCGATCTCTCGCTTGCTCGCTCTCTCTTGGAGAATCGACTGTGGGTACGTCAACGAAAATTCGACAAGCCTGACATATTCATAGTCTGCTCGAAGAGTTTTCGGGCGAGGATACTAGTTTCTCGATCGAATCTCGTCGAAATGAATCGTCGAGCTAACGGTAAGAGAGCATCATCGGTGGAGAGTGTGTATTTTTACCGAGCAAAATGAATCTCGGCTAAAATTACTCTCTCTCTCAGTTTCTCTCTATCTAGGAGAGTCGATTGCATGTACGCGATCGGAAATACGACGAGCCCTGACATATTCGAATAGACGAGATCTCGGCGGAGAATACTAGATTCTCGATCGAGTCTCGTCGAAATAAATTGTCGGACTCGTCGAACAATGCTAAAAGAGCATCGTCGATCGAGCGTGTTTATCATCACCGAGAATAACGTGCAATTTTAGTGGCAAAGCACTCTCGCTTATGTATGTACGCGATCAACAACTCGACGAGCGCGAATTCATTCCAAACGATGAGTTCTCGGTCGTGAATTTATGATTCTCGATCGAGTCTCATGGAAACGAACCGTCGAGCTCGTCGAATGACGGTAAGAGAGTATCGTCGATCGAGCGTGTGTATTTTCACCATGAACATGTGTTTTAGGCGAAAATCTCTCTCTCTCTCTCTCTCTCTCTCGCTCTCTCTCTCTTTCGCTCTCTCTTGGAAAGTCGATTTCAGGTACGCGATCGAAAATTCGACGAGTCTTGACATATTCGGATCGACGAGTTCCCGGCCGAGAGTATTAGATCCTTGATCAAATCTCGTCGAAATGAATCGTCCGACTTGCCGAACGATGCTAGAAGAGCATCGTCGATCGAGCGTATTTATCATCCCCGAGAACGTGCATTTTCGGCGAAAATGTCTTTCGCTCTCTCTCTCTCTCTCCATCTCTCTCGCTCTCTCTTGGAGAGTCGATTATATATTGACGCGATCGAAAATTCGACAAGCTCTGACATATTCGAATCGACGAGTACTCGGCCGAGAATACTAGATTCTCGATCGAGTCCCGTCGAAATGAATTGTCAGACTCGTCGAACGATGCTAAAAGAGTATCGTCGATCGAGCGTGTTTATCATCACCGAAAACGTGCAATTTCGGTGGCAAAGCACTCTCGCTTATGGCGAGTCTACTGTACGTACGCGATCAGCAACTCGACGAGCGCGAATACATTCGAACCGATAGGGTCTCGGTCGCGAATCAATGATTCTCGGTCGAGTTCTATCGAAACGAACCGTCGAGCTCGTCGAATGACGGTAAGAGAGTTCCGTCAATCGAGCGTTTATATTTTTACCGAAAACATGCAATCTCGGCCAAAATTATTTTCTCTCTCTCTCTCTCTCTCTCTTTCTCTCTCTCTCTCTAGCTCTCTCTTGGAGAGTCGATTATAGTTACGCGATCGAAAATTCGACGAGCTCTGACATATTCGAATCGACGAGTACTCGGCCGAGAATACTAGATTCTCGATCGAGTCTCGTCGAAATGAATTGTCAGATTCGTCGAACGATGCTAAAGGAGCATCGTCGATCGAGCGTGTTTATCATCACCGAAAACGTGCAATTTCGGTGGCAAAGCACTCTCGCTTATGGCGAGTCTACTGTACTACGTACGCGATCAGCAACTCGACGAGCGCGAATACATTCGAACCGATAGGGTCTCGGTCGCGAATCTATGATCCTCGATCGAGTCCTATCGAAACGAACTGTCGCGCTCGTCGAATGACGGTAAGAGAGTTCCGTCAATCGAGCGTTTATATTTTTACCGAAAACATGCAATCTCGGCCAAAATTATTTTCTCTCTCTCTCTCTCTCTCTCTCTCTCTTTCTCTCTCTAGCTCTCTCTTGGAGAGTCGATTATAGTTACGCGATCGAAAATTCGACGAGCTCTGACATATTCGAATCGACGAGTACTCGGCCGAGAATACTAGATTCTCGATCGAGTCTCGTCGAAATGAATTGTCAGACTCGTCGAACGATGCTAAAAGAGCATCGTCGATCGAGCGTGTTCATCATCACCGAAAACGTGCAAATTCGGTGGCAAAGCACTCTCGCTCATGGCGAGTCTACTGTACTACGTACGCGATGAGCAACTCGACGAGCGCGAATACATTCGAACCGATAGGGTCTCGGTCGCGAATCTATGATCCTCGATCGAGTCCTATCGAAACGAACTGTTGCGCTCGTCGAATGACGGTAAGAGAGTTCCGTCAATCGAGCGTTTATATTTTTACCGAAAACATGCAATCTCGGCCAAAATTATTTTCTCTCTCTCTCTCTCTCTCTTTCTCTCTCTAGCTCTCTCTTGGAGAGTCGATTATAGTTACGCGATCGAAAATTCGACGAGCTCTGACATATTCGAATCGACGAGTACTCGGCCGAGAATACTAGATTCTCGATCGAGTCTCGTCGAAATGAATTGTCAGACTCGTCGAACGATGCTAAAAGAGCATCGTCGATCGAGCGTGTTCATCATCACCGAAAACGTGCAAATTCGGTGGCAAAGCACTCTCGCTCATGGCGAGTCTACTGTACTACGTACGCGATTAGCAACTCGACGAGCGCGAATACATTCGAACCGATAGGGTCTCGGTCGCGAATCTATGATCCTTGATCGAGTCCTATCGAAACGAACTGTCGCGCTCGTCGAATGACGGTAAGAGAGTTCCGTCAATCGAGCGTTTATATTTTTACCGAAAACATGCAATCTCGGCCAAAATTATTTTCTCTTTCTGTCTCTCTCTCTCTCTCTCTCTCTTGGTGAGTCGATTATAGTTACGCGATCGAAAATTCGACGAGCTCTGACATATTAGAATCGACGAGTACTCGGCCGAGAATACTAGATTCTCGATCGAGTCTCGTCGTCATGATTTGTCAGACTCGTCGAACGATGCTAAAGGAGCATCGTCGATCGAGCGTGTTTATCATCACCGAAAACGTGCAATTTCGGTAGCAAAGCTTATAGCGAGTCTACTGTACATACGCGATCAGCAACTCGACGAGCGCGAATACATTCGAACCGATGAGTTCTCGGTCGCGAATCTATGATTCTCGATCGAGTCCTATCGAAACGATCTGTCGCGCTCGTCGAATGACGGTAAGAGAGTTCCGTCAATCGAGCGTTTATATTTTTACCGAAAACATGCAATCTCGGCCAAAATTATTTTCTCTCTCTCTCTCTCTCTCTTTCTCTCTCTAGCTCTCTCTTGGAGAGTCGATTATAGTTACGCGATCGAAAATTCGACGAGCTCTGACATATTCGAATCGACGAGTACTCGGCCGAGAATACTAGATTCTCGATCGAGTCTCGTCGAAATGAATTGTCAGACTCGTCGAACGATGCTAAAAGAGCATCGTCGATCGAGCGTGTTCATCATCACCGAAAACGTGCAAATTCGGTGGCAAAGCACTCTCGCTCATGGCGAGTCTACTGTACTACGTACGCGATTAGCAACTCGACGAGCGCGAATACATTCGAACCGATAGGGTCTCGGTCGCGAATCAATGATTCTCGGTCGAGTTCTATCGAAACGAACCGTCGAGCTCGTCGAATGACGGTAAGAGAGTTCCGTCAATCGAGCGTTTATATTTTTACCGAAAACATGCAATCTCGGCCAAAATTATTTTCTCTCTCTCTCTCTCTCTCTCTTTCTCTCTCTCTCTCTAGCTCTCTCTTGGAGAGTCGATTATAGTTACGCGATCGAAAATTCGACGAGCTCTGACATATTCGAATCGACGAGTACTCGGCCGAGAATACTAGATTCTCGATCGAGTCTCGTCGAAATGAATTGTCAGATTCGTCGAACGATGCTAAAGGAGCATCGTCGATCGAGCGTGTTTATCATCACCGAAAACGTGCAATTTCGGTGGCAAAGCACTCTCGCTTATGGCGAGTCTACTGTACTACGTACGCGATCAGCAACTCGACGAGCGCGAATACATTCGAACCGATAGGGTCTCGGTCGCGAATCTATGATCCTCGATCGAGTCCTATCGAAACGAACTGTCGCGCTCGTCGAATGACGGTAAGAGAGTTCCGTCAATCGAGCGTTTATATTTTTACCGAAAACATGCAATCTCGGCCAAAATTATTTTCTCTCTCTCTCTCTCTCTCTCTCTCTTTCTCTCTCTAGCTCTCTCTTGGAGAGTCGATTATAGTTACGCGATCGAAAATTCGACGAGCTCTGACATATTCGAATCGACGAGTACTCGGCCGAGAATACTAGATTCTCGATCGAGTCTCGTCGAAATGAATTGTCAGACTCGTCGAACGATGCTAAAAGAGCATCGTCGATCGAGCGTGTTCATCATCACCGAAAACGTGCAAATTCGGTGGCAAAGCACTCTCGCTCATGGCGAGTCTACTGTACTACGTACGCGATGAGCAACTCGACGAGCGCGAATACATTCGAACCGATAGGGTCTCGGTCGCGAATCTATGATCCTCGATCGAGTCCTATCGAAACGAACTGTTGCGCTCGTCGAATGACGGTAAGAGAGTTCCGTCAATCGAGCGTTTATATTTTTACCGAAAACATGCAATCTCGGCCAAAATTATTTTCTCTCTCTCTCTCTCTCTCTTTCTCTCTCTAGCTCTCTCTTGGAGAGTCGATTATAGTTACGCGATCGAAAATTCGACGAGCTCTGACATATTCGAATCGACGAGTACTCGGCCGAGAATACTAGATTCTCGATCGAGTCTCGTCGAAATGAATTGTCAGACTCGTCGAACGATGCTAAAAGAGCATCGTCGATCGAGCGTGTTCATCATCACCGAAAACGTGCAAATTCGGTGGCAAAGCACTCTCGCTCATGGCGAGTCTACTGTACTACGTACGCGATTAGCAACTCGACGAGCGCGAATACATTCGAACCGATAGGGTCTCGGTCGCGAATCTATGATCCTTGATCGAGTCCTATCGAAACGAACTGTCGCGCTCGTCGAATGACGGTAAGAGAGTTCCGTCAATCGAGCGTTTATATTTTTACCGAAAACATGCAATCTCGGCCAAAATTATTTTCTCTTTCTGTCTCTCTCTCTCTCTCTCTCTCTTGGTGAGTCGATTATAGTTACGCGATCGAAAATTCGACGAGCTCTGACATATTAGAATCGACGAGTACTCGGCCGAGAATACTAGATTCTCGATCGAGTCTCGTCGTCATGATTTGTCAGACTCGTCGAACGATGCTAAAGGAGCATCGTCGATCGAGCGTGTTTATCATCACCGAAAACGTGCAATTTCGGTAGCAAAGCTTATAGCGAGTCTACTGTACATACGCGATCAGCAACTCGACGAGCGCGAATACATTCGAACCGATGAGTTCTCGGTCGCGAATCTATGATTCTCGATCGAGTCCTATCGAAACGATCTGTCGCGCTCGTCGAATGACGGTAAGAGAGTTCCGTCAATCGAGCGTTTATATTTTTACCGAAAACATGCAATCTCGGCCAAAATTATTTTCTCTTTCTGTCTCTCTCTCTCTCTCTCTCTCTCTCTCTCTCTAGCTCTCTCTTGGAGAGTCGATTATAGTTACGCGATCGAAAATTCGACGAGCTCTGACATATTCGAATCGACAAGTACTCAGCCGAGACTACTAGATTCTCGATCGAGTCTCGTCGAAATGAATTGTCAGACTCGTCGAACGATGCTAAAAGAGCATCGTCGATCGAGCGTGTTCATCATCACCGAAAACGTGCAAATTCGGTGGCAAAGCACTCTCGCTCATGGCGAGTCTACTGTACTACGTACGCGATCAGCAACTCGACGAGCGCGAATACATTCGAACCGATAGGGTCTCGGTCGCGAATCTATGATCCTCGATCGAGTCCTATCGAAACGAACTGTCGCGCTTGTCGAATGACGGTAAGAGAGTTCCGTCAATCGAGCGTTTATATTTTTACCGAAAACATGCAATCTCGGCCAAAATTATTTTCTCTCCCTCTCTCTCTCTCTCTAGCTCTCTCTTGGTGAGTCGATTATAGTTACGCGATCGAAAATTCGACGAGCTCTGACATATTCGAATCGACGAGTACTCGGCCGAGAATACTAGATTCTCGATCGAGTCTCGTCGAAATGAATTGTCAGACTCGTCGAACGATGCTAAAAGAGCATCGTCGATCGAGCGTGTGTATTATCACCGAGAACGTGCAATTTCGGGGTCATTAAGGGGGGGGGGGTCGTTAATTCGATTAAAAAAAGACCCTTTTTAACATTGTTTTTACAAGATACAGGCAATGTATTTTAAATTAACCGATCACAGATCACTGATCTCAAACGATAATTTACCAAGACGGGAGTGTGATTCCTCTTATTTTTATTTTTTTCAAAGGTATCTAAATAACACACATAAATAATTTCAACGCAAGTTGTTAATTTTTTTGCTTTTTTTCCCAAAATTTATCATAAATAAATAATAATACGTCATGGTTCTTTAAAAGACTTATTGTTACCAGCTTGAAAAAAAGTCTAACCAACACATTGTTGAGTGTTTCGAACCGTAAATACCCGACGTTCTATAGTTTATAAGTAATTGCTTTCAAAAACAGTTATGACGTATCATCATTTCTTTATGAGAGATTTTGAGAGAAAGGCAAAAACAAAAAAAAAATTCACAACTTGCGTTGAATTTATTGACATTTTTATTTACATTTCTCCCAAAAAAATGTAAAAAACACGAATGAATTTTTTTACAATGTAATCAAATTGTTTCAATTCACTCGATTGATTTTTTCGAGGTAAATTTGGCGAGAGACCCACGAGCACATGCACGCGCTGACCGAACCGAAAAACACTGGTGAGACTGTGAGCTCCCACATGCATGTACACGACCGTTCGCACACTGTTTTTTTACCGATCTCGAATACAAGCACGTGTCCCAGGCCCACGGTCTTCCAGGCCCGCAGACAGCACGGAGAAAGCCGAGAATGCCCGACGCACACGCACACACGAAACCGCTCCCACACCGATTCATCACGCGAGTTCCTTCGGTTTTCTCCGCCGCAAATATACTATTTTTCTTCTTTGTAACAAATCTTCGATCGTTCGTGAAGGCTACGCGAATTTGATAATATAAACACGATAGAAATGAATAAATGGAAGAATATTGTCAAATTGCGCGATGCCGAGTCATCCGCGAAATTTACGTAGTATACACGTCGCACATGAGAAATACCTGTATAATACGTGGATTTCGCGGATCACTCGGCTAAGCGAAATTATACAAGATTCTTCCATTCATTCATTTACATCGTGTTTATATCATCAAATTCGCGTGGCCGTCACGAACGATCGAAAATACGCCCAAAAGGAAAAGAATAAATGTATATATAGGAGTAAAAACATTAATTATCGGCCAAGTTTGGGTTTCACAATCGGGGATCATTTTGTAAATTACACAGTTTAGTGTCGGTGATGAAAAACACGTGCCATAATTTTTTCACATTTTTTCCTCCGTTTTTTAGCCACCGTTGAGTTTCGAATTCTTTCATTTGAAACTTTTTTGTTTTTTTTTTGAATTTGATTTTGGCGGCTTGAATTTGAAAAAAAAATTGAACTTTCCGAAAAAAAATATAGCCTAATTAATATGAGTGTAGAAGACTCTCTAAATCAGGATTATAATTTGAAAAGTCGTTTTTTCGCCATTGCCCAAAGTTCAAAAAAAAATGTTTACATATTTTTCAGGAAGCTGAGAAAATTTTACAGAACATATGTAATTTTTAAGATGAATTCTCTAAAAACACTCGTTTTTTTATTCCTCGAACTTTTTTCAAAAGGAATACGTTTCTTTCCAGATGGAGAAATTCAATCTAAAGGCTTAGAAAAAAAAGTAAATTATTAAGAAAAATTTTATGCAACATTTGAAATAATAATGTTATATAATGCGAGTACATTTATCAATATTTATTTAAAAAATATTTGTAAATATATTGAGAAATATACTCGCATTGTATAACATTTTTATTTCAAATTTTGCCTAAAATTTTTTTTTTCAGTGTTTTTTTTTCTCAGCCTTCAGATTGAATATCTCCATCTGGAAAGAGACGTATTACTTTTGAAAACAGTTCGAGGAATTAAAAAAAAAATATTTCAATTTTTTTTAAACTTTCGTAATCGTTCAAAAATCGGTTTTCATTTTTTAAATAGGTTTTTTTTTTTCCATTAAAAATGTAAAATTTTGCTTTCTACAATTTTTTTACAAAATTTACAAAATATTCGCAAATATATCTCAATATATACTCGCATTAACATTTTTATTTAAAATTGTGCATAAAATATTTTTGTCCAATTTTCATTTTTTTCTGAGCCATTGGATTGTGCCATAAGTGTGTTTCCAAAATGTACCTGTATTTATTGCTCCTTCGACGTAATTGAGGACGATTTTTTAAATTATTTTTATTCTCTTTCACCTCACTTTATCAATCACTTTTTGTAGGTATGAAATACCGCACTTCACGAATTTTTTAATCCAAATTCTTATATTTGTACACTATTTTTTCTTTACACATGAATAATACTATTACTCATTAAAAGTTCACGTTACGCGCAGTCGTCTGCTATATAGTAAAATCGCTTTTTACAACACATGCATTGAATACGATGAAGCTGGCAAAACGCGTATTGGCGGGTTTCGACAGCTCGCACGGGCGATTGTTTATTTTTTTCCTTCTCCTCTCACGGGCTTCAACGAAATGAAGGCACTGCCCCTTACAATGTAATAACACGCTGAGTTGATGAAACTGTATGCTTATACAAAAAAGACAAAAGCACTACTTATTGTAAAAGGCTCAGTGTTTCACGAAACGAACATTTTTGAGTGAAACTTCTTTAGGCACGTTGAGAGAAAATGTCTCTCTCTTCTCTCTCTCTCTCTCTCTCCCTGTCTCGCTCTCTCTTGGAGAGTCGATTGTACGTACGCGAGCGAAAATTCGACGAGCCCTGACATATTCAAATAGACGAGTTCTCGGCAGAGAATACTAGAAGATTCTCGATCGAGTCTCGTCGAAATAAATTGTCGGACTCGTCGAACGATGCTAAAAGAGCATCGTCGATCGAGCGTGCTTATCATCACCGAGAATAACGTGAAATTTTTGTGGCAAAGCACTCTCGCTTATGTATGTACGCGATCAACAACTCGACGAGCGCGAATTCATTCCAAACTATGAGTTCTCGGTCGTGAATTTATGATTCTCGATCGAGTCTCATCAAAACGAACCGTCGAGCTCGTCGAATGACGGTAAGAGAGTTCCGTCAATCGAGCGTTTATATTTTTACCAAAAACATGCAGTCTCGGCCAAAATTATTTTCTCTCTCTCTCTCTCTCTCTCTCTCTCTCTCTCTCTCTCTCTCTCTCTCTCTCTCTCTCTCTCTCTCTCTCTCTCTCTTTCTCTCTCTCTAGCTCTCTCTCTTGGAGAGTCGATTATAGTTACGCGATCGAAAATTCGACGAGCTCTGACATATTCGAATCGACGAGTACTCGGCCGAGAATACTAGATTCTCGATCGAGTCTCGTCGAAATGAATTATCAGACTCGTCGAACGATGCTAAAGGAGCATCGTCGATCGAGCGTGTTTATCATCACCGAAATAATAAAATAATTTTTTCCCCATAACCTTTGAGTAGAAATAAATTAGTCCCAGGTTTAAAAGTCTGAAAATTTTTCCACACGATCTAGGAATAAAAAAAAAGTATTTTGATCTTACACAGTCAGAAAGTGGGCCGACAATAAATTCTATTTTTTTTTATTAAAAAATATAAATTATTTTTTAAATTTTCAAAAATTAAAAATTTCAATGATAGTTTATTGTATAAAAAAAAGAAATAAAAGTAAAATGTATCTTGTAAATCATATCTTGCGCACATTTTCAGCCTTTGACTATCAAAATATGAGAAAAAAAAATTTTCACCCCGAGACATTTTATTTTTATCTTTTCTTTATCTACAATAAACCATCATTGCCATTTTTATCAAAATTTGGAAAACAATTTTTTTTTTTCATTACAAAAAAAATTTCATTTAGTCACTTTTTCGAAAAACGGTGGAAAATTTTTTTTCACGATGAATTGCTTTATTGTGTTACCAATGATGATATTCTGTCGGGGGAGGCTGAAAAAATTAAGTAAATAAATACATAAATAAGTACAGTAGAGCCTCGATTATCCGAACCCGTCGGGACCGGGCCTAGTTCGGATTATCGAAAGTTCGGATGATAGAAATGCGTTGTCGTAGATAGCGGTCTTACATATTGCATATGGGAAAAATAAGAAAAACGGGCAGATATTTTGAGCGATTTAACGTTATGCTTGTGTGTATCAATTGTAATATACAATTTTATGAAGGCATATATTACTGTTTTGTTTTAAATATTAAAACAAAACAGTAATATATGCCTTCATAAAAATTTAGTGTTTAATTTCAGGTTTTTTTTATCATAAATTGCTGAATTTTTGGCTGCCATATGGAAGCTACGCGTTTTTTTGCGGTTTATTCGTTCAAAAAGAAATTGATATTACGGACGTACAACAAATTATCTCGGAATCATGTTTATTTTATTTTTTCTTCAACCAATCTAAAATATATATTTTTTCATACGTTTGTAACGCTCTCGGGTAATATTCGTAGTACTCACTTTTTAACGACAAAGTCGCTTGGATAAATTATTATTGAACAGAAGAAAAAAAAACAAGAATCAGAAGTCTTGCATGGAACACGACGATGCCATTGTATTTATCTCTAATAGCAAATTTTTATAAATTATTCAGCCAAGTTTTATTCCGTGTGAATTTACAATTTTATCAACGATACGTATCTTTGTAGCAATTCTTAATGACCCCTTGCGAAATTAATTTGTCTTCGAGCATAACGAAGCTCGTTTTTTTTCGTTTGAGAGTACTTCTGTCGAGCGAACGTCGAAAACATCGGACGAGCAGCATTTCGAACGAAAAACAAACAAAAAAGGCATTTTTATTGTAAAAAAAAAAAAATCGCGCCATGGTTCGGATAATAGAACGTTCGGATAAAGCAAGTATACGTTCGGATAACGGAGGGTTCGGATAGTGGAAAGCCGTGTAGATGAAGTAAGAGACTCGATTTTTCACGATAAAAAAAATATTTCGTTGATTTAAGAAAAAATTTTGAAAAAAAAAATTTTTTAATTTTTGAAAAATTTTTTTTTTTCGAATTTGTTTTTTTAATTCTGAAAAAAATGTGATACATCCAAAATGATTGTATGCAACTTTTTACCCTCTTAGTAATTTTACGAAAACCCAGTAGTTTCAGAGGGAGACTACCCCTTATAAATATGGTCTTTTTTGCAAAAAGTTGAAATTCTTTGCGAAAAAAAATCATAAAAAAATTTCCAAAAAATGAGATTGAAGGTTGTACTCCCTGCTTCGAGTTTTTCACGGAAAAAAAGTTGAAAAAATTTTTTTACGAGATATGCGGGAAAATTTCCACCCTCCAAAAAAAGCCAAAAAATGACCATCTTTCAAAGTGCGTACCGGGCTCAAAAACAATCGAAAAAATTTTTCGAAAAAAGATAAATGAAGCAAAATATGTATTTTTTGGAACGACGCTTGGAAAATTGAGATATCTTCATTTTTCAAAGAGCGATACAACTTCTTGTGTGGCTCGGATCTGGGGCGAGTGTCCCCATACTTATGGACGGTAGTGTACATGTCAATATGATTCCAACGCAAGTTGTGATTTTTTTCGCCTTTTTTCTCAAAATCTCTCATAAATAAACAATGATCCGTAATTGTTTTTTAAAGCTATCATTTACGAATGTCATCAATTATCGTTGAGCCCAATCCAACTGTTTAAATAGATTTTACAGTACCTCGGAAATAACATCACTTTTTTGAACTGCAGAAAAGGTAGACTGATTTAATAAATGGTTAGCGTAAATGGGAGATGAAGATAGGGGAAAAAAATTCTGTTCAATTATAATCAACGATATTTTTAAAAAATATTATATAATGTACTTATATTTTTTCAAAATCTTTGTTTTTCGTAGTTCATAAGGAATAGCTTTCGAAAACAGTTATGACGTATTATTATTTATTTATGTGAGATTTTGAAAAAGAAGGGAAAAATATCACAATTGGCATTGAAATTATTGACATTTATGATTTCCATTCCTTTGGAAAAATATAAAAAACAGGAATTATACTCTTATTGTCTTACAATCATCGGTTGAGATCAGAGAATTCACTCAATTTTTTTCCAAAAAACAGTTGCGTTTCCGAGATGATTTGAATCGTGTATAAAAAAAGAACTTGAAAAAAAATGCTGAGGAAATTTGTTTCTAAATTTTTCTTTTGCTAGTTCGTGAGAAATAGCTTTTGAAAACAGTTATGACGTATTATTATTTATTCATAAGAGACTTTTGGAAAAAAGGCAAATTAATAAAAATTGCGTGGAATTGACATTCCTTTGAAAAAATAGAAAAAACAAGAGTTGCACTCCCATTGTGGTCTTAAAATTATCATTTGCGATCAGTAAATTCACCTAATTCTTTTTAAAAAAAACGGCGGTTTTGAGATAATTTGAATGCTGTGTAAACAAAAATTTTAAATACAATTTTTTTAAACATTTTTTTGTCTTTTGTAGGTTGAGATCATAGAAAAATCAGAAGAATATAAAATGGATAATTTTATTAATAAATAATACTACAGTAATGAATAAGGAGTAAGTGTGTGGGTGCAAAACGTACCTGTATTTCTTGCTCGTTCGACGTGAACGAGGACGATTTGTTTTCAAATTATATTTATTCCCCATTTCTTTCACGTCACTTAGCAATCATCCGGTAGGTATGAAATACCACACTTCACTAATTTTCGATTGCAAAATGTTATCTTTGTACACTATTTTTTTTATACACATATATATTACTACTTATAAAAACTTATAAAGTTCACGTTACGCGCAGTCTTCTGTAATACTAAAATCGCTTTGTCACGTGAAAACGGGACGTTGTACGACGAAGCTGGCAAAACGCCTATTGACGGGTTTTGACATTGGCATGGGCGGTTGTTTTTTTTTTCCCCCTTGCCTCTCTCGTCTTCAGCGAAATCATGGTAACTGCTCCTTACAATGTAATAAAACGCGGAGTTGATGAAACTGATGTGCTTATGCAAAGGAGACAAAAATTGTAAAAGGCCTAGCGTTTCACGAAACGAACATTTCTGCACCACCGAGCAGTGTGCATATGAAATATACTAGTTTTTTTGAAGTGAAACTTCTACATACATTAGGATTTTTTCTATTACGAAAAAGCGATACGGCCGCGTGGAGGGGATATGCACGAAAAAGCATTTTAAATAAAGGTCCCCGGAAATACCTGTGCAAACTTCAATCCATTCAATTTGTTAGTTTAGGAGTGATAACTGTTTGAAATTTGAATAAAATAATACACGCGTATATACAGATATACATATCGTTCGCTCCCTCTCTCTCTCCCTCTCTCTCTCTCTCCTTCGGGCTGGCCACAGACCGTTCGGACCTCGCGCTCGCTGTGAATCTTCTCATCGACAAGTATCACATGCAATTTTGCGGACAAATACTGCTCCGTCAATTTTGGACGTAGAGCAATAAACAAAGACTCGTTGTTTAGAGTTTTCATATGTCTAGTAGGTGTTGACCCAATTTTTTGGAAAATCGTTAAAATTCGTCAATTTTCACTAAAAACTTTCATTTTTAGTTCGAATTTTAAAATTTTTGGGTCTTTGCATTATAAATAAAGGTCCCCGGAAATACCTGTGCAAACTTCAAGCCATTCAATTTGTTAGTTTAGGAGTGATAACTGTTTGAAATTTGAATATAATAATACACGCGTATATACAGATATACATATCGTTCGCTCCCTCTCTCTCTCCCTCTCTCTCTCTCTCTCTCCTTCGGGCTGGCCACAGACCGTTCGGACCTCGCGCTCGCTGCGAATCTTCTCATCGACAAGTATCACATGCAATTTTGCGGACAAATACTGCTCCGTCAATTTTGGACGTAGAGCAATAAACAAAGACTCGTTGTTTAGAGTTTTCATATGTCTAGTAGGTGTTGACCCAATTTTTTGGAAAATCTTTTAAATTCGTCAATTTTCACTAAAAACTTTCATTTTTAGTTCGAATTTTAAAATTTTTGGGTCTTTGCATTATAAATAAAGGTCCCCGGAAATACCTGTGCAAACTTCAATCCATTCAATTTGTTAGTTTAGGAGTGATAACTGTTTGAAATTTGAATATAATAATACACGCGTATATACAGATATACATATCGTTCGCTCCCTCTCTCACTCCCTCTCTCTCTCTCTCCTTCGGGCTGGCCACAGACCGTTCGGACCTCGCGCTCGCTGTGAATCTTCTCATCGACAAGTGTATCACATGCAATTTTGCGGACAAATACTGCTCCGTCAATTTCGGACGTAGAGCAATAAACAAAGACTCGTTGTTTAGAGTTTTCATATGTCTAGTAGGTGTTGACCCAATTTTTTGGAAAATCTTTTAAATTCGTCAATTTTCACTAAAAACTTTCATTTTTAGTTCGAATTTTAAAATTTTTGGGTCTTTGCATTATAAATAAAGGTCCCCGGAAATACCTGTGCAAACTTCAATCCATTCAATTTGTTAGTTTAGGAGTGATAACTGTTTGAAATTTGAATATAATAATACACGCGTATATACAGATATACATATCGTTCGCTCCCTCTCTCACTCCCTCTCTCTCTCTCTCCTTCGGGCTGGCCACAGACCGTTCGGACCTCGCGCTCGCTGTGAATCTTCTCATCGACAAGTGTATCACATGCAATTTTGCGGACAAATACTGCTCCGTCAATTTCGGACGTAGAGCAATAAACAAAGACTCGTTGTTTAGAGTTTTCATATGTCTAGTAGGTGTTGACCCAATTTTTTGGAAAATCTTTTAAATTCGTCAATTTTCACTAAAAACTTTCATTTTTAGTTCGAATTTTAAAATTTTTGGGTCTTTGCATTATAAATAAAGGTCCCCGGAAATACCTGTGCAAACTTCAATCCATTCAATTTGTTAGTTTAGGAGTGATAACTGTTTGAAATTTGAATATAATAATACACGCGTATATACAGATATACATATCGTTCGCTCCCTCTCTCACTCCCTCTCTCTCTCTCTCCTTCGGGCTGGCCACAGACCGTTCGGACCTCGCGCTCGCTGTGAATCTTCTCATCGACAAGTGTATCACATGCAATTTTGCGGACAAATACTGCTCCGTCAATTTCGGACGTAGAGCAATAAACAAAGACTCGTTGTTTAGAGTTTTCATATGTCTAGTAGGTGTTGACCCAATTTTTTGGAAAATCTTTTAAATTCGTCAATTTTCACTAAAAACTTTCATTTCTAGTCCGAATTTTAAAATTTTTGGGTCTTTGTATTATAAATAAAGGTCCCCGGAAATACCTGTGCAAACTTCAATCCATTCAATTTGTTAGTTTAGGAGTGATAACTGTTTGAAATTTGAATATAATAATACACGCGTATATACAGATATACATATCGTTCGCTCCCTCTCTCACTCCCTCTCTCTCTCTCTCCTTCGGGCTGGCCACAGACCGTTCGGACCTCGCGCTCGCTGTGAATCTTCTCATCGACAAGTGTATCACATGCAATTTTGCGGACAAATACTGCTCCGTCAATTTCGGACGTAGAGCAATAAACAAAGACTCGTTGTTTAGAGTTTTCATATGTCTAGTAGGTGTTGACCCAATTTTTTGGAAAATCGTTAAAATTCGTCAATTTTCACTAAAAACTTTCATTTTTAGTTCGAATTTTAAAATTTTTGGGTCTTTGCATTATAAATAAAGGTCCCCGGAAATACCTGTGCAAACTTCAATCCATTCAATTTGTTAGTTTAGGAGTGATAACTGTTTGAAATTTGAATATAATAATACACGCGTATATACAGATATACATATCGTCGGCTCCCTCTTTCTCTCCCTCTCTCTCTCTCTCTCCTTCGGGCTGGCCACAGACCGTTCGGACCTCGCGCTCGCTGTGAATCTTCTGATCGACAAGTATCACATGCAATTTTGCGGACAAATACTGCTCCGTCAATTTTGGACGTAGAACAATAAACAAAGACTCGTTGATTAGAGTTTCCATATGTCTAGTAGGTGTTGACCCAATTTTTTGAAAAATCTTCGTCAATTTTCACTAAAAACTTTCATTTCTAGTTCGAATTTTAAAATTTTTGCAAACTTCAATCCATTCGGTTCAATACTTTAGGAGTGGTACCTATTTGAAATTTGTATATAATAATACATGCGTAGCTCTCGCTCCTACTCTCTCTCTCTCTCTCTCTTTCCCTATCTTTCTACGCGCGTCGTCGAAGAGACGACAGGCAGCGCTCAACGCTTCGAGTTGCTCGCGGATTTATCGCGAACTACGCGTTCTCCCTACATGTACTTACCGACAATAATTGCATGTAATTTTTCGGACAAGTACCACTCCGCCAATTTTCGACGTACAGCAGTAAATGAAGGCTTGTTGTTTAGGGTTTTTATCCGTCTAGTAGGTGTTGACCCAATATTTTGTAAAATATTTTTAATTCGTCAATTATTACTCAAAATTTTAATTTCTAATTATAATTTTAACATTTTTGGGTCAACACCTTATAAATAATGGTCTCTAGAAATACCTGTGCAAAATTCAATTCATTCGGTTTGATACTTTAGGAGTGGTACCTGTCCGCAATTTAACATGTACTCTGCATTACCATCAGAGAGGGTAAAACAGTGCTTTCACATGCTCTTAACACTAAAGAGTATTAATATTTTTTTCTTGCAATAATAAATATTGTAAAATATATTCTTAAATGTAACTCATTTTCTTGGTCGAGAGACTGACCAGACCATATCAAAGGAATACTAAAGTATAGTTGTATTGTAGAGCCAGGAAATATTGGATGTGTATATAGCTATGCTTTATTTTCGCATACCGTAGCAATCAGGTGAGATATATATATATACGATCATAAAAATCTCGAGTATGAAATGAAAATAAATTTCCATTGAATATCTGAGATTCAATTAAAATTTTTTTCATTCCGCTAGCCGATGGATACGATTAATTTGACTGATAATTATTAGTCAAATTTTTCGTCGAGACAATAATTCACTGGTCAACTCATGCTAGATTAATTTTATTACCTACGAATCACACAAATAATATTCGTTTGGGGCCATATACTCGATACGTGTTCAATAAATTTTATATGCGACTGTTAATTGCCCATAAATGGTTGCTTATTCAAACTAATTTTATTTGATTTAAATAAATTTCGTTTCAATCAACGTACCTTCGATTTTTTCTGTACACATCGAGCGGATATATATTGTCTTAGCTGGGAATATTTATCTCTGGGCATAGCTAAATATGTATGAGATATAGGTATACGATGAATTTTCGTTTGAGCATTCGAAGACTCTGTGGACCACACCTACAATTCAGAAAATATATGTAAATCCAATGAGCCCAAAACCTTGTAGCTGTCTGTTAGCCCTTCGCTTCTTCTTTCTGTTTATTTTTTTGACATTTTCGAATGACTAATGATTGCGTTTGCCTGATGGAAATCGGTTTTTTTTAAATGTCATTTCATTTTTTGAGTATCTTCTCCTATTGGAACATTCTTTCACTATAAGGGCTTCGAAGGCAAATTTATTTTGAGACTCGACATTTTTTTCCAATTTCTACATTCTGTATAATTATTCGTTAATTTATTATTTCAAATAATAAATTGTCTAAATTTAATCAAGTGAATTAATTTGTAAATTACACAGTGGACAATAGCTGATCAAAGCATTGGTTTTCTGTGGAATAAAATCTTTATTTTATTCTTAGTTTTCATTGAAGAATATTTTTGAAAAAAAAAACTCCAAAATCAACAACGGGTAATTTTGAAACGTTAAAATAATTAGACAATTTTCAACGATCATTAAAATTTTAATTTTTCAGGATCCCTCCTTTCCGTTCATTTTCGAGACTACTGCACCGGAAATTCCAAAAGAATTCAGATTTATAAAGCGAAACATACAACATAGGTATTTTGAGATTTATGAGATGCTATGAAAGTATAGTACCTAGGGATAATGACGATGGTAAACGGCTTCACTGATACGAAAGGAATGGATAACGTGAACCATGATAAGTATATTTATGCTTAACTGGTTTATTTTATGAAATAGTTCGCACGCGTGATTGCAGAATACGCATTAGTGAACCGCTCTACGTATAAGTCAAAGCCATTAACATACATTATTTTTAAGTCGTGGTTTGAAAAACCTCGAAAAGTATAATTATTTCATATTTCTGTCAATAACTGACACTGTGTGTAACATCAGCAATGAGCGAAGCTTGATTATGTGCACTTGTCTCTTAAAATGACATCTCAATAAATCCTCGCTGTTCTTACAAACTTGGAAAATTATTACGAGTGCTACGATATATTTATCCCGAGAGATAGAAAACAAAAAGATTATCCTCCTCGCTCTCCTTACTCCGAGTATCCCGTCGCTCATCGTGGTATGCGAGAAACGTGGAGGTGGGAAGTGAGTGCCCGAGAAGGAAACGGACACAGAAGAGCCAGAAAAGCTCGTAGCCACTGCTTACATTTGATGCGCCAAGTGTGTATGTGTGTGTGTGTGTGTGAGAGGGAGAGGGAGAGAGAGAGAGGCGTCTTATTTATTACCTCTCGCCTCTCGACAAGAAACCCACCTTCTACACGGTCACGTTTGTATATACAGCGGTCTCCACCCTCCCATCCACCTTGCACTTTCATAAGCTCTCTATACTCAGTCGTCACTCTTCGGGTCACGGAGAGAGGCGCCTTCGCTTTTCATATAAACCTCGGTACACTCTCTCGAAATACATATATAGACTTCTTGAACTTCCTCACTCATTCTATATCACTGTTCTGTTGCACATATTATAGCAGAAGAAAATTTCAAAAGCTACAGTGTGATTAAAAATTGATGGATTTTTTTTTTTTAATTACATAAAAATTAACAATCAAATGCAAAAAAGTCTGACTGAAAAAAGTGTGACTGCAAAAATTTTCAAACACTTATAACACTCTGTTGAAACTTGTTTACAAAGATAATGGCTTGTTACAGGTATGCTTGTGCGTACCACGGGGTCCAACAGACGAGCAGCTATAACCCACTGCAGTACTTTCAATTTCATCGTTATTGGAAATTTTTTAGTTTTTCGCAATTGGCTCTGGGATTGATGTATAATAAAGGAAAATACGCTGCTTGTTCTGCAAGGACCTCTATACATCTCGTACGTATTGCTAGCATACTGCACAGCCACATCCCCTCGTGTCTTATCTCTCACTCTCGCATACGTAATCAGTCGACGGAAAGAAGCCGACATAGCCCAAGATATAAAGTCACAAGAAGAGTAAGAGAATGAGGATGCGAGGGTAAAGAACGAGAAATAGAATGAGAGATAGGGGAATAAGAGAGTGAAAAAAATAGAGAAAGAAAGACAGAGATGGAGAAAAGGATGTGGGGAATGGTCTCTCACTCAAGCGAGAGAACAAGAAAAAATAAAAAAAAATACAGCACGATATTGTATAGTTGTATAGAGGAGAATGAGAGTGAAGCGAGGGTGAGAGAGGCTCAGGGGTGAGCTCGGGAGTGAGTCCGGAGCCTGGGCTTAGTCAAATGCACGCGCTCCGGGGGATCTCTGCATAACTTGTCGAGTGCAGCTCGCGTGCTCTCTCGTCCGTGTGCTTGCTTCTCTTTTGTTTTCTATGCTTGGACGATTCGGGCGAGTCGCGGGGAGGCATCCCCGGATAATATGATTGGGAGTCTGCCTCGTCGTAGTGCACACTTCGTCTTCGTGGACGACCTCCTAGTCGCCGAGTCCATTCGTGAATAAACCGTCCTCATATGATTTTCAAAACACATAACCAACCACAGCTTCGCGTGCCTGACCAGATCGGGATTCATCGCCCAAGATTGACGTAAGATTAATACGACTGACCTTTATCGCCGCGATCAACGAAGTTCCGATGTACCGTATATATAGGATCCTTCAATCGGACTTTCGTAAGTCTTTTGTGTCAGACCTGTAATTATTGGTGAGAGGTATCGTGGATCGGTACTACCAATTATTTATTCGGATATAATTACAAACCAAATCCATAACCGGCAGAGATTTAAAGTTATTGAGCTCGGATGAATAGTTGAACGGATGTGTATAACCGAAGTGAAAGAAAATTAAAAGTATAATGGTTTTAAAAGTAATTGACAATAATTTTTAAAAAATTACTTTTTTCGTAATGATTATTCATATACATTTTTAAACATTAATTTAACAGCAACTCAGGCCAGGTAAAGCTTGCCTGAGAATCAATTATTTCTCGCGTTCAGAGTAACAAACGTAATATCGTACATTCCATTTGGGTGATGTTGAATTATTGCACAGTTCGTTCTATTGAACTATTGTTTACGTATATAAATGTTACAACAACATGCATGGGAAATTTCGCTCACCCAACAAATTTCACTCTACATGCCGATTTACCGTACTCGAGATATTCATACGTCGTGCTTGACACTTTTGTGTAATCTGCAAGCTCACATGATGTACGCGAGAAGCAACAGAATGAAAATATAAGAGAGGGTTGAGAGAAGTCGGGGCGATGAGGTTGGAGGTCGAGCGAGATTTCGTCGGGACGTGTGCGTGGTGTTGGGGAACGAGTTATCCCAGTACAATTTTTCCCCGTGGCCCCGTGACGTGAGAAGACCATTAAGCTGTTAAATCGTGGGGTCAAACACCGTTGCAAAAGCGTGTAACCGAATCTGTCCGCGAATTTTCGGTACGCGCCACACGGCCTCGCCTCGTCATATGAGACGTGCGATCTTGCGACCCTATGGTCTTTTCTGCATTGCCGTCAAAACTAAATGTATACATATATATGTTTCTTTTTTTTTTCTGGTTATAAATATATATACACAATACATAAATATAATAAGCGCATCCAGAAAAAAGTTCAGGAGAGATCCTAAAGCATGGACCAGACGTGGAGTAGGTATATAAAATACAACAACATTTATATACAACACATATACTTTGTCTATACAAGTATGAGATCTCGAGGCGTCGTTCTCACACGCCTCTTAAAATGCCTTTCCCACAGGTCGCTGGTCCACGATCCCTTGTCGCGCGGTTTCGTATATAGCATACAGAAGAAACACGTATACTATATACGCAACACAATTCTGCTGGGTCTGAAGAAAAGCACAAAAGCGATGTGGATAATCTCGCGTGCATTATTAATTACAAGATAGAGTGAGAAAAGCATTACTGTATAGAATGAAAGGCGAGGGTGCGAGAGGCCGAATGTGGAATGAAGGAATTAAATTAAAAAAAAAAAAAACAAGTGAGATACATGAGTGGTATGGGTGTGTTAGGAACATGTACTGGCTATGAAAAACAAGTGAAGGGAAACTAAAAAAAAAAAAAAATCATAGCTATAAATCATTCGGAAGTGCCTTGTAGGAAATGAGACAGAGAAAAAGAGATACATGGCGTTGAGACTGAAGAGGGGCGTTTTGTGCATCGCGAGAAAATTAACGTGACTCAACCGCAAGCAAGATGTATATTTACAAAGTTCGAGATAATGTCGAGTGAGAATGGGCATATGAATATTGTGTATAATAGATACGCATAAAGAACAAAAATGATTTACTGAATAAATTTTGATCGATTATAGGAAAAAAGACGTTTTAAAATGGACTTGGAGTTGAATAAATAAAATCGGTTTGCGATCTATCTATTCTGTATATTGCCAATTTGCTTCTTCAAGTCTTTTCATGTGCCATAAGCAGGCTAATTACCATAACAATAATAGCTCATGTAGGAAGATCGATAACGCCTGAGATTTTGAAGATGAATCCTGATCCTTACTCTGTTGATATTGTTATAGAGTCTGCTTAAGACCGAAAATAACAAGATCAGTAAACCATCAAGGCATATCAGCCGCAAATTGGACTTTTTTTTTGCCTCGGCTTTGCATAAGTGGGTGAATTTATTTCAATAAAATATCCTTTCATATTGACGCCATTGATTTTTTTTTCGTTCGAATGAACCTATTTTAGTCCGTTTAAGCAATCGTCGAAATATTATATGAGCTGTTTAAAAAAAAAACTGAGGTTCATCGAACGAATTATTACGAAGCAATATCGGATTTTATAGGTTCGTAGATATTCCTGCAATTCTGAAGTGTAGCACAAAGTCGTATACCCGGAAAAGTTTGAGCAGAGGATAGCGTAGCTTCGATGAGCTTTTCGACTGATATTACAGTGGGGAACGATCGAGCACAGGGTAGATATGCTTAGGAGAAATGATAGCCGCGGAGTCGAAATGGTTCTACAGAACTCTTTCCCCACTGCTGCTTCCCCCGTAGTCACTGAATTATTCGCCCACGAGTCGTTGGCCTCAAAATCCATATCTCTGCTCTCCAGATCTATTTCTCCTCAATTACAAGGAAAATTCAATTTATGTATCCCCGAGTTGTTTTACGATCTCGCGACTCACGAGAGCTCATCGCAGTAGCAAGACGAGATATACCGAACATTTATGGTTGACAAGACGTGTATAGTGCCGAGATCCAGATCGAATCGCGAATTATTATTCACGGATGAGGAAAGCCGATATCTCGCGTCGATCGCTCTCGTCGTTGTGGAAACGAGATGAGGATACTCGTTGATCGAGTTGGGAGGATCAACTCGAACGATGTCGTTATATTATATGCACTGTATAGGGATGATATTTATATAACGAAGCCAGGCACGGATGCACCGGCGCCAGAGGAATGGTTTTCTCGTAATTATTAATTAGCATGTTACGAACCCGATAAATTTTATCATGGCGTACGTATATAGAGTGAAGAATATAAAAAAAAAAGAGTGAAATGTTATTGCAAACGTGTAGCTACCACGAAAAACAGGGACATGAATAGGACCAGGGCTCTGATCGCGCAGAGCTCCGGTTCAGTCAATTTTTTTACAGTCACCTAAATTCAGAACGTTTTCTTTCTTGCGTGGTTCTTACCCTAAAATGGGAATCAATTGTGGAGAACATATCATCCAAAATTGGATTTATCTGTTTTCGGCCAATTTCTTCGAGTAAAGATACCCAATACTTAACGTTGGGATGATGCAACGTCTCTTGATACAGAAAGTAAAATGGTGGTTCACATTTGCACCAACTCCTTTATAAGCACCTGCATCTCGTGTCCACAAGACTCTCGAAGTTTGGCCGAAGCTAATTAGCATAGCCGGTATTTAACTGTCCCGCTATCTCTCAAAGCCCAGCCACGGCAGATAAAAGTTATATCTCTTAAATAAACTTTCATATGTATACGCATACTCGAATATAATATACATCGAGTATAGTTTAAAAAATGCTGCACTTTGTCGGATAGCTATAATTCATCGTCTGTTTTGCCAGAGCAAGGAACACCGGGAGCAGGTATATATATAATCGTTCGAGACTAAGAAAATGTGGATGGTGTTGATAACACAGTCTACCGACTCGCCCAGTTCGCGTTCCAAGGACGATTGTCCAGGCTGATTTTTTCATGAACTCGTGATAAAGAGGGTAGTAATAATCAGTGAGAGAACGCGGAGAAATTCTCTTGTATTAAATTAGGCTGCTTAGCATCTGCCAAGCAGACCTATAAACCGAGAAAGGGGGAAGGGTGACTCGTGGGAATGCCTCTAGCTCGATAAATTTTGTTTCTTCCGTCTCGTTAATTTCGTGTTTATTACAGGAGTTTCCGTTACATTGTGTGTCTAGCACATTTTATATAGTATGCATATATAGCTATGTGGTATTTCATACCATTGCATATGGTATGAGATACCAGCATATATTTATCTTTAGGAAGAGAAAAAATCGGAAAAGGAATATGTGCAATTAAGGATTACACTTTGTCGTAATAGGTGTATACTCGAATTTTTAATAAAATAGTCGAAACCTCCTAAATTTTCTGGATGTCCGTCCACTTTCATCTGTTATGGTGATAGTGTCATATCAACTACTCACAAACAAAAGGCCGTTTAAAATTTTGATTTATTGAATAAATATTATATACAAATTCAGAGGTTGAGTATTGTATGTAAACAAATTTTATGTTAAGCTACTTTTATTCGAAAATTTGGCAAATAAAATAGTTACCCGTTCAGCTCGAAATACCTTTTTTGAAAGCCGCTACCGGGAATGTATTTGACTTTCAAAATGAAATTGAAATCAATCGTGAAATGATCTGAAACAAATTTTTTTTAATTCCCGAAATTCTTTTGTACTACCATTTGTTATTCAGGAGCTTGTATGAGATAATTATATGTATGGCGCAGCATTAAACTCCACGGGTAAAAAAATTATTCCCTAGGTTTTTTTCTTGTCCCCGCATTCTTTAGTTTCTCGCGTACCTGGCGTTGCGTATATAGCTACCGATCTTGCTGTCAAACAGAAGGACGCAATCCATATTCCATAACGTGTTCAGATCCTGTGAATTACGCTCATTTGCTTGCTAGAATTTTTGAATATTGTGTGTGCTCACGTACGAGGGATTGTCAAGCGAATCCGTAAAAAATCGTGCTTAAACGCTTTCACCAGCGGCCGTAATAACGAAGCGAGGAAAATCGCTAAAGGGGCAAAAACAATATAGAAACGGTGTTATAATATACGTCAGCAAAATCGCGAGTACGATTTCGCACGGGTATACCAGGTTTACCGTCACAAAGGTGGAAGAACCCGCGTGTAAACATAGTTCGCTCGAAGACCGAATAAAAATCTCATTTCCGTCTCGGTAAATGTATATCGTTGTTTTTTAGCCAGAGAGAGAGAGAGAGAGAGAGAGAGAGAGAGAGCTTTTCGAGGGTGGCGTACAAACGCGTTTGCGCTTTAGCCGCGGTTTTCGGAGTTCTGCCCATATTATGTGTCGGTCGCCTGCCTAACCGCGTGCACGTATATAATTTTCCTCGGGTCCGTAAGCGATCGTAAAACGAGCTTAAATTAAAGCCACTCTCCTTCTTACCCCATACCGTGGCGTCCTGTCTCGACGAAAGCTATACAACGATGCAATATGCTAAATGTGTTTGTACACAAGTGTATGTATACTTATAGTACGGCCAAAAGCAACGAACGCCTCGGAGTTCATGAGATTCATTCGACCGGGCTTTTATCCAGACGGAAGTGGACACTTGGCACCTCTGATTTTGGTACAAATGTGAGAATATACATGGATATTATACATATCGTATGCAATTGAGCAAGACCGGGGTTAACTTTGCGCATTTTACGCACCTAAGTTCAGAGTAAATTTTCCTCGAAAGTGATGGAACGATCTATACCGATTTCTGTAATGACATTAGTTTCTCAATCCTTCATCCATTATTTCCTCGCTTACACTCTGTTTGCAAAGGAAAACATAAAAATCAATAACAATAAAAATTCTCTCATACACTTCAAAATAGAAAATTGAACTCACCAGTATTTTCTTCATTTCATACTTTTCTCATTCGCGTACGTATTTCTCAACATAAAAGATTCTTTGTTCAAACCGACGAGATTGACCCTGTATATCCCTCAATCTTGGCACTATATATGAGAGGATTTTCTTTCTTATAAACATGGCGCATGGTATATCTCGCTTTCAGTAGGCTGCTTCATTCATTTTTTTTTCTTTTCAATTTCATACGCTGGCCTCGGAACAGAATCCAAATATATATATCATTTTATCTATACATACGGATTCGCTTTACTCGCGCCTCTCCAAGCTCACAAACCAGCCTTGCTGCAATCATTTTTCCTCCGAGACGAGTTCGAGAAGGAAAAAAAAAGACCCGGACCCGAGTGAAACACGAACGTTACCGTCTCGGTCATCGCTCTATGGGATAACGTGGAAATCCTGTTTTCACAATATACATATTGTATAACTGGTTCGGTGATAACTGACGCACAAATATATATATGTATGTACAGAGAGAGAATCGTATGCGTATACATACGTAAAACGGGACTGATATAGAGACAACGGTGGCGATGAACGCCAAGCTGGAGAATGAGATCAAATAAAAAAAGTGTTCAAAAATCAAAAAAAATGAAATAAACGAGGAGACTTTCGGAGCGAAAGAATGAGAACGCGAAACGAGATTGCTGGCCACGAGTCAAAACTTCAGCTGGGTAAAGAACACCCCCCTTACTTTGGTGTATTATATATATATATCTATATAGGGCTCAGAGTCAGAAGGACATGAATCGTATGAGAAACAAAATTCGAGACACCCCTGTCCGACTCTGAGTCAATCGATGTATGCATGCCCGGCAATACCCAAGGGAAGCCCTCGAGTGTGAGCCGCATGGTTATTTCCATCCGGTTTCCAGATGCATCTCTTATATGTTCCTATCTCACGAGAGAGTCGCGACGGACGACGAGAGCTTGCCTGATCAATAAAACATTCATTGTCGTGCTCCTGCCACCCGATGAAACGATACAGAAGACTATACGATGCATCCGAACGGTATACTGTCCATCGATACTATACGTAATATGCAATTTATACACATATATATACGAGGCACTCTGCGTGAAGTTACGTAAATCTTAGCTTCATTCACCACACTGCTCGTAAATCCTCCCTTTTTTTGTCACAGATCTTGGATCGAAAATTGTGCAAAACGATCGACGCTCGTATAGCACTTATAAAAGAAACTGATTGAAGGACGGGATTATAAAGAAAAAGTTTTCGGCTGTCTTGTAGAGGCCGCGCGGTAAAAGTTGTTTCCTGACATTGAGAGCATATTTAAAAAAAAAACGTATTTTCACCGTTAACCGATATTCGGCATTACTATATCTTACTTATATGTGGTTGAATTCTAACTAACGTAATTTTTTGTCTATAAATGTTGCAGAATCATTACAAAATATTATTCATGAAAAAAGAATCGTAAAGTGTAAGAAGGAAATGAAGAAAAACGTGGAACTCGAATATTTTCACTATTGTAGAAAATAACTGTTAACTGCTCACAAGCGACTCTCAAGCAATTCGGCAAAAATAAAATTTTGATTTTACAAAAAAAATCTATAAAAACGTGGCAGAGTGACTCTTTACAGCTGGAACGATGGAACAAAAAATCGACTCCCAAAAGCTGAAGGGATGAGGCGCGAGTCTACCAGTTAGTCAGAAATGTCTCATGTCCCCCATGAAAAAAAGTATACTTCAGATATATAAAAAATATATCTCTATATATAGCGGCAATAAGTTCTATATCTCTTATATATCTTGGATATATATCTGCTCGATATATCCGGCAGGATATTATAACAGATATATAATAAATATATTGCGTAGTTATAAAAATATACTTTGCGGCAATAAGTTCGATATATAAGATATATCTCGTATATATCTTGTAATATACTTCTTTTCCATATGGGGTATAATATATGTATATAATATATATACCCGAAATTGACTGCCTCCGTCGCTTTCGCGACTAACCGATTCCTTTATCTGTCATACGAACGCGCCCACCGCGGATATTATCGCAGTACCACATATCCTCTGTTCTCTCTCCCGAGCGGCAAAGAAATTGAACGCGGGAGATCGTTGAACAGGTATAGGCCTGGTTATCCGCATTCGATGTGAAAAGAGACGAGACTGTCTTCCTTATTATGTACCGTACCGTCATTTTATTCCTACCGATCGAAATACGAAATGTCTGTATTTATGCACCCTGTTGCACATCTCATCTCGCTCTACCGTTATACAATTGACCTTATCACGATGCAGATTGGTAATACACGCGTATATATACGTGCATCACCGGGGGTTATGCCTGCATACATTGGGTTCGCAAATTTTCTTCATTGTGTACGAGAGATCCGCCGCAGGCCGTACACCGCTGCGCTACAAGGGATATGAGAAGAGAACAGAATCGTTATCTTGTATGGATATGTGCGTATACATAAATATACTCCTGTTGCAGGTTCGAGAGTGTGCTCGTTCCATTATCAGGAGTCAGACGGAAAGGTTAAGGGCGATTGTGGGGTACAGGAACGTATAAATATACATATACACACACATACATGCATACATATTGGGGTACATTTCCCACGTGTACATCGATTACATAGCCACGTCTGAGACAAGCAGCAGAAGCAAGATCCGAGAGATCCTTTCCATTGTACCGAGTACACGTTCATAACCATATAGTTTGTGCTTCAAGTATAATAAGGCAGACCGGGCAACACGAGGGCAATCGCAACGCTCGTTTTGTATTCTCCATGATATCGGCAGACTGCTTTCTAGCCCATTGTTACGTTCACCGAGAGTAGCACCTATTTACTCAAAAAATGGTTTCCACCATACGACGTTTCTTCATTCTTCATGACAATTGACTCTTAAGGGTTTTTCGAGCTGAACAGTTTGGGGCTAAGGGACTGTGTTACTCCTCGTTAAGAAAATGAACGATCTTTCATTATCGATAAATCTTTTTTCTTTTCGTTAAATGCCATTGGATAAAAAATTGGCACGTGGCAAAAAGGGTTTCGTCTGTGCTCTGTCTTTCCTATATGCCTATATATGCACATAAACAAGTATAGTTACCGTAGGAAATTGACGCCCCCGCAAAACGCCAACAACTGATTTCGAACGGGCATCTCTGCTCCTCACGCTTTGTCAGTTCAATCCAAATACCGCAATAAACCTATGTGACTTGTTATGAGATAATATATCGAGAGACGTGACGGCAACTCGACGCCGAGTAATAAAAGAAAAGTAGAAAGATAGAGCGCGATGCAGCCGTACTCTCTTTTATTCCAATATGTGCCAGATATACGTCTTGGGACCTGTCATTATACGTAACATAAAGTCTATTTATATGTAATGCATGTATGCGCATATCCATAATATAATACTCTCGTGAAAGTCTCTCTGTTGTTCTGTACGGAAGCGAGAACGGTTGCACTGCAAATTAGCCGGACGAGCAAAGTGCATCCGGATAATGCATCGTTCTCGCACCGTCGTGAGTATATAGTAGTAACAGCAAGGCAGTTAAGTATAGTAGCTCGGTAGAGGATAATCGAGATGAGATCCTATCTATCGAGCGATAATTTAACCCGGCAAATAAGGCGTGTAGCATAACGAGTAACGAACACGCCGGTAGCGATCTTATCTTGTCGTACATAAGCCATTTTATTTTATTGTACACGAAGTTCATTAATAATTTATTAGCACTCATGGATACAGTATATTTAAATCAACTCTTAGGCACATTCTCTTCTTGTCTTTTCATAATGATGTCCACGAATTTTGATTTCATCGGTTCAGCAATAAATTTGTTCAACCTCCAATATAACCCCGTCTTTCCTTATTCGATGGAGTAAATAAACAATTGTAATGAAACCGGCAGTTTGTTTTCAGTTTAGTGAAACTATAGTCATGACTGATAGTTAGAGCCTTTTTAATCCCAAATAATCGTTTAAAAATCAATTTTATCGATAGAGGCAGGTAAAAGTTAAAAATTCTAATTATACTTCCAGATTGGAATACCCAGAAAAATTAGTTAGCGACATTAATTTCGGCGATGTTTTTCACGTTATTTTATTTGCTTAACTTTCCATGATATCTCGCTTAAAAACAAACAAATTTCCTCCATCCAATCGTTCAACCTAGGCATCAGACTTGGATTTAACACCTCTTTATGGACGTTATGTAACAATCACGGCATGCATGCAACACGAATGATACTCAAAATGGGTGACTAAAGTGTATTTCGGCATTCATGCTGACAGCGAAAAGTATGAAGGAAATTAAAAAGATGGCACGAGAGAAACTGGGAGATGGTGAGAGACAGAGAAGAGCTTGCACGATGAAATGCATATGAAGAGGCAGCGCACGCGATGAGCTGTCCGCGGCACAACGCGCTTCTAATATTTCCTCGTGCAACGTGCTCCGACTTCTCGAGACCTACGGGGACCACCAGGATCGCAACGTCGTCGCCCCGAAGTATTACGTGTACATACCGGTTCTCGCTCATATATACTCGTATATATATACGCCGCGGTTATTATATACGACGCATCGCAGCTTTTACCGGTGTAGATAACCGCGCGCGAGTGCAACTGTGTCGAAAGAGATTCTCGCACAGTGGCTGCGCGGATGAAATTCTTCGATGATTATTATTTTTGTAATGCATTTTATTCGAAAGTCCGGCTCGGATCGATTTGAGAGATCTTACTGCTGTATTGGGTCCGAAAAATAAATTATTTTGTTGGTAACACTTTTCGAAAGCGTGAGCTTTTTGAGAAGAATGAGCTTTTTGAGGAAAAAGAAGCCTTTACTGTCTGCCCTTGAAATAGCTCATCAGCTGTTAGTTAAAAAATTTCCATTTTATGTAACTGGTAAACTCGAAACTTCTTAACGACGAGAGCCATATATAGGAGACGTGCACATGTTGGTTTTTTTTCTCGACTTTAGTTGTCTTCTCCTTTTAAACTGTGAATCTTTGCACCCCCTCGAATCAAAGTTCTCGGAAGATGTTGGTACGGGAGAGAGAGAGAGAGAGAGAGAGAGAGAGAGAGACGAGTGAAAAACAGCTAAAATCCGCGTGGGACGTTATTTATTCCAGCGCAACGCGAAACAGAGAAAGGCATAAAGAGACTCGGGTATATGGTGGATCCCTCCGAGTTAGCTCGTCTCGTTCATCGCTCGAACAACCAAAGAAAGACTATAGAAAATTTACAGAACTCACGAACACACGCGCAAGAAACGAACGGACTTGCATCTCTCGTTTGCTCAGCTCGCCTTCCTCAATTCCGGGGCCGTCACACACCGCGGGAGGCCGAAATCCGCTTTGTCGTCTGTAATAAAACTCGAATAATCACCCATGCCACGAATCGCGTTACGAGCGAGCGAGGGAAAGAGAGGGAGAAAAAGAAGAGAGAAAAAAAAAGAACAAGTGTATTTACATAGAAAGAATGATCGCGGAGTGAAAAGGCGTGTAATAGCGGCAAGCCTTAAGCATATATATGTGTGCACAATACGTGTATCAAGCACCAAAGCCGCGAACGGTCACGCACGCTTTATCCACTAATTAGAATAAATTGCCTGGTGACGAGATCCTGACGTTATCGAGACCATGTATCTCTACTTTCGTTGCGGGTTTCGTATACTCTCATTTTACGGGTCTTCCTCTCGCGCATCTCTTTCAAAAGGGGTACAGTCATTTTACGATGTTTCGACGCATTTTTTTTTTCTTCTTCATTTCCTCAACGAGCAATTACGCGGGCTTCTTCGTCAGTTCTTTTGTTTTTTCATGTATTAAATATCGCATTTCATAAAAGCATATCATGGCAGAATCGCACATGCTTCCGGGACGAATGAACCATGATATTGAATATTATACGTTCAAGCGATGTGTACGAGAAAATACATTAATTAATGTACTTCGGAATTCAGACTTTGAATATAAATAAGTCTCGAACATTTTAAGTTTTAAGATCCTTATGATACCAAAAGACGCAGCAGCGTCTCGACGCTGAGTAATTTTCATTTTTAACTTTTCATTCTTAGCTTTCATTTTGCACTTTAAAGATTTCGGATATTCTTGTGTGAAAAATAACCCTTGTGAAAGGGGAGCTTCGACAAAAAATACTAAGAGGCGTCCCAATCGACTTTAACGGCACATTCGTAAGTTACCGGATAGATTCTACTTCATTTTCCATTGGCGGGATGAAAAAATTATGGGAAGGTGGACGATGAGAGAAAACATAAAGATAATCCGTCGAAAGGTTCAGGACGATAATTTACAATTTTTGCACTTTTCGGATTCTGAGAGTAATATGAAAATTTGAGATTAGAGTTTTTCATTTTCTGTTGCACTTGAAAAGTATTTATTGCTTGTCGTGCATTACAGTATCGAAACTAAATAGTCCGATGATTCAAACACAGTCAATATGGGGATTATGCATCGTGAAAACTGACTTTTTTCCTTGGTTCACTATTCTACGCCAGTTTTTTGTATGTATCCTTTAATCTCTACTAATGCGGCGTATAGCAACCTTTTTACGAATCCCTCCGATTTCAAGGATTTCGCCCACCGTACGAGCTATGGGTTCGTTCTGCGGACCAATTAACCTTTCTTGCTGACATTCCATCTTTCTCTCTCTGCCTTTCTCGCGATCCGCCTGGATCCTGGCAAGTGTAGTGCAGGACTCCGGTTTTCTGGATCCAATCGGGATTGAGATTGAAAGGGTGGCTTTTCGGACGCCAAAGCAAAGAAAGGATCAGACCACCAACGAAAGGTATGTGTGCATGTGTGTGTGTGTGTGTGTACGGTGCTATACTCTCTAGCTCACCGATGCCGAACGTCTTTATTGGCTACTGATATTAGCAGCCGTCAGCCATCGGATTAAAAGCTGTAGCAGACAGCGCGTCGGAACTTTATTGCATTTGGTCGCGGACGATTGGACGGGTCCGTCGAATTGGAAGAAAGCCTGATAGCGGTACTTGCCGGCTTCAGGAAAGGGAAGGCTTTCGATTAATGACTTTCGATAATTGGAATCAGGATATCGTATATATATGTTCTGTTTGAAATAAGCAATATGTATACTTTCATAAAACTGTGCAGACAGGTGTATGTGCGTGTGTATGTGTGTTTGATAAAAATTAATGTATCATCGCGAAAGAATGAAAAACTCTGGATATATAGAACTCATGTGACCTGCTCGGAATACGTTTACTTTTTACTTTTTGCCACCATCACGGAATTTCAATCCCGCCAACTGTCATCACAAATTGTTTTTACGTTTACAATCCCATCAAACAATACACTCTTATCATCGTATCTTGTTAGAATACTAAAATTAAATTCGTTTCGTAATCAATTATTTTATAATTTTTTTCCAAGTTTTGGTCCATCATACCTAAAGGGATGTCTGGAATTCCGATCAATCGATTTTCACGATTTCATTGATCAAATCCATTATGTTCTTATTCTCGGGCAAAGAGCTGCTCGTGAATCTCACCTCGATAAGATTCCATTTACTTATATGTATAGGCTCAAAGATTATTCTGCAGCCATTGTTGATCGTTTCTAGTCCACCGGGTCATTGAGAGATCTCTCGTTACTGATAAGTGTCTCAATAGAGGTGTTGGGAAACAAAAAAGAATAAGATGAGCACGAAGAAGAGTGGCAGATGGTTCTTTCCGAGATACAAAAAGAGGAATCAAGTAGTCTAAGGGAATCTCGTCCTCAGACGACTTTATCGAACCAAAGCTCAACTGAAAAATATAGGTATATACATATATATATATATATATATATATTTAGGTACATACATACAGTTAGGTATATACAAAGATACTCGTCGGCGAGAAAATTTTCTCTCTTAGAGCTCACTCTACTATTTATGCGCCCAGTACAGCAAAATCCTATCTGCGATCTCTGTTGTGACAGTTGAGCGATGGCATAATAAGTTTCGTTGGTTCGAGCTCTCGGATTTCACACGTTGCGAGAGATTAATATCTATATATATATATATAGAGGGAATATAAAGATTATAAGTAAAATAATAAAAGGGTCCAATGAGCAAGAATGGTTACCTGTATTGAATACGATGGGATATGGATATAGTGTATGTTATACGTACAGCGAAGGTAAAATGGAAAAGGGTCTGACGGGATAAGAGGGAGAAAAAACCGCGAAATAATACGGGATACGGTGAAAGCCAGAGATATATATATGAAAGGGTAGCGAGTGGAAAGAGCCTCGAATTATTATTACTTTACACCTGGTTTCCAAGAGAACGATTTACATAATGATTTTCAAAAAGTGCCTGAACTTTCTTCCTTCTCCTCTCCCTTTCCCTCAAACCGGTGGATACAAATTCTATTTTTATGCAAATATGCATGCATACATCTATACTATAAATATTGTATATATTTACGAAACGTTAGCGCATCTTCGCAATTGTCAAAACGCGTTGATGTTCACGATTAAAATCGTGCTCGGGGTGACTGTAGTTGTGAATCTTCAATATTATTATATACATATCTGTTATGCCGAGTTTTGTTTTACGACTGTACGTAACGGTGGAAAGGTGAAGAAAGAGAGGAAAAAAACGTTACGAAACACGCGTTAATATTTGTCGTACACGTGAGAACACCTCGCTTGTCGTAAAAATTTACCTGTTCCATGGCATGTCATCGCGCATGTATTATGTGTGTAATGTATTTATGCCCGCTGGTCCCAGTTATAATGGTTATTCAAATATCCGTATTACGGAGAGCATCAAGAAAGAATGAGAGAGCGTATGAGAAGAAGAAAAAAAGATGAAATATTGTCGTTTTTCTTCCGCGAAACTTGTGTAGCCGTGGAATATTCTGGCCGACTTAATTAACTACCGTAGAGGGCCCACGGGAAAATGGGCCCACGCGTTTACTGATACATCAATATGCGTATACACATCGATATGGTGAATTGGAAAAAGTGGGAACCGAAAGTTCCGTTCGTAAAAGCGTGGATAACGCGCTTGGATCCGAGAAAGGAAGACGTATACGATAGCTTTGTCATAATTATACATGCTATAAATATATGTGCCTCGACATTTTTGTTTTTTTTTTTTTCCTCGAAGAGTGCACATATACTTTAGCGGGAAAGGTATACGAGCTAAGCAACTAAAAAGCCCATAAATTAAAATAAACCTTCTCGAATATATGGAAACGAACTCCTCGGGAATTTTTTATCTTTTACCTCAATATTTTCGTGCATCATCGAAGAATATTGCCTGGATTGGCCTGGCTATGTCCTCAAAATGAATTTAATCGTCTCTAAATTATGATTGAATCATCAAATTGAAAATAATTGATCGAATTTATTTGACTAGCTTGTAAACGTTAGACATTCTCAGCAAAAATCATTGTTCAATTGAAAAAAATGTAATCTCTTTTAAATTGTATTTATTTTGATGAATTCATTTCTCTCGGAGCACACTCGATATATGAATTGAATTTTACGAAGTACGAATCACTGCCCACTGTACCTATATATACTACATATATATTGATGATATTTTTAACGAACGAAAATAATAATTAAGGAGAGTGCATATGATAGTCGATACACGTAATTCATTAGTCTCATTTTCCAACCCACAAAATAATGTACCCTGTCCAATCTACCTTTTCCCCTGTTCCATTCGTAATGTATGACCCTCTTTGCCTTCAACCCTTTTTCCATTTGGATATTACTTTGCCGCGCTATGCGTATATATACATCGCTTAAAACCACAGAAACCTTGATAAGCGAGACGGTTTTAGAATTGACACGCGTGTCACGGTCACGTATATAAAAAATCGGAGAGGCATTATGCCAGTATTACTTTGACGATTTTTCTGCTCCTGAAATAAAGTTTGCCTATACTCATAAATCATTGCTTATGCTCGAAAAAAACATATCAAGCTCACGGTCCCACGATAATCGTCCGTGTGGATGGTGATCGGTCTATTCTCTAGATAATCGAACAATCGCTCATTGCTGTCGTTATTAGCGATTCAGAAGTACGACCGGTCCAGGGCTCGAACGTTTTCAACTGTCTGCGCACGCGGACTTGCGAAGATCTGCAATGTGGACGGTTGCAGGTCTGTATGCTTTAAATTTTCAACCGAACGACGCTTGATCTCCCATTAACGAATTCATTAAGGTGATCGGTCCAAGCTCGATAATTTTTACGTTACTCCCCACCGTTCCGCGAGGATATCATCCGTGTCAATGGTCATCGGTTTATGCTCTCGATGTTCAAACAGACTCTTCTGATTTTTCAGCCATCTTTTCAGGGTCCCTCGGCGATTTGCCATGTCGGAGGTGATCGGTCAATGCACGAAAATTTTTATGGAATACTTCGGATCTCGGAGTGATCTTTCATGTAGTGATAAACTATGTATACACACATATTTACACACACGCGCGCCCACGCAAAAACGTACACACACACGCACACACACACACACACATGTGTACTAGAGGTATCAACGACGGCTTGCGTTGGTTGGGAGAAAAAAAATATAACCCTTTCTACATAAATATCTCCAAGTTATCATTGAGTTATTAAGCTATCCAGCAGAAACTTCTTTCCCTATGAGTAATAAAAACTATATAACATCCCGTTTATCCAGGAATACGTGAGTCTACTCTCGTTTTTTTCCCTATTCTCCGTTTGTACGTCTCTCTATCTCTCTTTCTCTCTTTCTCTATCTCCCTTTACCCATTCTCAAATGCTCCATAGAGTAAATGCATAAAGTTTTGTGTGTCTGCCTTGTGACGGCTTTCTGTTGGTGCACGCTAGGAAAAGCAGCGAATAAATTTACGGTGAGACGAGCAAGAGTGTTCATTCGCTATGTGCATGTATGCTTGCTCGGTACGTGAAACCAAGCGTGCATCACCATCGGTTCTCATACCACACTGATGTGTGTATGTCGCTATATATATACAAGTGTGCGTGTGTATACATATACAGAGCACTTGGCTAAAGGCTAGATGATGAACACGTGTGTCACGTGCATGTGTGTGTGTGGGTACGAATGAGACCTACGCGATAGAGGAGGTTACTCATTGCTCACCAAAAGGTGTATCAAGCGAATGGATCGCAAGTTTTGCGTGTATAGTCGATTGTAAGAGCAGCCCGTATACACGATGCTTTTTCCGGTACATGACTTTCTACGAGACTTCTACACGTCGAGTCTCTTCCCTAGTGTATTCAACTTGTGTTAACTACAACCATGCGTATAGTAAATGCTGCACATTTGTATGTGCATGCACGTATCATGATGAGGGTAACGTACACTCTCTGCGATCTAAAGGAAATTTAATGTGAAACCAGCCACCTGTTAATTTAAGAGCCTGATAGGCAGTTTTTATAAATAAATAATACACAATTGTCAAATTTAAAAAATTCAATTTAGACCCACAGAGTGTTTTCATAGACAATCGTACGTTCTGCTTCGTGGTATTCATTTTCCAATTTACATGCAAATTTTTTTCATAGAAATATATTCAAGAGATCACATCGAGAAAAAAAATTATTTAAATTCAAAAAATCTATCGTTGGGGACATAGTGAAATATGCGTTTGGTTGGTAAGAATTTGATCAATTACTGAATATTATTTGGGTAGATTAAGAATTTCGTAAAATTTAGTATTATTTAAAATTAATTGAATGAATTGTTTTTTTTTCATCCATCGTTGTCGGTCTTGGAAAAACTCAGTCTTGATTTTTTTTTCATTATAGGATTTGGGGTAAAACATATTTGTCTAATTGCATCCATTCTAAAGCCTTGAATTAACTGCGGTAACGTTGCGTCAAATTTTGCTCATTGGTCGAAAGCACCGCAATGAAAATAAAATTTATCCGATAGATTTCTTTGCATTGAGTTGAACTACAGATTTTTCTTACTTTGAAGGATCTTCCTTAAGAAAATCGCAATTGGCTTCTAACGGAAATAACGAAGCGGTTCTTTTAAATGCTTCAATTTGGTCGAATTATTTAAATTCAAAATAAATAAATAAAAACTTGTAAATCGTAAATAAGTTTCACATTGCTTTCTCATTATTTTAGCATATTCCCAAATACATACCCACACACGCGCACACCCATCCAGGAATTTTTTGTCGTAATGTTTCTCTGACTGGAAATTGTTATGTCCGACCTTTTAGAAAATAATATTGTACAAAGTGGCAAAGCGTAGATCTCACGGGAGATAGAACGGCCTGTATTCAGGACGAGTTTAACGTCATGCCTATGTAATGTGTCCGTTATGAGATGCCACACGTTATGCAGGTCGGCATTCTGCACACGTCTAACTGTCTTTAAAAAATCATCAGAGATGCGCTCACACAGAGCTATACTTTGCGCTCCTGTCCGCCCGTTCATCACGGTACGATATCTCGCAGTTTTTACAGGAAAAAATAACAAAACATTTCCTCGCGTTACTGTAACATCGTTGAAGTTACCATTGCAAAAGTCGAAACTGGTGAAACATTGCACGAAAATTCTTGTCTCACAGAGGCAAAATTTTTCTACTCCTGACGGAGTTACGTTTGTACCACGCCCTGAGAAGCTCAAATGCAATGACGATGAACAAACACCTGCATATTTTAACCAAATCTAATGAGAACATAATTCATAGCTGATGTTCACATTTTAATTTTTGCGGCTACGCGAATGGCATGAAAAGATTTTCACTATGAATGCGCATCATACCATTTTTCTTCAAGGTTTTTCCTTCTAAATCGCAGCTCGATGTGCATTGCGAAAAGTTTTAATGAGAGAATTTCATGGTTTATTTTTTTTTTTTGAAAGAGGCAAATGCCTCGCTCGATCCCGATAAAAGCCTCTCGCGCTTTTATTTCGGAGACGAAAGAATAAAGCCGAAATAGACCGAGAAGTGCTTTTTTTGTTGGAACGTATTGAGCGAAATAAAAAAAAAACCGAAACGGTCCTGCCCGGGGGATCCGACGACAAAGGTTGAGATCGCACAATCCAGATAAAAAAATAGAGAGAGAAATTTAAAAAATAAAAAAAAAAATAATACATAAAAAAGTGGAGCGTTCATTGTCGTAAATCGCGATCGGTTAGTCATTAGGGGCAGTTCAAGAGCGCTGAATTATCGTCCGGTCGATCGAAGCCAGCAATAGAAGAGCATTCAGGGATATTTCAATGAAAAAAAGTCTTTCTCGTGATGATCGTTTTAGCATCGAGATGCCGTTCGTATCGGCGATGCGTAGACCCCCGCGAGCCATGAGTCGCTGCAATTGCCACCAAGAACCTCTCTTGGCCAGCGACCACTCTTCAGTTATTTCCTATATCTCTTACTACACTGCCACGTATGTATGTTGACTCGATTCTATATACATATATTTCATGAAGCAAACTGTATACAGGCAAGTTCAAGTCACTGCCAGCTCTTGCAGCTCGTTGGCTGATGCAATTAAGTACTTCACCGTGACACAACGACGCGACGCTCCGCTTATGTACCAGAGTAAATGAAAGAGAATAAGAGAGAGCAAGAGAGAGAGAGAGAGAGATAAAGTACCAAGACGCTCTCTCTGCAGCAGACTCTCTCTCTCATTTCTGCTCCAGGGGATTTTCAATCTTCCGCAGCTGCTTTTCCGATAATAACGTCCCGCTAATAATTACATGCTGGCAGAAACCAATTATTTAGTAAATTTATTAAGCCCTCTCCATTTCTTGTCTCGCGTCATCTTACGTGTCCACTACGAGAATCATTGAGCCACGTAAATCGTAGAGTGGTAGTTAGCAACATTGCTCAAACGAAATTATAGACGTCTGTCTGAAAAAAAAAAGTTTCTATAGTACCTTCTCTGATTATAGAAGGTATTAGAAAAACTCGTTTCAATAGGAATCCTTTTCATCGACTCGAAGACAAAAACTTCGCTGGGGGAACAATAGGTTACGAAAAGAGCGGCTGCCGCTGATATTGTTGGACCAACTTTGCTGACACCTATGTCATCATAAGCCAGTAATCATGTATTCCTAAATTTATCTGAAAACTTGACCTGAGTTAACTGTACAATGCTTTCGAATGATCTGCACAACATTCGTAGGATCCTGGAATCCTGCCTAAATTTCATGATGAAAAATCAATTTTTTAAGAGACAAAAACATCATGGTAAGCACATTACCACATTTACGATATAGTAATGTAGTAAAAATGTTCATTTCGTTGATTTATATCTGTAGCAGGAAAGAGGTCAGCGAGTTCTACAGCGGGAAAGAGGTCAGCCAGTTACGACCCTCTACGTCTTTCATCCTCATAGAGAGAAAAAAATGAAAAGTCTCAACCTCCAAAAAAAATCGGCGTTCACGTCGTTTGCGCCTTCAAGAGCCATATAACCATTTATTTGTGCCCCCCTCCCCCCCACCCAGTGTCACGTATAGTTATATAATACGGGCACAATACATAAATATGGCATTTCTGAAGAGTCTGCCATATAGTGGAGGGGTTACTCACTGAACTCTTGAGCTCGGGAGAGAGGGCATCGCATTACAAAGCTTGGCAAAAATATTTTCGGGGTGAGACCGTCATAACTCTCGGAGCGTTGGTTCGTTGCTGCGGAGTGGGCAGAGAATGAGGTAGTTCTATGTATACCCGTTTATTTAACCTAGGCCACGTCGAGACGTCAACCCCCGGTGTGCTTTTCCCCCATCCCTCATTCTCCGTCGTTTCTGCAGTTAACTCTCTTCACCCTTCGCTATCAAGCATCGCTTGCTTGTATAAAACTACGTCTACCTATATATAAGCTCGCTCCGTATACACGAGCTTTTTCCTTCTTCCTTCCCACAGCGTTCCCTCAACGCCTTCTCTCGTAAGTCAAAAAATATGAGCGAACCCGAATTTGTCGCAATCCTGACGTGTTACGACATAAATATATGTGTATTGTGTGTAGCGTAAATCGCAACGTATATCTCGGCTATTAGTATCGCCGGCTCATCGCGACGCCCCGACCGACACATCGTTCTTTCTCCACACCCTGTGAACTTTTCGCCTCCAGCGTTGTTGCTCAATGCCAACGAATTAGTGGGCGGACAAATTTTTGACAAGATATGTTAATTTTTCCTGGCTTAACTGCAATAGAAGGCAAGAGTGCTTGCGTTTGGTGCGTGCAGAAACGTAAGAAATTAAAAAAAAAACTGGAAGCAAAGCATAAGTATACTGATGCTTTGCTTCCAGTTTTCTTTTATAAAAGATGGGATGCAGAGAAGGTTGCAATAAGAAGACGAGAGAGTCTTTTGTATCAATCGTGTATGCTCAAAATTTCACTTCGGAGTGTCGGTGAAGCAAAAAAATATACGGCAGCATGAAAGAATAATGACTCATTAGAGTTCTCATGCTGATTATAGCACCCAGTGGATTTATGAACGATTATGGAAGGGTCTAATCTTTCAATATGCCGCAGCCAACCTTCTTTTTCCCGCGAGGCTATAATAAGTGGTCGGATATGAAGCAAAAAGGATCGTTAATAAATTTATTTTTTAATTTATACGACCGTATACTCGCGTCTTCGTTACCTCTTCCTCTTATAATCATGTAATTACGCGCATTAAAGGCGATCGTGTGTGAGTGTGAGAGAGTATGCGTATGCGTGTGTGTGTATGAGTGTTACAGGTAAAGGTTCAGCTCTCTCGCCTGCGTGCAGGTACCAATTTAATTCCTAAATTTTCAGAGGTGAATTAACCATGATCGAATGAGAGGTGTGCGGATGCGCGTGTGTGTGTGTGTGTGTGTGTGTGTGTGTGCGCGTGTATGTGTGTGGGTGTGTGTGTGTGTGCCCAGTGAGAGACAGCCAGGAGCATTTTGAGAGTGCTGCCGTTTTGTGATGCTGGAAGCAGTGCCAGCGGAGAGATTCTACCTATATACGCGCCGCAATTGAGTGACCATTAGCAAAATTACTCGGCGCATCGACGAACCCGCGCGCCAATATATCGAGCCACTCCCGTTCTTTTTTTTAATTTTATATTTTTTCTTTTCATCCAATTTTATTCGACGGATGGTTTTGGAATCTCTTTCTGCGACAGAAAATGATAGATGCAGGACTTTGGACCTCTCAAAACGATCATGAAGAAACCGGTCTTCTGCATATCGACAAATCGCGTTATGTCTATACACAATTTTTCGCGTGTTATCGAAATTCCATTGAAAAAAAAAGCGCTTACTCGCAAAACGCTGAGTATCGCTTATCGCAAAGATTTTATGCTGAGAAGAGTTTTCAGATGAAGAGAAAGAGTGATAAAACGAGAGAAGGCGTATCCGGTATCAAACACTACAGTTGTAGACACCAATGTATACAATTTAAGATAACTTATATTCCACACATGCCTATAGTTGTAAGTGCTACGATCTGGCATTATCAGAATAGTGTGTGGGTCGTGAAAAGCAGCAATATAGAAGCGCGGGCAATAAGTGTTTTTCACGTCACTCGACCGACCCTTTCGCTTACTCTACCAGCGAATTAGAAAGAGGCAGAGAGTATGTGTCAAGGAACGAGACGGTTAAAGTTTGCTAGGATAGACTGCTTGCAGCGTCGATCTTCTATATTCAGTAAATACATCGGTGTGCTTTCTCTCTTTCTCTCTCTCTCTCTCTCTCTCTCTCTCTCTCTCTCTCTTTATCTCTCTCTGGTCGCGTCACCCAGGGCCATTTTGATTTTACGAGCTGAATCTCGCGTACGCTGCAATCTTGGTGCCAGCGCGTGCGTTATTATCCTCACGGTCCATCTTTTCTCTCTCACACTCTTTCACATACCTATATATAATACACATCCATAGGTATATATGGAAAGATAGCAAACGAAAGGGCGTAACCTACGCGATTTAACAAGCAAAGTTATGTGGATAACGTCCTATTGTTAGCCACCATTCAATATATATCTTACGTAAGCTCTCGGGAAGGTCTTCGTCCATCCACGCATCAAACTCGATTCTCTCTTGTCCGCTGTATTGCATATTCGCATATTCCAAGTTTCAAGTTCAATGCTGCACAAAGCTCGGCATTCCGCAGCATCACCCTTTGCTATATGACCCGTGTATGTCTTCCATGTTCCAGTGTACTATTAGAAACGAGCCAGCGTTCTATATGCATGATCAAGCTGTATAGTCATATGCACAGGCCTTCTGTACACTGTTATACTCGTGGATTATTGGTGGGTAATCCCAACGCTCGCATTATCCGATTATGCCCGCGGGTCAGAACACAACGCTTGGGCAATGTGTGGGTATGGTTAATTCCGCATACATTGTATCGTTTCAAAAGCCGTATATTGACTGCAAGCAAGCATAAGGGCGTAACTCATAGAATTTGACATGGAAAGTGTTCAGAGCTACAACCATTTATTAGGAACCAGTCACCATATGTATAATATTGTATGTACATAAGTGCGAGCTCGAGAGAATACAAACATCAGCGCAAAATAGTAAACTAAGCCCACAATAGGTATCATATATGCAGGTATACATTAATAAGTAAAATGTCAACGTGTTGGAAGCATCATAATCCAAACATCGGAATGTCCTTTATCAAAAACTGTATTCACTGTGGAGATTGATCCCCGGCAATCATAATAATAACCGATATAATAGCGGTAAACCGCTGTCACAAAACTGGTAAAGTAAAATCTACAGGTCACAGATACCTGTTACGTTGATGGAATTTCATATCATAACTATTTGACCGCAGAAATGCATCGTGTCCGTATACAGATATAATATTACTTGAATATGAGGTATTCCAGTTCGTTTCAACTCACTTTTTGCTAAAACCCTCGAGATTTTTCCGCAATACTTGTAATATGATTCTCGTGTTTCATAAAACAACACTCAATTTTTTTCAAGATTTTTTCTATCATGAAATATACCCACGAGATATACGATGTGAATCATATATTTTTTGAAATTACTCTGAAATATACGTTATGAATCACCTTTGGAAGACTGTATTTGTGAAACAAATCATTTGAAAATTTTGTGAGAGTCAACTTGGTCAAAGTGACAGCTACGAAACATTCACGTAACCGTTTTGTCATCGAAAAAAAACAATTTTTTCAAAAGATGGAGTCGTAGAATAAACTGCAAGTTTTTAGTTCTCAATACAATTGATTTTACTTGAATTTTGTTCGCGTATTGGAAATAGAGCGAACAAATGTTGCATGGCTACATTGGTCTGCGCATCGCTTCGGGAGAACTACGTAAACGTTTCATGCATTATGGAACGAGAGAAAATCTGAATTTCGAGTCAAGTAGATGGCACCCTGTTGACCCAGCCGCAGATATAGAGACGGAGGTGAACAGAAAGGGAGAGAAAGAGAGATAAAGAGAGAGGGAGACTCAGAATTCCAAAAGCATTAAAGTCAGGTTAAACGCTGATGTCACCGCGACATTTCTCTCTTCTGATACACCAAGAGACGCTTTTCTCCTTTGCTCATCTCCTTCTCTCGCCATTAGTAGCTTCTTGCTCGCTGGCTCTTCGTCGTGAGAGACTTCTTTCACCCCCGCTACTCTCTTTCGCTAAAACTTCCTTTCTTCCTCTGGCTCCGGGGACGATGATGGAATTTAATTCGGTATAACGGAGACTTGTGTATAATCTTTCGAGGGCGAGGGTCTCCGGGGCAATCGTCACTCAACAAACCACCCTCTCTTTGTAAATCATCCCTTTCTACCCACTTGCCCCTCTCTTACCCTTCCTCGCTCTCTTCTCAACCCATCGTGCCATGCTTCTTTTCCTTTTGCTGCTTTGCAAGCAATTGTATAACTTTAGTGGAATTTTTTTTTTTTAATTTCTTGAACCGATTGAACCACCGCAGCACTCATCCTTCTCGCAGGGAATGAGTCAGCAGCGCGTGGTGACAAAAAGTCTTCGAGGAATTAAACTTATTCGTTCGCAGTTTGAAATAAGTTTCGCGAAGTCTCCCCGACTTTCAACAAATCTGATTTTCTTACAAGAGGCCGCTTTCGCAAATGGATATTTGCTTCAATAAAATAATTACAATAGTAATGAATAACGCTATCAGTAATACAATGCCTCAACCCGAGCCGATGGCCAACATCAATATTTTTTCAAGACCCATTGTTTATAAGTTTGTTAAAGAAATCGATTCAATTGCTTTTTCATTCGAATAATTGTTTGTTTCTGCTTCCTAGATATTATAGATGATTTATTTGCTGTTAATGTCTATTTAACTGAGTTGAATTTACTGCCTTTCATACCATATGGCTTTCTCCCGTATTGGCCAACAAAATAGGTTATTTTTACGAATTTGAGCTACTGAATAGTTTTTATAAAATGAATTCTTAAGGATTATTTATTTTTCATATCTCTAAGATAGAAACCTTCCTTAACTCGATATATGCTGATTGTGAGTTCTCGTCGAACATGTATAATGAACCGAAAGAAAGTACAGAATTTCATTTGATCAAAATGTGACATAGCAGTGACATTGGGAGCAGATTACATGTGACATGATTGTAGTCAATTGTGCATTACGATACCATATCCATAAACAGGAACTGATATCGTCCTCTAATACTAATATATTCGGGTTCGCTCGTGCCCAAAGATTATTTTGCATTAAATATGAGGCAATAATATATGTCTCGTAATAATATCATAACCCGTCATTCGTCAACCCTCGTTTTTCTTTCCACTCGTGTGCCACTCGCGTGTGTGCCTTCAAAGATATCTCACTGCTTGTATGTACTAGTCTCATCCCGCTCACGTACGCGACAGCTGTTAAGAGTTAACGTTCCGTCCAAACACACAGTATATACATACGGTATATATATGTGTATATTCTATATAGGATCGTAGTAGCAGAGTGAAGAAGGTGTCGAGGGAGGGAGGGGGGGGGGAGATAAAGCACGTAAGACAGCAGAGTCGCGTGCCTATATGCCATCCGACGTCTCTCGCACAGAGTCGAGAAGGGCACGAGGAGGATAGCCGGTGCAGGGATTCAAGACTGTCACGTACAGACTCACATAGAGTGAGACTGTGGCACGCAAGCGGCTGCACAGACCTTCACAGAAGAAGACAGATTTCGGGTGTCAGAAGGGCAGCAGGAGAGGCATGGGGAGGTGGAGGAGGCTCGCGGAGATGCAATTTCCGCTATTTTTACCCCGAAAAGCTTCTCGGGCTGTCCTGCCAGCACGTTCCTCAAATAAAGCTAGAGCTTCCCACGCACACACTATTCTTTTCTCTCTCGTACAATTTCCTTTCTTTCGATCTGATATCCTTGGATCTCTATGATGGACATACAGAGTGCAAGCTTCTTTCTTTCTTTCTTTCTTTCTTTCTTTTTTCACACATAAATATACTCGTATCATTTTTCTGACTCGCTTGTTTCTTGGAGTAACAGTGGCTGGAAATAAAAGTAAAGTGTACAGTCCAGCTTCCGATAAATCAAAGGCTCCCGATTTTCCCTCAAGATCAATTTATCATCAACCTCAGTCCTCGATATTTGGCAATGCATGCAAAGACGAAAGTATTGGCCCATCCAAGCAAGACAAAGTTTTAGATTGAATTTAGTTTTTTTTTTTTTTTTTTTTTTAGTTGAATGAATATGGTTAGCGGTTTCGAATTTAATTTTATTGTATGAGGCGATCGACACTGGAACGAAAATTGAACTATTGAACTGAATTCTGTTAACTGAATTGACTTAGGCACTTTGTAATTATAATCGACATAATATGCAGCAGCTTTATTTGATATCAAATACGCAGGATCTCACAGAATAATTTCAAAAATATAAAAAAATTATTGGGATGGAGAAATTTTCATATTGTTAAGAGACGTTTTACTATACAATATCATGTGTCTTTCCCCAGTGATATCGCTACCTATTGCTGCAGTCACAGACGTTAAATTTTCTCTAGTCTTTGCGATCCAACTGGATACTCTAGCGTACTTAACTCCCATCCTTCGCCTACGTCTGCCGACTCTTATACACCCAAACTGCTACGTTCGGCTGTCCAAAGAAAGCGGCAAAGTATATATATTCTCGCATATATATATATACTTATACCGGATTCCACTCTCGTTTCCTCGAGTGAGCCACGAAGCCACAGGGTGCACATCGTCTCATCTTGAGAGAAAGAAAATGCGCAGACATGCGGATTTCTTTTTTTTTTTTTTTTTCGAGAGCTCGCGCGAGAATCCTTTACAGAGCTACGCACACAGAAGATCCTGTCGCGATCTTCCGAAGACCGAGGGTCGCCACGTACCGGTAGCCAAACGTTCCGGTTCTCATTGCGAGTACGTACATGCTGTACTTCACAGAACCCGGAATTTATTTCTCGTCTCTCTTTTACACTCGTGGAATTTTGCAATCACAGAAACAACTCTATATATATATATATGTGAAGAAGACAAAAAACAAGTTACATTATTCCGTAAGATCGACGAAAAGATATTAGTGAAGTGCAATTTCGTTACATTATCCATAATCTTACGTTCAATGTAACAAACGTGAAGTGGAGGTAAAAATCTTCAGAATAAAAATTTACACATTTCGTTTTTTAACGTACGAAAAATGAATGACTATCAAAATTCCAATATTTTACTTATTAGAAAATGAAATTATCACATATAAACATTTATTGTCAATGCCACCGAGAAAAAATGCTTTGCCTTTTGCACTTTTTGTCCGCGTTGTTTCGTTCGGTCGTCAGCTGTAAATCTTTTTCGAACGGATTTACAGTAATATCGTTTCAAATATCATTTTCTATCGTTTCTATACATTTACTGTAATATCGTTTCAAAAGTCATTTTCAAATCCTATGTGAACGACCTTAATCTCGTTCTATTTTTATCATAACTGTGGAATTAGCTGAATCCGATTTTTCATTAATCTCTAAATTCCTTTTGCCAATGCACGGCGGTAGTCATCGTCCGTTTATATATTTATTTTTTAAATAAATAGTCTATCCATTTTCAGTGCCTCGTTAGTTTTCCTAGGCTAATACATTTTCCTGGTTGACGCCACGTTCTACACATCCCTTGAGATCATCTTTATTTTCATATACACGTTACACACATTGATTCCCCGTTCTATTCCTCGCTTCATTCAGCTTGGCTCTCGCATACTTGACCACCAGCACCGTAAATATATAGCTTCTCCAGTAGCAGGGACGTATCAGCACCGTTTAACCCGGCGTCGACGACGACAGGAAGCTTCCAGAGGCAAGAGCGTCGAGTGAATGAAGAAACTGGTCCAGCAAGTGCGGCACTGCCATCCGAGCGTTTCGGATGATTAAATTCAAGTGCGAGCCTGGGATGAAATGGACAAACGGCCTTAAGCCCCAGGAGGGTTTTGAGGAAGATGAAGAGAGAGAATCAGTATGTGTGTGTGTGTATGTGTGAGTGTGTGTACAATGGAGAAAACAGACAGAAAGATGCGTAATAATATTTCATACAGAGCATGCCACGACGTCGGTCGTTGGGGACCCAGAGAAAAGAGAAACTTAATCCCTGAGCACTATCACGCTAATTGTCGACGTGCGCTGAACATCACTTATTACACGTAGGTAGTACACCCATACCGGCTGGTTACAACTTTACGTTTGCTAGTGACTGAATCAATTTTTTCGCTGAGATGACGCATGATGCTTCGTGTATGACACCTCTTCAACGATATACCCTGAAATCTTGAATCTACATAAGTGGAGCAGGAAAAGATGATTTGCATTTAAAAAAAAACCATTGGAAAAGATTGTACGATGAATGCACCTTGATCATCAGATGCCCGATGCACTTTACATTAATTATGACACGAGATGATTGCATCTTATCATTATTAATCATGCATAAATTATCATACGATAACTCGCTTTTTTCGTTCACTCATTTCCATGATATACAGCCGATGATTTCTGCCACTATCGTAATTCTTATATATTTGAGAGAAGGCTATCCTTGACTCACTATAAGGATGTAAAATATATTTTACACCGAACGATAAGTGTCTCTCGTGAAAATTGACGATCATATTCGTTTGATTACCCGCGTATATTAAATATATCAAAAGACACGCTAGTTTATCGAGACGCAGGAATATCAGCCAGGGTGGGCCGATACAGGAAGTACGTTGAACGACGCACGTTCCTTGTTTGATTCACAAACGTATAATATTATATTCGTCGAACGTGTGTCGTCGACGATCGGGTGAATGGCGCCAAGAAATATGTACTTTGAGCCGTGAAAAACAGAGAAGGATGTATGCCGTTCAACTACGTGACTCACTCACTCTCGATAGAGTACCGAGGAGTATTGTCCATTTAATTTATGTCAAGAGATCGAAGAGGAATTACAAGCGTGGGCCATTACCGCAGAGATCCAGGGATATAGGTATTCTCCGCGGTGCGGTTGAAAGCTATATATATTATATATCGTGAAACACGCCTACATTATAGTTATTTGCCACTATACAACATACAGGGTGTCCAATATGAATGTGTGAAAACTAATCGAATCTCCCCTCCCTCTCTAACATTGTAAGGAACCCTGCGTTTCAGAAATTTGTACCTGAGACCTGTCAGTTATATTCTAGCTGTGGTAGAAAGCGGACAGTCTTCTTAAAAATGAGTGAGCTAACTATCGTAGAAAAAGTTATTCCTGTAAAAAGTACATCCTGTAAAAGTATCCGTATGGGCAGCTGTCTCAATAAAAGGGATCTACCTGCATTTCTTTGAATCTACTGTTACCGGACAGAGCTATAAAGAGATGTTGGAGACACAATACTTTCCCTATGCAAAGAAAAAACATCTCGTTAAGAATTATTACTTTATGCAAGACGGAGCAGCACCTCATCGAACACAAGAAGTTTTCGAAACCATCAATAAAGTTTATGGTGATCGAGTTATCGGCCTTGGATATCCTCGATTTACACGAACAGGGATGGAATGGCCCCCTTATTCACCCGATCTCAATCCTTGTGATTATTTTTTTGTGGGGTTATATTAAAGATCGCTGTTATGAAAACAACCCAAAAACTGTAGATGATTTGGTCAAAGGAATAAAGAAGACTGTCGATGGCATTTCAAATGAAACTATAGAACACGTTTTTAATAGTTTTAAAAAGCGATTAGAGTACTGTGGTGATTCAAATGGCTCACATTTTGAAAATATTTATCATTGATTTTGACATTTTTTTTAGTATTTGCTTAAATATATAATTTTTTCTATGGAAACATCGTTTTTTTGTAATAAATTGACATAAAATAAAAATGACAACTCTCTTCTATTAAAAAAAAATTCCACTGATCTGGTTCCTTTATTTATTGCAAAATACCAATTTATTAGTTTTCACACCTTCCTATTGGACACCCTGTATATAGCCCTTCCATAAAATATATCGACCAAAAAGAGCTAGAAATGGACTGGTAACTTTAACGAAATCGATATCATTCGAATGAAAAACCGTGGTAATGTTATCATTATCTCAGCATAGTTATTAATAATTTTTTGTTCAAATATAATAGACGTAATTTTGCTTTCAATAATTATTCATCATCATTCGATTGGTAAGAAAATCATTTTGCATATGGCTTTTCATTCGAATGATGCCCTTGTCCGGCAACTAAGATAGGTCGTTGCTTAAATTGTCAACCTCTACTGAATTATTTCTCCTAAACAAATTTGTGGAAGTGGATGATCTCAGATTATAATGCTATAAAGAACTTATTATCAACACATTGCTGAACTATAATTCGTAAACCATGAAAACCATGAATTCCAAACCATGAAAATAAAAAGAAATGAGTATCGTTCACTTCTTTCTCCATATCCAACGCCCGGATTTTTTGATGGGATTACATAAACACTTTTCTCAGTGTGCGCGCGTATGTGCGTGCGTGTGTGCGTGTGCTCCTACATATATTTTTTCCATGACTTATATGAGGAATATATGAAATAAAACGAAAGATCGCAATCAGAAACATGTATATTTTTGTTTTACGATGTATGCGAGAAGCACATAAGTAAAGCGAAAGATTCGCAATCAGGGGACGAGTCGTTTCGCGATACTGCGATAAAAAACGATGAGACGCTTTCAGAGACGCGTTTATATATATATATATATATATATATATATATATATATATATATATATATATATACACATATATACGTCTGGCTGATGTACATACACACATGCACTCGCGATTGTATCGCCGCCGGTGTGAATGTCCTGTCGGGTAGTTAAGAAGAGTCTCGCGAAAGAGCGGTATAGACGAGAAGATGGCCCTCGGGCAAAGTTTTATTACGACAAGTGCGCGCTGCTCTCTTCAGCGGCCTGTCCCCGTCTATGTCTACCGTTCATTCTTCCTCCGATCACAGCCCCTTGCCATGCTCATCATATCCACTTCGCGTATACTCTGATCATTGCTCTCTTCTCGTCTCTCTGTTCCCCTTATTACTGAGGTCCCCGTTGACTTCCGGTCGACGCGAAAAGGTTCGAGGCCACGACGCAGTGCACGTCCACTCGACGTATATTGCGTTTTGTACAGCGCTTTTGGCCGGAGTAACAAATGCGAACTGACCCCAGCGTTGAAGCCAACATTTCGAGTCACGCAAGCTTTCGCTACTTGTCCATATATATATATACGTTTGCTCCGGTTGTGCGCCTCTCGTCAATTACATCGAATGCTTACGCTATTGTCACGACGTAATGTACTTTGATTCGTAAAATTGCACGTACAAGTATGGAAGGGGATTAAGTATACGCACTCTCCTCGGTGGGACGCAAATTGAATCTGCATGTATGTACAAAATACATGTGTATATATAGAGACATGGAAGAAACGTAATTCTGTTCAGAGACACAGCGATATAACGTCGTGAGGATCTGGAGAAATTCTTGTGTATCAAATCCTCTGTGCACAGGACATCTCTCGGTATCTACCTCGGTGCCAATTTAAATTCACGGAATAGAGAGCGAGGAAATAGAACGACCCTTTCACTTGTGAGTTCAACTCGGCGAGTACTGCATCGAGTTCTGTTGAAGAATTTTACGAGTGCTATATTTTTATCCGAATACGCATACGTGTGTAGGGATTGGTGTTAATTTGAACCACCATTTTCGATACAGTCTCACTGAAATTAATGTAGGGATTCGAAATTCACTGAAATTTCAAGTCAAATCCAAACAGCAAGTACGATGTAATTTTTATACAAATTATCACTCCAAAATCTATCCAGTACAGAGAATCGAGATTTTAGTCAATGTATGTGTGGATCGAAATGTTTTTGTATGTACCGAGCATACATATTTATAAAGGTGATCCTGTCATCGTGAGAGGTCAGCCCTTTTGCCGGTTTTTACTGACCTCTCGTGCGGCTTTGTAAAAGCACGTGACACGAGTCGTAATGCTTCTATAGTACCTCGAAAAGCGTTATTCCTATTTCAATATAACGCTGTGTACACAGCCCGTGCTGTATTCACGTATAAAGCACTAAGCAAAGAGATAAGACACGCGATGACAGAGAAACTTTTCTCGTGGAAAATCGATGGTTATATCCGCTCACTGCTAAGAGAGCGAGAGAGAGAGAGAGAGAGAGAGAAATGACCCTTTATGCTATACCGATTTGAATATTTCACATGGTCGTTCGCGAAACACGATGAATATTCGTCGTATGGCCTCGAGGTGTCGAGGAAGATTCTCGAAAAGTATCTCTCACGTATCCTCTCTAACGTAAAATCTTTTCCTCGATCCCGGATAGCCATTCACCACACGACATTCCAGGCTCTATTCTTCTTTTTCTTATTTATCCATTTCCTTACTGTCCGTCCAGCTTTGCCTCGATGAACCGGACAATCTCTATACGATTCTTGCACTCTTCGTGGTCTTTTGTCACGTTTCGTCTCTCGTGTTCTATCTGAATTTTCTTTCTCACTTTGCATATCACGTAGCCGGTGAAACACACAACGTGAGAACGAGAGTTTCAGGCGTGGGTGTCATTGCGATCTCCGACAATACACGCGTCGTCGATTCACGAATCACGAGAGAACGTTGTACTCGGATTCACGATGCCCTGATGGCGTTTCTGCGCGCAGTAAACTGATACACATATGTATATCAACGTATAGTTATATATTTACTCATATACCTTGGTTTTTATGAGACTATAAGTATAAGAACACTGTTTTACACTTGCAAAATTTTCACCATTGATATAATTTATTGCTGCCAGCAATGTAAAAAAACGTTTAAGGGGAAGAGAAAGGTTTAAACGGCGAAACTTTTAGGTATCGATCGCCGAGGCGGAAATAAAAATTTCCATAGCTCCCTTTTGAGACAGCACTGTCGACTTTATTACTAAATAAATGACGGCAAATTTTTTCCAGATGCGTCTGGCACGATCACCAGTGATCCAGTGATGATATCATCATGCTTACTCCTGGAAAAAAAGTGTTTCTTATACAGTGTTGGCATATATTGAACCTGATAAATAAAAAAATTGGAAGAAAATTACGAACATGATGGTCAATGATCAAAAGTGCCGAACCACTTGACGTGCTTTAAAAGATATTACAGTTCCAAATGCATGGATACCTGTCATTCTCAAAATATTTTGCTAAATATACCGAAAAACGTGTATATAGAGTTTTGATAAAAACGGATTTAAAGTTGCGACAAAGATTTACGATGTGAAAATTAAACTTACAGGTGTTTTTGAAATTAGAGAAGTGAGATGTAGAATTGTTGAGCTACTGTTGTTCTAATGAGAAACATGAAAATAAATACAAAACCATACGTCGATTTAAATTCATTTACAAAATTTTTGGTGTGTCTCAAAAAATCGAGTTGCTGAAGCACCGAAAGTTTTATTTGCATATAGAATGGGTACTATATAATGGATTTACATATTATTTTATATTATATGCATGTCGTCTTCGGAAAAACGTCGGTTTTGCGAAAATTCTTACCGCCCTAGCTTATCTCGATCGTAGGCACGTTTATTTTCCATAAAACGATAGACTTGCGTTTACCCAACTCAACAACACGTGTGTCTACTTCAATTATCGATGTGCATATGGCTTTCATAGATCCTTGTCTGTCCTCTCTTTCTTTTTCTGTCCCTTTTCATGGTATATTCTCTATCAAACTATATGCACATTGAAATTGCAACGATCGATTATTCCACAGGCGAAGCTTCCATGCACAAGAGATATCATACGAAGATACGTAGAATTGCTGTGTGTAAACGAATTCCTCTCTAATATACACTAAAGGAGATTCCGTGAGGCGACTACAGCCTTAACAGTTCTTGAACGCCAAGAAGCAAGAAGATCCCTATAATGATTTGACGAGAGCTTTTTCATTGCAGAGTGAATACAAATGGGATTTTATCATCGTCTCGGATTGTAATGCGAGATTTTTACGAGATGGACCACAGTCCTAATCGTCGCACGAATCTCTATTCAGGGAAATACGTGAATTATCTTGCACGTGAATCTAAAGTCTCAAGCATTCATATTCAATGATCGGTATGCCGTCAAGGCACCTCAAACTATCGTTTCATAGATTGATAATTATTCAGCTATATACATATAGACACGGGATATTTCAAGTTCAGCCAACGGCTTCACCGACTCTCAGGCTCAGGGATTCGGTTGAGAATTTTTTATATTCTTGCTACAACTGTAAAAAAAAATCCAGCCTTTTTTTCAACCGTCAAGCTTCGTCATTTGAGATCAGCTGATCCTGCGTGTACAACGAGTCTATACATGCAAGCGGCAGTCGAAACGTGCGTGACGCGTGCACGCAAGGGGTGTTTTGGGGAGCCATCGAATTGACCAAGATACATCGTGACCGATAACGCTCGGTATATATAACATCGAAGGGAATATCAGTACAACGAGGCAGTCGTATATTACTAGATCCCATATTCCGTTGCGATCGGTCTCCGTGTCACCGCTGCTAATCACGCCCTTTCATTATCTTCGAAACTGAACATCCGCACAATCCTCTCCCCGCGGTTCTGAGACCATGCTTGCCCAATTCACCAATCCCACACGTATCTCATCCCTCGATGCCTTTGTCTCTCTATTCGGCGATGGTTTGGCATTTAATTATTCCTTCGGGGCAGCCTTAACGACCGAAGAAGACGCTCACGAGATCACGATACTGGGATATGCTCACGAGGATCGAACGATGGTTCTCTGGTATACATGTATTCATGTATATACGAAGCGAAAGGAACAGAGAGAAGAGGCTGGATTAGTTAGCTCTAGCACGCGCTCGAACCCATAAACTTTGTGACTTTAAACGAGAGAAGAGAGACGAAGATATTTGCATTATCTTCCATGTAGTAGAGAGACCGCACAAAATGTACAGACATCATATATATACACCACGAGGACGCACGTACGTCGTAGTTTTAACACAGTACATACACTTGCGAGTATATGTATGCAGCACTATAGTGTGCATACAGAATCATCAATACGTATATTCTCTTTGTACCATAACCGATTCGTTGAGATTAATAAAGATTAATCTCATAAATCATACGACCCTTATCCCAACGAATGCGAGGATCGGTAAATTTCTTCGTGGACTCTCTCGTTATTACTTATTCCTTGGGGCAATAGAATGTCTCTAATAATAATTATAATAATAACAATGATAATAACGACCACTGTACACGCTTAGTTTTCGTTTTTTCGCAGGATACCTGCATTATACTGTACGTTATATGAATTCAGTTATTCAAGAGTCGCTTCTTTGAGTATCTCGTAAAAAAATGGTTTATGTTACGATATATGTATATAGGTATGAGAAAGTTATGGACAGGCCTCCTTTGGTGGTTGTATGAATACGAATCGCCGTTGCATATACGGAGCTACTCGTTTTTCTTCTCGTTCTTCCGCTTCTTCTTTCTGCATTCAATGCGGTGCATATATATACATACGTGTAGTGTGATATACGGTTATACTTATATAGTATACATATACTGCATTGCTTCTTATTATTACTCTTTGACGCGGACCTCCCTGGACGCGATCCACTCCAGGGTTGATCGATGAAAGGATCGAGGCTCGGGCTGCGGGCTCGCGCGGTCTTTCTGTACGTTTTACCTGTCCTGAATCGGCAGCGGCCAACAGGAGCTTCGCTCAAAAGTAACGCGATTGGGCATGTATTGGTGTATATATATAAGAGCACCATTTGCACACACTACAGATCTGAGTAACGTATGCTGCATCAACCATGCGATCACTGTATACGCGTGTCCTTCTGTTCATTCACATGCATGAGGTATTTCATGCCAAATTGCTCGTACTATTTTTACGATAGTGCAAACAAAGACTCTTTTGGAATGTAATCCTGAATGTTGAGGTTATTCGAGAATTATATTGGGCTTTTGGCATATTTGCGGTGGTGACAAATAATGTGGAAAATTACCTTAACCGATTTTTCAGTCCGGGAATAATATGTATTTTATCGATGAACGCCCACTTTTTGCTGGTTTGAACACTGAAACGAGCACTATTTTCTTATGGACGAAACCACATCGCTATTGTTCCTAAGAGTTGAGACATAATATTTTCCAGTAACTGCCAGTAACCGAATAAAGAGGCTTTCAATTTTTATTACACTACAGTCTCTCATTTTTTGAGAAAACAAAACAGTGTAAACCCTCAATGAAGCCTATTCATCGATGAATAACGATTATGACGATCCGCAAAGATAAGTATCAAGCCAATTACATAGCGGCACATCTGTAAAATTGATGAAGTGAAAATAAATAATGAGTCACAATAATAATCTTCATTGAGGCAAATAAGAGACTAAATACCATAATTAGCATTCACACTTGAGATTTAATTTGATGTTATTAAGTTTACTCGGATCGTACTGTTATTTCGCCATATGTAGCACGGATATTGTTCCGTCGCACGACGTTTCTTTTTCATTACCACTCGCTCTCTGCATTTTCCGCCAAATTTTCATCGTTAAATTTTATAATAAATTGAATACATTAGGTTGCAAAGGTACATCAGCCTTTGAACCTTTTTTAACTCCCTAAAATTCATTAAGTCGCATTACAGGCATTCGCCGAATCAAAAGGGAATCATTGAGGGATATTCATCCCTCAAAAAACATATCAAGACATACAAATTGGATCCTCAAAAATCTGTATATATCGCTTTCAGTTCGAACACATCTGTTACTTTTATTTCGGCGAATTAGCGCTGCCCTTTGTCTGCAATTTTCACAATATTTTTATTTTCATTTCTCTTCATCTTTCATCTTAAAAATATGAAAGAAGAACTTTGTGATACCAAGAAAAATGAAGTTGTCAATTTGATGTGGAATTTTTAAGATTTTAAATGTACACACTCGGTTCGTCTTCTTCACACCATCGTTTTAAAATTCGACTGTCGATAATTGTCTTCGAAATTGTTAAGAAATACGCGCAACGACTTTTATAGCACGATAACCGCGAGAGCTTAAAGGAGCACAGAGTGAGATAAGATTAAGGGTAGCAAGGGAGAGTTCATGATGTTCTGCGAGCCTCAGGGTCTTGGGGACGTTTTTCTTCGTTACTACAGCCAGAGAGACGAACGCTGATACTATCTACAGCACGGCTCAATTTTCACACATCTCTCTGTCTCTCTCTCTCTCTCTTTCTTTTTCTTTCTTTCAACTTTGCTAATCCGCTATTGATAAAATATTCAGGGTAAAATAAAAGATCTCCAATGAGGGATAAATTCCGTACAATTTGATTCTATGTTATTCCTTACACTTTACAGTTTTTCTAGTACAAAGCAAAAACAAAAAATTCAAATCTAAATCCGGAAATTCCGCGCTCTCCACTTTACAGTTTTTTTTTGTTTTCACGTCACAAGTTTAACCTCAACTATATGGCGGCATAGGAGAGTATACCGATGTGGGTGGGGGACCAAACTCGTAGTTGCAATTCGCGCGTGTGTTCGTGCAAACGTTTATCCCATACCTAAAAGAGAAAAGTGTCGAGTATGCTGGACAAAGGATGTAAATTCGTGCAGTCGGACGAGAGCACGAGATGTCTACGAGTGCGCTCTCGCGCTTTGCACGAAACGCCTACGCGCGTTTACGAGTCGCCACAGCATACTTGCAAGCAGGAACTCGGTCGATGACGCCTCGCGCGACCAACGACAAACTCTATATATATATATATAGGTTTGCAATGCACATATTTACCGGGTATACGTGTTACCTCGCGTTGGAATATAATGCCGTAGACGTCGCCTCGTAAAGTCGACCCGCACTCCGGTTATTACAATGTGCACGGGCCGAGGACGATAAGTCCGAAAGACTCTCCGCCGGTATAATACGCATACGTAAAAGCCATAGGGTTAAGCGTTAAGCGTAGGTACCCTATACGTACATACATGTGCGTTACGTACGACGTGCGACAGTGCATATATAGTATATGTACGCAAGTAGAGATAGAAGAGAATCCGTGAGAGAAAAGCTATGAAGTCTGTGCGGGGACGATCATCCCGATCGTAAAGATTTCCGTACTTTGCGCGGAATGAGGATAGGATAGTCGTTCGACGCTTTAGCCGAGAGAAATTTTAGCATGAGCTGTAATATCACGTGCGCCTAGCGGTTAGTCGATATACATACGGCATAGCTGTGTCATGTATATCGGATTTTACCTTGCAGAATCGATATTATGGTAGGTAATGAGAGATACCTGTGGCTAAATGTACTTTAAAATGGATTTCTCGTATAACGATATAACAGATTCATTTGAATCGTATACATATATATTAAAGATGAATGAAAATAAATGTCCGTGAAAAAAGTGGGTAAATGAGACGTGTATATACTTATGTCCGTTGATAGCTTTAATATTTTGGCTTCTATACACGAATGTACTAGATTACGCCTATTTGCATGAACACCTTGTAGTGAAGACTATCGCCCCAGTAATCGTAATTTGCAGCGATGCTTATTTCATTAATACATAATTCACTTCTAACCGACTTTCAAAAACGCTTAGTACACATCATATCTAAATGCTTTTTATTCACTCAGAACTGACATCATTGTGTCTAATTGTACCAATTATTACCGACACATATGTATGTCTACAATAATTAAGATTATACAGGAAATTTTGCCAGCGCTTTCAAACCTACTTATTGTAGCCGAGATTTGTTCTTCAAATGAGCGGTAAAAAAAAGCAAATTCATTCAGATTAAACACATCGTGTTATTTCCGTTGAATAAATCTCGGCCCGAGAGACGGATGAGATGATTATATTCGTCACTGCGTGGATAAATGTTTATAGGGTAAAGTGAGCCAAAACCGCAAAGCTATGCAAAAATTTAAAAAAAATTATTCGAAAATCTTTTAGTTTAATAAGCTAAAACTTGGTGAAATTCGAATCTTTCAGATCAAATTTTTTCGGCTGAGACATTGATTGATAGTTTTGGTACAATGGCCCATAAAAATGATGGCTGAAAGGGTACTCTTTTATTGATTAATTAGTTGAAAAACGCTTTGTGCCTAATATTTCCTTATGCCTAGTTATTTAAACGTCTGACAGTAATCCTTATTCATACCTAAATTTCTTATATAGTCTTCTCATTTTGAGGGGAAAATGTTCGATAGCCACTATTTTGGGGGTGGTTGGTTTGCCCCACCCTCCCACTTTTTATAATTTTTAGCAAAATTCCGTTGAATTCTGTCTTGCCTTACTTAGTTTGACGCAGAAATCTCAGATAGCTACTTTTTTGGGAGTGCTCGGTTTTGCCCCACTCTTTCAGGTTTTTTTAAATCGCTAACAGTAGAGTCACGTTGCATACAACTTTGATTCACTCCCCACTAGACACGGAAATGCTTACAAGCCAATTTTTTTTTATTGTTGGTTTTGTCCCACAGGGCGGTTTCTTAACACTTTTCCCTGTATATATATATATATATATATATAATGTGCGAAAGCAATGCGCTGACTGATCCAAACACAGATTCTTCGGATTGAGACGTTAAGCCGGTTTAATAGAGGATTACAGGTTATCCTCGCATGACTTTGTGAATGGACGGATGTTATTAAAAGAGCTTTGGGAATTAAATAACGTAACGTCCGGTGTTCCCGATATAAACTTGCAAGGGAACAACTGGTTTTACCGTTGAATTACGCCAGTGCGATATAAAATCGTGCAAGCGGACTTTGTATAGCCGCACACGGATATATATATATATATATATATATATATATGTGTTTGTGTGTGTGTGTGTGTGTGTGTGAGTGTGTGTGAGTGTATATGTTCCTGGATAAAGTATCAGGAGAGACGATTGTGCCAGAGGCTGTAATATTCAACGATAATGTTTTTAGATTACGTTACAGTCTGAGAAATAAGATATCGAGTTCCGAAGGAAGTGTCTACGAGCAGCACACGGTGGATGAGAGGAATTGTGATATCGGGTTTTGTCCCGTAGTTTGTGGAAGATCGAGTTTTGTCCCGTAGTTTGTGGATGGTCGAATGACGCCCGCGTAATCCACAATTAAATCCGAAGGATACCCGAGTGTTCGGTTCGGGCTAAAGCACATACATACAAATACAAGATGGCGCAAATTCCTTACTATAATCATAGGTACATACAGAAGTATCCATTCCACTTCTTTTGTGCTCGCGGTGTATCGCTCATTGTAGAATAAGACGTAGATTTCGCATAAATTCTCCGGATATCTTCCTTCAATAAGAAGCAGATTTCGCGTGGCATCCGTTTCCTTTGAATCTCGTAGCAAAAGCGTCAAGTAGCAGAGCAATGGAGCAAGAAGGGAAAAGTGAAGAGAATCCAGACGGGATTGAATCTTCCGCCATGTCCAGATGTCGTAGTTTCTCGCTCGGACACGCGCGGAATTTTTGTGGGATGGTATAAGGCGGCGCGAACGAACGGCAAGCAAGATTCACACACACACACACACACACACACACACACACACACACACACACACACACACATACACATCTTTAAGGGCTTCTGCCATTCCACTAGTGGTCCAGGTCGTCCAGACGGAATGCCCGGCGAGATTGCTGCCTTGCCGAGACTACTTGGCCCTAAGTTGATGCCCTCTGTGTATGTGCGTGGGTACGTGTGTGCATTTGGCCTTTGGGATATAGCCCGAGTGCGCGCAGGAGAAGATGAAGATGAGAGAGAGCAGACGGAGCAGCGGGAGATGAGAAACCGTGAAGGGCTCGCGAAGACGAAGGGCATATGCAAGCAGAGAGAGGATGAGATAGCGTATAGTTGCGCGCATCAGTATCTTGTATGTACCTCTCTCTCTCTCTCTCTTTCTCTCTCTCTCTTGGACTCTCGTGCGGCTTGCCGAGAGACCATTCAACAAGCAGCAGCCTCTCTGCGCGAGCCTCCGCGCTCTCCGATAATTAATAACCCACCTCATCGGAGAGGTATAGCTGCGCGCTGGCTTTCAACTCGAACTATGCATGACTCGCGAGAATCTCCAATCCGATGTCTCTGTGTATTTCTCTTTCTCTTACCGTTGCTTGTTGATATGAGAAGACTGAGGTGAATTTTGTCTTCGTACTTCGCGTTATCAATTACTTCAATAGTTGTTACGATGTCGCAGTATTATTCATTGTCTGTCTACAGACTTACCTTCCTAATTTTAGTTCAATCAATCAAAAGTTGGAGATGATGAAATAATCATTGACAAAACTAACATCGTTTTGGAGAACTTGTCGTGTCATAGCACGTCATGATAATTTTTCAAAATTATAAACTCATGCAGAAAATCTCGGGAAATAATTTATAAGTGGCATTGCACCTTGCATAAATTTCGAAACCAATCGTAAAGCATGTGCAAGTTCTCCATTAGCGCGGTTCAGATTGTTAAACTTTTAGTTTAGCCTGCTTTTGCGATTTCAGGAACAGATTTATGCGATGAAACGATTTTTCAGATGAAATGATCGAACGTAAACATTATGTCAAAACGACGACATTCATCGTATACATGCAGTCCCGTATATTCTTCTAAGCTTATTATTTTATTGTACAGAGAGGCCTGACTCTCGTCAGCTTTCTCTTACACTTCTACTGGCTATTTTTCCTCGTGGTTCAAGTCTTATGCTTTCTCCCCTTTTCTCGTTTTCTTTTTTGTTGCTGCAGAACCAGCATCCAATAACACCATAGTGATACAGCATAAGTGAGTCAAGCGTCCGACAAAACTTTGAAGGTTTGACATTGGGCCCACGAGAGAGATGGATAGTTGTCCAGCTGCAGAAACGATTCATTAACGAAGCAGAACACTAATTGGTTCGCTTCCCCGAACTACGAGGACTACGTTCGCAAGAAACGTATGCCACGTAACGATCTTTTTCACTATTTCTCAGCTTATCACGAGCAGGGTGAAAATTATTGTCCTTGAATCATTATTTCATTTCATCACATTATAATCCATCTATTACCCCATATATAGTTTTTTTTTTTTTTATAACTCAAATTGCTCAAGGTAATTGTAATGAAACAACAAGTCGCAACGTTCCTACCGAAATTCAATATATGATTTTAATGAGACTCCAGTCAGAGTCCATAGGTACACAAGAGAATCAATGAAAGTTTCGAGCATTGATCAATGACGGCTCAAACGATTTTTTTTTTCACTTAGCAGAGATTTCGGAAAATAAAAGCGAAAAAAATGGTACGACTGGATGTTGACAAAGTGAACTCGAAAGAACCCGCGAATCGACAGAGGCTATACATTAGGTCTCCAGTGCTCAGTGGGTTACATAGCACACACATGCTCTCCAAACTATGCTGGCGGCCAGCGGTCTCCGAGTACGCCCACTAAATCACCGGACCGAATTCCATTTGGCTTTCGGGCCTTTCTCTCTCCGCAGAGTCAACAACGTATTTACCCGTCCATTTGGTCCTTTTGCGGTCGCGGATGCACACACAGAGCCCGATCCTACTGCTGATTCTCCTCCTCCTTCTCCTCCTTCTCTTTTCTCCTTCTCTACTCTTTTGGGTGTTCTCGTGTGTGCTTGTGTGAGTTTATGTGTGCACGCGTACGCTCATAGTGCTTAGTTCTTTTTTTTTTTTTTTTTTTTTTTACTGTGCAACGCTGCCGGGATACGGAGAGAGCAGGCTGACGATCGGCAAGCCTTGCCGATTCTCGTGCCACACGGCAAGCCATCCTGATGTCTCCAACTCAGCATTATGAATATTGATAATGTTCCGGGGTTGCGATGAGAGTGAAGGAGAAAGCAAAAAGATCAAGAGGAGAAGAGAAACAAGAAGCAAGAGAAAGAGGTAAGGAGAGCGGAGGAAAACAAAGAGTCAACGTCCACGCTCCGCAATGTAAATATCTTTCGTTGGACCTTCTCGACCCTGCAGACCCGAGCACCAAGCTGTCCAAGCCCCTGAATCTTTGTGAGCCTGTGTACGCGCGCGCGCGTGTGTGTGTGTGTGTGTGTGTGTGTGTGTGTGTGTGTGTGTGTGTGTGTTTTCCACTGAACGATTTCGCATACTTAGGTATACATACACCATTACTCTACATAGAGCTTATTCCGCTGCGTCTTTGTTGTTGCTTCTCTCATCCCTATTTCCATACTCGTGTCCTCGTGACTCTCGCGCAGAATCCGTGACAGCACGAGAAGAGAAAAACTTTGCGAATCCCTCCAACGAACAACATGATCTCGCTGCTAAAGAACTGAACATTCTAGTAACCTAGAGAAATACTTGTGGCTCTGGTAAATTGGACCTTAGATTCACGTAATCGCAGAGAGATACTTGCGGCTCTGGTAAATTGTCCCTTACATTCACGTAATCGCTGCGATTTCTCTTGGAATTCGTCCAAACGTAATTTTCATTTATCCTGCAGCTTTTCTATACGAAAGCGTATCTTATTCCATAGAATTGTCGGAGGTTCGGTTCAACCATGAACTTCTACTGGAACAAAAAATCTTATTAATAGAATCTATTTGCCAGCAGCCACCTAGAGATAGTTTCAATTGAATCTCGGATATTCTCTTCCATCAGGTTTGTAGTCTAAAATTATTTACACTATTGATTAAATATTTTTATGATACATTTTAAAGGACCTTTTAGAATGCAAATAAATAAGTTTTGCGTATACTTTTATAAACTGGTAATTTTTACATTCAAATATATTTTATTTTATAGCTTGTGTTTCAAACATTTTTCCTCGCATTCAATGTTTGGTCAGACTAAACTTCGGTTATTCCGTATTGTTTTATCAGAAGACGCTTTGACTTACAAAGTAAAAAAATTAGATAGAAGTGAAAATTAGAAAAAATAGACACATTAAGATGCTCGCTTCAATCAGTCATCCACTGATGTCACTGTATAAATAGATTCAAGCTCGGATGAAGTTTTTCAACCGTTTGTAATATTAATAACATAATTTATTGATAACATCAGATGACATACTCTGGGAGAATGCAGGAGAATTTCGATAATTTAAAACGTTACTGAGTAAATTTCGTCCATCCAGACCCAATCTACCGACTAACCTATCCTCCCGCCTGAAACGACCGTCTTTCAGCGTAGTGAAACGTCGCGCTCGTCATAAAACATCTCTCGCATAGTTTAGCGTTGAGCGAAACCCCCGACAAATACGAGAATAGCAGTGAGAAGACAAAACCCAAGCGTGTATGGCACATCGCGGGTTGCACCAAAGTAACAGCAGCCTTGCAGAGTAGTTTCAGCGTCATATAGCTTCGTGATGCTCTTCTACATATCACCGAGCCCTGAAAAGCCCTCTCTCTTACTCTCTCTCTCTCTCTCTTTCTTTTTTTTTTTGTCGTTTCATCATTATTGTACTTTATTCTCTATTTTATTTTATTTTATTTTATTATTGTTCTGTTTTTTTTCTTCTGTTCTGATCTTGTTCTCGAGTACCATGCATGGCTTATTGTAAATGTGTGGTACTTATCCAACATTGCTATGGATAAATAAATATATCTATCTCTCTCTCTCTCTCTCTCTCTCTCTCTCTCTCTCTCTCTCTCTCTCTCTCTCTCTCTCTTTCTCTCTCTATCGTACCGGCTGCTTCATTCTGTCGCACGAGGGTTTTACGATTCCGTAGATTTTTCGTGCTGTACGGCCACGAAGACCGAAACAACGCATCCCCAATTCCATCCTAGCGAGCTAAAATGCTCAGCATAGCGGAGGGAAACTCTGCGCAGAGGTTACCCCACAATTTCGTCTGAGCCTCTCGATCTCTGTGTGTATCCTAACATATAGAAGAGAGACTCCCTCTCTCTGTGTCGCACGTCCCTTTTATGAGTCCTCCACTCGAGGCGATCGCAAGAGCCCCGTCAAGCCCCCGTAATATCGGGTAATCCTCCAGTTCCCGGTGAGGGTGCTCTTCACGAACGACAAATGCCTAAGAAAAAGAGAGAGAGAGAGAGAGAGAGAGAGAGAGAGTGAGAGAGAGAGGGTGAGGTACAGGATATCCCGCCACCAGGCGATAGTAGAGTGCCGCAGGATGGTCCCACAAGAGCGAGTGAAATCACGCATCCAGCGCTCGTCGCGGCGAAATAGGGAGATCTACGCATTCCGGTGTACACCGCGTGGCCCGTATAAACCCGGAACGATGACTGCAGAGGAGTGGAGCTTTAGCGCGCTAGCGAAAGGCAAGAGGGAACTTACGAGCGTTTGATATGCGAGTCGCGACGGGTGGCCAGTAACGGAGAAGTCCCATATATATGTATATGTGTATATGTATATGCATAAGTACTCTACAACTATATTAGCGCGCCGTCAATGTCTGTGTGTGTGTGTGCTGCTCCTGATGACACAGGAGTACGGCCTTAAGCTGGCAATTCCGAAACCGACGTGCCCTCATCCCTCTCCGCCCTATGCCACGCGAAATATGCTGCACACCTCTCAAGTATCTATGGAAAAGGGGAACGGAGAAAGGGCTCTCGTCTTTAACGGTCTTGACTCTCCTGACTGAAATTAAGCAGAAGTTTCACGAAGGGTCGTCCCTTTTGCCGTTCCTGTGGCGGTATAATGCACAAGCGCGATTTTTCGTGGACCTTCACATTATTTCCGCGCATGTATGATTTTCCAATGGAAGCGGCCATTAAACGGCTGGTGGGGGGGATTTCGAGATTCGAAATCATTCGTGGAGAGTTACGCGTGACGAATCCCGGGACTATCAGGTATAGATGCATGTATAGATTCATAGATTCAGTGCACTAATATGAAATTTACGTCATACTATGAAGTAGTCTCGTTATTACTGTTCTAGCATTTTTTTCGTCAAAATGTTACCAAATAATATTTAAAAAAAAAAAACGAGAAGGAAAACATTAATGTTCAGCTATGTAAAATTTTTTGATATTATTGCTAGGGTTGTCTGTCAAAAGATAATGTTCAATTTGTAACTATAGAAATCTTCTGCCACATTTAACATGTCTGTCGAATGGGGTGGACATCCTTACGGGGATTAAAATCTAATGGATCATTGGAAATTTCTCATTTCCGAAATATTCGTTTGAATAAACAGAAATAATTTTTTCATTTGTATTTAAGTGAGTAAATGTATTTTAGTAAAATAATTATGTATTTACTAAGGCTACAAATTCCATATGTTGATTAATTCAAATTGAATTCGAGTGAATTTGTGCTCTACTAAAGTAGACTCTTATTCAAATCAAACATTCATTTCGTCTGGTCACGGGAATGTTCTTTTTTTTCTGAGAGTACATTCGTGTTCGTTGAATTTCAACTTGTGTGTTGATCGTCGGTGAGCAGTTGGGTCGGATCAATTAGTGGATAAGTTCTGGGACGGACGTGCCATTACCGAGTGACCCTGAGTAGCTCCTAAGACACTTATATATGTATATGAGTTATGAATGTACACAGCCACACGTGTATACCGATGAACCCACAAACCTATATGACGTGACGTAAATGGGAAACCCGAGTGAGATGGGTTCAAAAAAAGTAACAGAGAGAGAGAGAAAGAGAGAGAGAGAGAGAGAGAGAGAGAGGGAGAGATGCTGAGTACGACGTGGAAGAGAGGAGGGTAATAGTTGTGGGAAGGCAAAAAAAATGAAGGGCCTATAGCGTGGGTCCGATGGAATTTTAATGAGCGGCGTTTCGTCATTTTTTTTTTTTTGCGCTCTTGTCCGATTCAGGGAGTGACGCGTTAATGCTTACGGGATGTAGGTACACTCCAACCAACGCTCTCTCCCAAACTTGACTCGAACTACTTGTCGAACAGAGTCTAAAATGCTCTGAGTCCAATTTCACGAACGGAAATATAAAAAGATCGAAGGAAATATAGAATTTTTTCGATTACGATCTGTGTGTAATGCATTGATGAATTAGAGTATTAAGGAGGTCCTACAGATCAACATCGCGGGGCAGTCGCTTGGCGCGCGAGTTTCCGAGTGGACCCTCTGCAAGAGAGAGGTCCGCATCAAGAGATCCCGAGCGTCACGCGTCCACGAACAAATTTCTCCCTCCGATTCGCATCTCATGGGTATATCTTAAAAATGGGATGGTGAAAACTTTGTTTCTTTTTTCATAATTTTGTGAAATGTTATTTTACCGCATGACAAGTATTTTTGAGGAGTTCCAACGTTTTTTTTTCCATGATTTTTTCCATGAACGTATTTTTATAATTTATCTCCTCCGAAACTACATGGTCAAACCTCGCAAAATTTGAACAGTCAATTTATCTTGGTGAAATGAACGTCGAAAAAAACTTTGAAAAAATTCTCATATTCTGGCTCCGACTGTACGACCTCCTTAATATGTACTTAGAAATCTCAATTCGCCATAATCATTGTCATTGCCAATCGTCTATAAATAAAATGGATAATACTGGCTACGGAGTACTAACATACGAGCAGGCAAACTTAAAAAAATATCGAGCTATATCGGGCAAAGATGAATTTATATATGCATGCATAGCCTATATAGGCACGCATAGCCTGCTAGACATCCAGGTTTTTTCATATTGAATTTAACGATCGTCACTTGAGGTGTTCATATATCTCATCGGATGTTTAAATTTTTGAAAAAATCTAATCGTTGCAATAATTCGTCGTGAAATAATTGAAAGTAATTTTTTAACTCGAATACAATGCCTACTCCTGAATTATACGACCCAACTTGATTTCCGTACGTTCTCCACGGTGACAGTCAGCACCGGTACGGAAGTCGTCGATTTACCTAGCCTTAGAACATTTGATCTACGAAAACACACAAAAATCATGAACATCGTGATATACTCATGCAGAGGGTGGGCCAAAAAAAAAACGCTCAGCTATATTTGTTACGCTTTGGTGCTATACGCGCTGAAGCTTTATAGATAGATGTATAGAGGCTTAGGATGGCTCAGAGTATGTCACGCGACGAAAGGACACAGAAGTCGAGCGCGTAAGCCGTATGGCAAAGATCACCCGACAGCGTGAAGAACAAAACCTCAAAAAAAAATGTATATATATAAAATATATAAAAAAAAGACACAGACGCATGCATGGTGAGATGTGAAGGCATAAAACAGCTTTTCCTCAACGAGATTTAGATACACGGCGGCGAATATGCTGTCAGGTTTTTTTTTATCGCACATGCTCTTTATACCGCACAAAAGCTCTCGTAGGACTTTGCATCCTCGATCCTGGAGAAAACGGTTAGGCACCGAAAAGAGGAAGAGAGGACGAGAAAGTTCGGAGATAAAGACAGAGCGAGAGAATATAGAAGCTAGGACTTTGGCACGTCGTGTTCCGTCGTGACGGGCCGATAACCGTGAGCTTTCTTACAGGATTGTAACGTCTAGCTGCCGTGGATCTTTTCGACGGCAGTTGAAGCAAGAGAGAGAGAGAGAGAGGGTAACGTCGGAATACGTGCTTGGCTATTTGTCACCGCGAGCACGGCGCGCTCACATCGGCAGATATACGTTTATACACATTATACATGTATATATACATTAATATATATATATAGTATATAATGCACCGGGCGAAAGACCCGCGAGTGCTTCTCGCGATATAAATAGGTTGCAACGCTGACAAACGACCGGCTCCTACGACAAAATAAGCAAACACCACGACCTCTCTTTCATTTTTCTTTTTTTTTTTTTTTTTCATTCTTCTTTTTAGTTCACTCCTCTCGTTTTCTGCCGTTTCGGAGGAGACACGAGTGGGTGCAAGATCTCTGCTCTTTTGAGTGTTTAGCCTATCGCGAGGCCCGTGAACAGAGCGTCTATGAAGGCTTTGATATTACGTCTGAATGCCACACCACCAACAGCTCAATCTCTCGTATTCTCGGTCTCTCTCGGGTCTCGGATGCGATGAGAACCTCAGAGAGAGAATCTTAATTCATGTATTTCCCAAGCGATCTATGCAAGCCCTTTTCCCCTGTGGGTACTCGAGAGTGACCAGGAAACTCGAGAGCCCAAAGTGGCAAGTGAAAACTCGTCCCCCGAGAGGACCAAAGGGGAAAGAATCTTGAGACGGAACCACGTGGGAATATTATGGAAAATTGTTTGACAGCGCCTGTGAAAATTTCACATTTAAGATGTATAATAGGGAATATGGGGCTACTTGACACACATTTGACATTGAAATTTATATTTCTTGCCCGCGGAATATTGAATTGATTCGGTTGTTGGCTCACACTCAGGATACGACATTTATCTTCCTACAGAAAAAAAAATTGCCGATCCGTTTGGTCGTCCGGCTTGTTTGACATATTTTCTCATTAACAGCAGCTAATTTCGTTAATTGCCAAAAGCATAAGAATCCTATTTTTTCAGACGGCAGTTAAAAGTATAATTATCCACTGTAATGTAATTAGTTCAAAGTTAATTTTTCGACGAAATTTGTAACGTAAATTTTACAGGATCATTATTCATAATTATTTCGTCATAAAATCATTTTGAACGGAATTTTCCACGCTACATCGTCTAAGCCCGAAAGCGCCGAGTATTTAACGTTTGCAAGCCACACTGTGTCGTTCGTTCGACCATTAAAGTCATTATTTTTTTCGAAATTAGAGACACACTCGCACGTCAATCTCTCGTCATTAACATCGCTCACACGATCTTTCGTGCGACTGCTCCACGACAAGCCTCTTTGGCGAGCACCAATCACGAAAAAAGTATGTTGAAAAAAAAGTTTCAAAATGGCTTCGAGGAGGAAAAAGCGATTGGGACATGGTGGAGGGAGCTTGAGAGAGAAAAAACCAGGAGTGAAGAGAGGTGTCCTCGGCTACAGAAGCGAGATTCTCAAAGTGCCACAAGAAAACGGAAGTGAAACGTTACATCTGGCTTAACGGGACTGACGCTCGCTGCGAGAGAAGCTCCATCTTCCTTTCTTCTCCGACCCACGAACTTCGACTGCTATACCATATTCACTTCGAGCTATATTTAACGGATTCCACGTTGCTTCGAGAACCACGATTACTAGCTGCATAGTATTATACCACGGGCGCTCTTTCTTTCGCTCCGTACCAGCTTGGATGAGACACTCGCGGGCGATAAGCGTCTCGAACCGACGACACATTTACCGCGAGAACAGCAACAGAAAGCACGAGAGCAAAGTCGAGAGAGAGAGCTCATCCTCATTTCCTCGTGTCAATCGAGACTCTCGTATATACACGGTATTTCCCGTTTGGCATATATAAAAACGCCAACCACTCACGTCAACGGCAAGAGTCAATTGGATAAAAAAAGCACTCTACATCAAAGAAGTTAAAAAAAAAAAAAAAAAAAAAAAAAATTCGCACTTTTCCAGATGTTTTTATAGATACTAATTTTTCATATTTGAATCGATAAAACGTTTATATACAATCATTATCAGCCTGAGATTTTTTATCAAATAAGATCTTGGAATATTCGCAATATCGAGGAAGTGAACACTTGGAATTTTGAAAATTTCTGCATTGCACATTTTTGATATTTTTCAAAGTCCGATCTTGCATGACGCATTAAAAATATAAGAAGATTATGTCAATGTAAATTTTTATTTTGGTCAAAGTTGAATTGAAAGAAGAAAAGTACAATGTATCGTCAGAGATGATTGTTTGAGTACATGAAAAAGTATTACGTGCCTTACAAGTGAACGCGTGTCTGCAATTCTTGCCAAAAACGCCATTTTTTTTTTCTTCAACTCTCGCGAGTGGGCTCACAGTTGCGTGGATCGAGTTTTGTTTTACGTACAAATAGGAACAAGGCGTCTTGGCACCCGGTGTGAATTGGTTTGTCAAGCTGCCAGAGTGGGTATACGCTTTTTGTATCTATATGAGTATAGATATATATGTAATATTTACATGTTCATACAGTATACCACGAGACCATAACTTCATAGTACGGTGGGGATGAGATTTTTAGCGGATTCTATACTGGCTTCAGTTAGAGGCGAAATTCCGGGAAATCTACGCACGGTCCAAGCCCCATGAATTATTACTCTGATTTAGAAAGGGTCTGGAGATCATTCATTTTTGCCATTTCAAATATTTCACGTGCTTTCTCGCATTTTCCGTGAAAATATGCCAGTTATTCAAACAAACACTTTATCACGCATCATACACAAACAAAAAAGCTATAAAAATATTTCCACAAAATGCCCGAATAACGTTTGCACAATGGATTCTCCAAAGCAGTGATGTTTCCATTTTCCATTTCACACAAAAAAAAACAAAGTATAAAAGTAGAATTGCTAAAGTGTAAAAAAATCGAAGTTTTCGAAGTTTTAATGAAAACGATGCAGAAATTAGTCTAATTTCGAAAAGTTATGGACAGTAATTCATAATTGGTATAGATTCAAAAACAGCATTTATTCATGTGTAAATTTTGGCCACAACTACTTGAAACGTATTGAAATACGTTTTTAGTAAATTTTTGAACCGCATTGATTCAGAATGTTCCAATTTAATATGATTGTCTTAGAATAGCAGCATGTCAACTTTTAATACTTCAGCAGTAGTTATTATTGACGGGGATCTCTATCTCATTTTGCTTTGTAACGTTGCAAGTCTTACAGTACGATTATACCCTACCATCGTCGGGAACCATTACTGTTACCCATTGGACATTCAGAGAGAGGGAGAGAGAGAGAGAGATAAAGAGAATAAAAGCGAAAAGAAAAAACTGAGCTTGCACAACCAAGCGATAAACCAGCATTATAGCTCTCGCGAGCGCGGTCTTGCGTAAGTATCGCGATAAATCTGAATGGGAGCGAAATTTTATGAAAACGTTAGACGCATATAGCCGAGAGGGAATGAGGAGAATATGCAGAGTACCTAAAACAGTATAGCCGTAGTGGTAGTAACAGCAGTAGTACATAACATCAGAGATTTTGGCAGAAACATTATATCTATATTGGGTTAGATAGGTACGTAAAGTATAACCCCAAGCGTCGGATTTTCCGGGTGTACGAAAATTTAGTGTCGTACATCCGGGGTGCGGAACAAACCTCTCTTCCGTTGTCTCGAAAAGTTTGAGGTAGTTTGAAGATAATTTATCGGGCTGTCTCATCTCATCGTTCGTACTACCTCTGACACAGTGAAAAAGACAGAGAAACAGAGAGAGAGAGAGAGAGAGAGAGAGAGAGAGAGAGAGAGAGAGAGAGAGAGAGAGAGAGAGAGAGAGATAGAGAGAGAGAGAGAGAGAGAGAGAGAGAGAGAGATGGTTGATCAGCCATGAGGCCCTAACTCCCGTTCGTCATCTAGTGACTAACCTCTTTACATGTACATACATACGGGATATTATACGGGAAGTTGAACGAATTTTTTACCGTGAGAATTTTTAGAAATTGGCATGAAAAATTTTAGCTGGTGTTTGTGGATGACCTTAAAACTTTTCAACTCTAATGCGAAGTCTGATTACTGATACGTATTGAAAACTCATTTCTTCCTAAAAACTTCGTCGTTAAAACCCGTATACCCTTCGATCTTTTTTGGCCCTTTCAAAATTCACTTTTACAAAGTCATCGTTCACGGATACAACTTTAGCCAAACATTCACTACCCTAATAAGTGTCGTCCCAATGAATTTGGAACATCCCATATTCAGAAAACTCATTAAGAAAAAAGGAAAGAGTACAGCCTCTCGCGGGGAAATACATATTTGTGTTTCCTAACTCGCCGAGTAGGCGCTTTAACTCGTTTCTGTATACGAGCATATACATATATAGACATGCGAGAGGGGAGAAAAAATTGCTGTCGTGAATATCGCGGCTACTCTCGAGAGGTCTGCGCGTGTAAAACGAAAGAGAAAGACAAAATGATGGGGAATGAAAGCGCGAGAGAGGAACGTGAGAGAAGTAAGCGATATGGTTTCATACGAGAGCGAAAGAGTGAAAGAGTACTCTACCAAATTTTCGGCTAACGCTGATCCACGTACCGGAAAGATAATGCATAATCCATTTTCGCGCAAGGGATGAGTACGGTATAGGACACGAATAGCGTGAAGGGTGGATGTAGGACGAAAGAGTGCGCGAGAGAGCAAGAAGAGAGGACGATGCTCGAAGTGGAGGAAGCAGCGTCGGTTCATATCCTTCAAGACCCCTTGCGTTATTCCTCTTGCTCTCTCGCCGTCCGAGACGATGCGCAGTCATAAATTTTCAATAATGCAAATGCCCTCCGGGCCACTATAAGAGGGAGCATTCTCGCGCGAGCGAGCGCGCTAGGTGCTACTTCATATACAAACATATATACACACATATTATATGTATATAATATTGTATCCAAAACTTGGCACATCTATGAGCTACCACGTGTGCTACGAGCTCGAGTGTGCGCCTATGTTCTATGAAATTTTCAGTCGCAAACAGACAAAGAGTGTAATGTTCTCTTTTGAACGTTCCCCTTTGTATCAAACAGGTTTACGAGCAACTTTATGGAATTCAAGGTACTCTCGCGAACGACCAAAAGACTCGCGTCATCTGTTCTACCGGCAAGAATTTTTCGAGAGGAATGATAATGGGATAGAGAGAGAGAGAGAGAGAGAGAGAGAGAGAGAGAGAGAGAGAGAGAGAGAGAGAGAGAGAGAGAGAGAGAGAGAGAGAGAGAGAGAGAGAGAGCGATGTAGAGAGAGCCGGGGGTTGAAAATGTGAAGTCTGGAGGACTCTAATTTTCTTTTTAAAACCCTCTTCGACGAAATCATTAAAGGGTATCGAAAAGCAGCCTCGAGTTATTAATGAAAATTGACGGCAATTTATTTACAAGAAACCTTACATTAATGCAACACAGGTGTCCGTTTTCCTACTATTTGTATTATGCTATTTGAAATATGACAAATAACATCATTTTTCTGCTATTTGTAGTATCACAAATAGCATCAGTTTTCAGATAAAAAAAATGTCTTCATTGCATATAGGATGCACGTCATATTGGTAAGAGTTACATTTGCATCATTGGGAACGAATCCCTGTGAATGATTTATCAGGCACTCGAGGGCTGGAGAAAGAAAAGAGCAGAGAGAAAGTGGCAATCGAACGTGAATTCGTTACGTCCATATCGATAGCATGTTAAACAGTCAGCGCCTAGCCGAGACCCTAATTGCCAGGCATCGCGAACTCTCTGGCTTGTATCCAAGCTTCTACCGAACCCATACACTCCTTGAAATTCATCGCGATCTCGGGGATCGCGAGTTCACCAGCCTCTCTCGTGATTTTCCTCACCATAGCATTTTACTTTCGACAATTCTCGCTCGGGATACGTATGTAGCTGCCAAAAATCGAATCTATTGCTTCGAAGCAGGAACATGCGCTATTTGAGTAACAATCTTGTGATATAAATTAAGATTTAGAAAATGAAAACCAACCCGTAAAATTTGTGACAAGCCAAATTAAAAACATAACTCAAGCTGTTGGTAAAATTTTAAATTTTCAACTACTTTACTCGAAAAATACAACGCGTTACTATAATTCGAGTCATGTATATGGTACTTCGAAACCTTGTCGTTGGGAAAAAAGCTCTGCATTTACACGTATGCAAATTTACAGGTTTTTTTTTCCCCCCAACTATGTATACACATCACTGTTCGCCCCTGACTCATTGACATGACATGACATGACATCATAAAAAAATGTATAAAAATCAAACAAATTTCATTCGCATGCAACACCCCATGGTCTGATTCGAATAAATCATTTTAGTGCCCAGAGTGTTTTTCTTCTGATGGATATTATTCGCGAGGGTTATACGCCTGATCGATGAAAAATGAAAATTGAAATGATTCTTCGGGCAGAAAAAAAGACTTTTCTGCTTTTTCACTACGAGGAAATTCTGAATCACGGCGAACTCAGCAATCCTCTTACTTCCTGCACGTTGAGATTATAAATGTCTCGTATGAATGGATTGTCCGAAGTAGCTAGTCATTACTCTTCCATTCGACTTTTGCAAAAGCCATATCCCCCGCATTTCCCGATCATTGGAACGTCAATTTATCCCTCGTCCTGCCACGACTCCGATGGGCGATGCACCCTCATTTCCTCATTTTTTTTTTTTTCTACAGGCACTTGCCTCTTCTGTACCGTACATACGCTAATGGTTTCGCTGAAGTACAAGTCGAGTGGTGCACGTGTGCGTGAGCTCTCTCGGCATTTATTGCCAAGTCTGCGTTGTATATACGAGATAATGGCGAAGATGCACGATGATGTGTCTCGTTGCGATAAACGTGGACGACGTTTGATTCCTGTGCGAGTGAGGCAGAACTCGGTGAGTCATCGAGTTCGCGCCGGTTCGTTGGATCTTCCGGAGCGGCGAATACGAATCATTACCCTCGCCACGGTGTGGTCATCGGTCGACGAGAGAAACGAACGATGTTTGTAAGAAATATTTTCCCGATGTTCAAGAAGAAAGACTCGGGAGAGTACGATGATTTCGTGGAAGAGCAAGGGAGAGAGAATGAGGGCATAGTAAAAGCCCCGAATTCTCCCTCGTTCCTCGAATTTGCGACACGAAAATAATCCGTTTATTACCATAGATTCGAGAACCTCAGCGGTACATCCAAGTCAACAGATCGCTGTTTAATGGCGCACGAGGGCAAGCAGCGATGACGTTGCCAAAGTAGTAAATGCGAGCCATATAGAGGGGAGAAATAAGAATAGAAAGAAATAAGAATCAAGGGGCAAAGATATCAAACTCAGAGGGTAAAGAAAGAAATTGAGAATGGACATTTATATATATATATATATATATATATATATAACGAGAGAGGGCCTAGGAGATGGGCCGAAAACTTTTTTTTCATCCCCTATTCGCGATGAGTCACGGATACACGAACCAAACTGAGATTTATGCGACTCCTGTTCTTTCCTCTTCTCTCTTGTACTCAATTCATCCTGCAAGCGAATGAACTTTTCTCCAAACTGCAAGGCTCACTCCGCAGCAAGGGGTAGGGTGAAGAAGAGCGAAACGGTTGGATGCGCGAGAAATCGAGAGTAAAAGTGCGAAAGAGGGAGGCTTCAAATTTATGAGATGTTCTGCGATGACTAAATCCGTCAAGAGCATAAGTATTATCGTGAAGAAGAAAAAAAAAAATTTACCGTCCATTGTTCTTGGATAATTGAAAAAATTTATCACTCGATAGAAACGGATATTTTCCGGTGTTTTTTAATTACAAAAAGTGTATCAAGGCGGTTGGTTCAACTTAAAATTAGGGAAGAGTCGTCTATATTGTACCGCCGGGTAAATTGTACCACTTCGATATCTCGAATACTATATCGAATATTGCCGCTATCCCTATGAAGTGAAATCTCTACGATCCAATTGAACGGGTGTGACCTTGAATATTTGAAAAAAAAAAAAAAAAAAAAAAATATTTAGAATTTATAGGGGAAATTTGATTTAAATGTTCCTGCATAAATGTGAATGCACTACTTCTAATTCACATTTCTAACTTCAAACCAGAAAGAATCATCCTAAAAAGAGATAGAGACCTTATGCGATGATAATTAGGTTCATTTATGAAGCTTGAACGAGAAGTTTAAAATGCAAAAATATTTGTATTCATAAAACTAGGTCTCAAAAAATATATTCAGATATTCGATATGATTCATCATTTTCTTGTTCTTCGAGTATGGATTTTTTTTTTACAAAGATCAGCTTTCATTTGGGAGAATTGTCTGACAGTTTACCTAATTTTTCGGTGATTCTACGCCCTTAAAAAAAATTACGTGAAGCATTAGCTACGGATCGCCAAAATGTTTGTCAGCTTGGAGGAAAAATAGAAAAATATCACATGGAACGTTTCGCGTATCTTCTACTATATCATCCTCTGCATAGCAAGTGGGATGAATAAAAAGATAGAGATACATGGAACGAGGATGTTTTTATTCCATCTTTGATCATCCGAGAACTAGTGAGATCGGTATATGAGATACGAAGAAAGGGCCGGACCCTTCGCTACCGCTGCACAGTTTCGTAACATCTCTTTCACGAGGAAAATTATAATGTCACTTAGTATTCTAATCGATAGGGAGAGGGGGGAGAGAGAGAGAGAGAGAGAGGGGGGGGAGTGAGGGAGAGTGAATGAGGGTCCTTGAGGACCGTACGCGTGTCCTGAGTACCTCCCACGGGACTTTCTCTCGTTCTCTTCATTCTCTCTCCCTTATATATATATATATATATACATACTCTCGACTGTACGGTAATATTCAGTGTAACATCGTCGTAAGAGGCTTTACCTTTCGACAGTTAGGGCGCGATAAAGATAGAGGAAGGTTGGTATTTTTAGTTGATGTGAAAGAAGAAGAAGAAGAAGAAGAAGAAGAAGGAAGGACCAAGACATAGCCGCAGGCTCTTCGTTCATACATATACGCTGTTAAGGAAAAACAGACCGCTGCCAGATGCCCTGGAAAATTGGCACTCAGAGAAGCAGAAGCGAGCAGGACGCACAGACACTCTCGTTCGTGAGAGCGACGGAGCAGGTGAATGAGAGCGATCGCCAGAGAGTAAAGGAGATAATAAAAAATGGATATAGATGAATGGAAAAAAGGCTCCGATCGCGGCAAAAAGGAAAAAGGGAAACTCGTCAGCGCCCTCTGTACTTCTGGCTCTCTTCTTTCTCTTTCTTGCCCTCCGTTATTCCCCCGGGGAAACGGAAACAACCGAATCGGGAAGAAATTTAATTTGGAGGCAACGGAGGGCTTCAAGAGACGGGAGCACATTCGTATAACCCGAAGACGATGACGACGAGAATTCGGGTTTGCTTCTGTCACGTATGTATATACTAGCGCTCCGGGGATGTATTTACGCCCACCGATGAGACTCTCTCGTTTCCCCGGGGCGTTCTCACGTATTTCCTAATGCCCTTTTTTCATGAGCATCGACTGTGTAGTACTGCGACGACGACGAGATACAGCCAATTTTCATACCGAGAATGTGAACTCTCTACGGGTTATTGATTTTTAAACGGTACAGTCGTAAATTTGAACGTGAAAACTATTCTGCGGTACGGTAAACTTTAGGAAACTTTTGTTGATTATATTTGAAAAATCATTTGCAAGTAATAATTGAGAAAAAATTTCATTTATATAATTGACCGAGTGAGCGATATGCAAGTAAAGTTCTGTTTCGACTTGACCATTCGGTATTTATAGTTATTTCTGTAAATTCTGCTCGACTGTAAACGCATTGAACAAATTCAATGAAATTTGATAGGCTCATACTTTAATTTAAAAAAAAAAGCTGAAAGAGTCATATGATATGCAATTAAAATGGAAAGTAATTAAAAACGGCAAAGTTAATATTGGAAACGAACAAAATATTTAAAATTAATTAATTCATTACGATGAAGTTTTTTGTACATGAACTATCTTCGTAGTTGATTTCAAAGTTTAAGGCAAAATGTCAAGATTAAAAAACTGGAAAACGGCTCGTTTTCCAGTTATGGAGGCTTAAATTTAGGAGGCATGGCACACACAAGTACACGGATCATTTTATTTGAAAAGTCATTTTTGAAGTTTTTAAGTACTATGGCATGAAAATGCGATAAAATTTTTATTTTTTCATGAAAACAAAGCTTCCTCCATGAGGAAGCAAAATTAAAGAACTCTCCATCATCCAGTTGGGTACTGAAACATTTTTTACTGAAAAACGAACTCATTAGTTGAATGATTTATCGTTACTGATAACCCATCAGGAACATTTATACATTACGTTGAAACTTCCTGCCACGATAATATCAACACGAAAAATATCCGTCCATGACACAATCGATTATTCATAAATTCAAGCTATCACATTTTAGTCAACGCAATTAACGTGTCAGGCTGCGCGACAAACAGTGAGTATACATCGCCAGCTTAGATTCTATCGCCTCTCCCGGACGCAGTCATTATATTTTAGTCTGTCACGATCCTAATATCTATATATATATATATTCGACTCGTTGATCCCCCGTGAACGTCGGTCACTGCCAGCACGTTTATATTTGGAAATGTAATTTTCTCGTCGTTGCCTCTGCTCGGTGCAGTTCATCCGTGCTCTCGGCTTCCCGCTGTGGTATTTCAAAAACCCGAGAGCTCAAGGTTCTCTATCGCGAGGTGACAAACGCGAGAAACGAGCCTTAACGAGGATCCACTGCCGATTAACATCGACATTTCAGCTATTATAAACAAAGACTGTATGAGAGAGGACCGAGAAACTTGCCTATAAATAAATTTATATTATTACTGAACACGTAGTACATAGGGGGATTTCAATTGAATCTATATGACAGCTGACTAAATTGAAAATGTAAAAATCAATAAAGTAGTACTTTTCCTTTGCAAATCTCCGACCTTGATCAATTTCCGGCGACATCAAGTCTGAATGTTTGAATTCCCTATATAATTTTGAAAATACATATAAAGGGGTTTTTTTTTTTTCTTTGAAAGAAACACCGAATAACCCGCTGGGAAAAATTATTTCTTTCGCATCAAAACTTCAAAGAGGATCGAAAGTTTGTTTTCCAACTAAAAAAAAAATAAAATTAAAAAAAAGTAAAATTAAAAAAAAAAAAAAAAATCCACCCAAAGGCGTCTGTCGTTAAGGTGCTCCATCTAATTGCGAATATGAACCAGGCAATGGGCAAGTTGACTTAGCTCTCCCGTGTTTCCTACGGAACCACACGCGTGGATACTTAACAGATTTATTCTCTACCTCGGGAGCTCCTACGCGTAATCGTCTGCCCCAACGAGTGTACATACATGAACTCGTATATAACGCTGGGTCACGGAATTATCCGTCGACGATCGACTCACTTGCGAAAGATATAAAAAAAAATAAGGGGGGGCCGGGGGACACCCGTATTCCCGGGATAGAGATCGGTATCGTCTTACGAAACCCCGTGAATATTACATGGTACGATGTAAGAATTTCCACGGCAATATTGCTCGCTCATGCTCGATCCGTGCGGGTTTTATTGTCAAGTTATTTGTAGGATAAGTCTAGGATAGTTTACGGCACTTTTTGTCAATTGACTGTAATTTTTTCGGGATCCTCTTATACTTCGGTGGTTTCTCAGAATCTTGATGAGCACTCTGTCAACGTTTATTTTTTGTACGGTGTGTGATGCACAATTACCGATATTTTCGAATTATCATCGAGTTAAGAAAAAAAAAAAAAAAAAACAACTTCCCTACAGTACTGTAAAATTATATACTATTTTTACACTCGGGAAGCATAAATGACGCATAACGAGGATGATGAGATATGAAAAAGAATGACTTCCGGCTCTTAAGGTCGGACTAGAATTTCTTATAGCTTTGTGCGTATCGGGAATACTTTTTTTTCTAGTCTCATAGAATTTTCATTTTTCTACTTTGATATAAATTTCATATGGGAAAAAGCTATCGAAACTCCATCATTTATTATTACCCCTTCATCATAATTTCCACAAAGAACACGCTCGCATTTTGTTATTTTTTAGTTATTACTGTGTACTTTTTTCAACGTTTTTCGTTGTTTCTAACCGGGATGTGCAGACTAATCAAATAATATACCTCGGTATGTGGGGATATAAAAAATGTTCCAGATCACATACCATCGACTGGGAAGACAGGAAAAGGGATTATCGAACGTTTTTTTTTTTTCCCTTCAAGTACAATAATAATCACGTGCTGCAATTTGTTATCTTCGCAAGGCTCGTTACGGAAATCCATATAAAGACACTTAAATACTACACTGAAGAAAACGTGAGCCGTCACGCCGTTGGCTTCAAGATTTATAATTTCCTAGTATTTGCAGAGCCGAGATTTCCTATTTTTTTTATTCTTCAAATACTTTTCACTTGAGGAGACGTTTTAAGATGTGTTAAATGGTGCCGCGAGGATACAACGGAGCCTGAAAGAGCGAAGAACTTGACAAACGTGCGATTCCTCCTTACGCAGTTCAACGTAGGACAGAGCAGAAAAAACAGAATTTATGTAGATATATATATATATTGTATACAAGATAAAGCGTACGAATGTGGTAACCATAAGAATTACACGCAAGGTTTATCGCTTCCCGTCGCAATTGTCGCGGCGCGCGGGCCGCCAGAAGCAGAGGATAAATGATACTTTTATTGGTCCTGTTATCCGGCTAATTGCGCCGGTTCGCCCACCATCGACGACACGCCATCCACATCAACGGAGTGACATTGTATTGTCTCTACATGTAGTATGTATGATCCGCCGTACCGAGGCGGAAGCTGTGACGCAAAGGAGACTGATGCAATGATCACTTTACTCATTTCCTACGGTAAAAAGTTCCCTTGCTCCCGTAATAACAAATTACTGAAAAAAAAAAACTCATCTCGTTGTTCCTAGCACTGAATAAATATTGGAAACCATTAATAAATAATTACTCGCAAATATGTTTACGTAGACGAATTGTTTAAAAGAAAAGCGAGTGGAAGGAAACCACGATAGATTTTGGACTGGGAATTTATTCACAGCAATCCTTCAAAGATGCAATACAATATTCAGGCTGGACTTCGTGAAAAAGAAAGGAGTCGATAAAGAAATTTCCTGCGAGGGCAAAGGTGCACCTTTGAAGAATATAAGTTGTCAGTACTTGACTAAAAAGTAATCGCAGTTCAGTAATCAGTGCAATAACTGACGCAACAGGCTTAACTTTCAGCTAAAATGTCAAACCATATCTGTGAGAAAATTCGTCCCAAATTTTTTAGAGCCCTGCGTGATTTTAAAGCCTGCTGTCAAGCGTTGCAGAACTATAGTGAAAACAATAATTCTGATCAATAATTATGCAGCTCTCGACATACCTTAAGAGCGCAAGCATAAAAGCTTCGAGCAGCGAGATATAAGAAATGTATTCGCCAAAGCGCTATTTCAGCGACAAGTGGGTAAAGACGACCGTGCATCACAGACTTGCCATGATGCATGTATTGCACTGTAGACTCGAGTGATTTACGCCCGTGGAAAATGGCCGAAGGCAACGCCGCAGATGCTCGTAGCTTCTTCAATTGCCATCCTCGCGCTCCAACTTTCCGCTAGCTCGGAGTTATATACAATCGTCTAACGTTCGCACTGGCTTTGAGAAATAATAAAAAATAAAAAAATTTACATGAAATACGAGAGTTTTCACGGTGGTTATAGAAACGCGCGGTTTATGTATGCACTTATTTTTATAATTATGAGCTTCGAGTATTCCTGTTGTCATAATAAAATAGTTAAGTCTCAACGAGAGGACGAAATGTTTATCTCGGTTTCTCATCTCGCTTATCGGAATGCGCTGTATATTTACAAATTTATAGATACATAATAAAGCTACCGCAATTAAGAAGAAGTTGTGACTGATACTGAACAGAGGCCGAAATTGTGCGTTTTACTTTTTCTTCCTATTCGCATTATCCCTCTTTCAAACTGCTCTCTTCGTGTGCTATTAAAACGAGCCATAACTTTCGTTCGCAATTATATAGACCGAGGATATACGAAAAACCAAGGAATACGGAATTTCGCTGGGGGCCTCTGCATGCCCGGAGCTTTAATGCGAATCTGGTACAACGAGAATGATATGAGTATATGTGTATATATAATATACATCGGTGAGAAAGGTGGACCACAGTTGGAGGAGCAACTTTTCTCATCGGATGTTGAATATAGACGAACTCGGGGATATAACGAAGTATAACGGAACCGGTTTCGGAGTCGGCTTTTAACAGCGGGAACAGCAGCAACGGTGATGAGTGTATGCGTATATAAATATTGTATAGGAATATGCTGCAATTCTTTCGAGAGAGAGATGGACCGCCCTGTGGCTCTCTCTCTCTCTCTCTCTCTCTCTCTTTCTCTCTCTCGTTCACTGTTTCGTTCTCTCTCTTGGCTTTGTTTACGGTGGCCACCGAGACTCTAAAAAGTTCTTGGGATGCTCAAGATGCCCATGGAGAGAAAAGAACATGGAAGGAATCAGAAGCAGAAATGAAAAATTATGCGTAATAATTCGCGTAACATTTATGCACATTTGTATGTATTTTTTTTTTTACCTGAAACAAAAAATGTAGGTATATATGCAGAGAATTTTTGTATATCTCAATCAAATAAAAATTTAAAAAAAAAAAACGCAAAACGAATTGAACGATTTTTTTAGATATTGAGGACATTTAGTCTGATTAAAAAAAATGAAAATTTTGTTCGGTATGGAAATTTATACAAATTTTTTAAAATTTTTATTAAAAAAGAATTAAATAAATGCACTGAAATACATCGTCATCAAAAACACGATTAAGAGAGAATCGATATGTATGCATGATCGTTTCTTCTTTTTTTCTTCTCTCCGAATCCTCCCCATCGTCCTTTCTCTCTCCCAAGACATGAATTTATATAAATGACCTACGAATGTCTATACGTATATTGGGTGGCTTTCGGGTATGTGCGAGAGAGTCCAGCGGTGTGTGGCGTGCATCCGTAGGCATTGCCCAGAGGAAACTCCGGGAGCAAGGGTGCAGGGGGCTTTAATCAAGGATAACAGCTGTAACGGCGTAATCAGCGACGATCGCGGGGAGTACCAGGCACAACTATTAATATCCATTTGGTTGTATAGGCGGTGGCTTAACAGAGAGCGAGGCGAAAGGGGCAGAAGCCTCGTATTGCCTTCTCTCTCTCTCTCTCTCTCTCTCTCTCTGGTGCTTTTTCATCTCCCTCTAATTATCCTTAGACTCACTCTTGTTTCATCTCATGCTCTCTCTCTTGTCTACCTCTTCTTCTCGTCGTGATGGTGCAACAAACCGCACGGTTATCTCTCTCGCATGGAAATTCTCTACCCTCTCCTGCCTCACAATATCTATGAGGCATTACGCTTGAAACGAAACGATTCTTAATCTGGGATATTTTTGGATCGTCCATGACTTTCAGTGATATGGCTTCAATGAAAATGAAGTTAATTTTTAGCCAGAAATACTTTTTAAGTGGAATTTTTTTTTTGAGCCCAAAACATCTCCTCTAAAAGGATTAGAAATAAATGTTTTATAGCACTCCATAATTCGATAAACGTAGAAAACAAGAAACGTGGCCGAGCAAGGGTCACAACAAATTCATCTAATCTTCCTTCAGCCGACTGAAACCAAACTGAAGGGTTTAAGGTGCAAACTTTGGTTAATAATTTGTGGAATCATCCACATATATATATATATATTTCTGCATATTTTTGTTCGCCTCTGCCACTCGCCGTCGCATCCATTTACCGCGTGGACCATGAAGCAGAATGACGAGTGTACAAAAAGAAGAGAGAAGTTTGGTAGAATCGCCACGGAAACATATATATATATATATGTATATAAATATATATAGTACGTACTACATGTACATCAAACCGGAAATTGCTTCTGTCGCGGAGCGACGCGTGCCACACGCGTATGAAACGACAATACGAAAAAAAAACTCCACGGCTTATAGTGCTCCACGGGGTTTTACGGGAAAAAAATGTGTTATTCTTGTTTATATGCATATGTATATATGTACGTGCGATAGCGTTACGTCAGCGTAACGTGGAAGGGGTAGTGGAGGAACGGACGGAAGGGATTTCAACCACCATGGGGAGTGCAAAGTCGAACGTTGGTTTTTTCCATCAGTAATTGTGCGGTGTAACGTTTTTCAGCTCCAACATGGATCGCACACCCTTTCCGAGAGGGGTTTTAAAATGAAAAATTGTATGTACATATCTATGCGTACGTGTAAAAAGAGGCATAAATACACATAACTGTATGGGTTGCATCGTCTCGATTACGCCCTTTCGTTTATCAACAATCGATATAGTAAACTCAAAGCACTCGTCACTGAACTCGTCTCATGGAACCAACCATGAGTATACACCGCGGGGATGACTAACGACTTTGTGAATGTACAATATATATATATATATATATATATATATATATATATAGATCTCCGGTTCAATCTTTCCACTCTTCCTCTTGCACCATTAAAATTACGATCGATCAAAATAAAATTTTATCTCTTATGTTACGCCGGTAACCGAATTTAATGACTCTGTGACCGTATACCTCACGAAAGGTAGTTGCGAGTGTTGCAAATTATCCCAGAAACAAGAAAATTTCTCTTCTGTACTAAATTTCATACAGAAATGTTTTTGAGCTTAAAATGCAAATAAATTCAAGAATAATTCTCATAAACATGGAGTTGGTGCAAATGTGGACAACTAGACTGGTTCCCGAATATTCTTGATCGAATATGAATTGACCACAAGTAGATAAATCAACGGTCACTATCATTCAGAGTGATAGTCAACATAAATATAATAATAAATCATATCGAAATCGAAGTAAAGTTCCTCGAATTAAAACAATAAAAAAAAAACCACTATAATTAATTTAATAGAAAAAATAAATTATAATAATCGCCCCCTAAAAATAAAATTCTAATGTAATACCACAGTCTAGATTTTTCTTGAAAATCCACATTTTACGTATGTTGCCAATATGTAGCCGAAACTTTCGCGTTAACATAAAAAAGGTTGAAGTGTAAATTTGGACCATGAGAAAAAATTAACTAAAAAGACAGTTATCAAGGACCTCGTCCATTTCAAATTCCTGATTAATTTAAACCAAAAATCGGTCAATTCCCCGACGAAGATTTGCCTCATTTTTTGACTGACGTTTGATTATGAGGTTATTGAGTTGAACAAAACAGAGATATGGCCCCTGTGACCAGTGAAGGATAATAAAGATCTCCAGTACTGACTGATTGATCCACCAGTGATCTTCAATTTGCACCTTTCATGCCAGTTCATGTTCACAGGATTATAAACATGGCTTAATATACTGCGGTCTTTCAAAATTGCGATCCGCGAGGTTTCTCACTGCACCGAATACCGCGGGAGTCTTTTCTATTCCAAAGCGAACGAGCGGGTAATATTTTGCACCGCACCGTGACGATGGGCGAGAAGGGACGAGCTTTCACTCTTTAAGCTCTCGCAGCTTGTTATAACGAACTTTCGGAACTAGCCGAGATTTGCATGCCATTACGCGTAGAAGCGAGCAGCTAGAAACTACACGAGACGGAAGGAGAAAGACGAAACACAGGAGGCCATAGTATAGAGTCTGGACTATAGTATAATACATTATCTATACATATAATATGTATATATATTTATATACAGATATGGGTATACATTATAGCACATAAGGGGTAGGAGCGGCAATATCGCCCAGGCATTTTAAGGAGCTTTCGAGTGGCATGCAATTTACATAAACTAGACTCCCGCGGCGACAAAACCGACTGAACCATAAACTTATAATTCTCTCTGTAATAAACAGCTCCGGGTGCTGCCAGCAAACACTGTCGGACCCGCCACGAACACGTATTTATATTATACAGAGATCCTCTCTCTCTCTCTCTCTCTCGGCGTATTTTGTGGCCGTATTACTCCCGCGTGATTGCGAATGAGTGTCTCGCGGTATAGTTCTTGCACTTGACGAGACAAACAGAGATAACAAAAATTTTCTAGCTATTTGCGAATCTCTATTTTTCTTTCCTGTCACTCCAAGTTTTATTTCTAGAGAGAAAAGAAATGATTCATTACTCGTCGGGTGATTGGTGTCGAAGATAAAAGGACCTTAAAAATTGACCAGTTATCAGTAATCCCGTATCACGAAATAACGATCAAACGTGTAATGTTCGTACTAGGTGCATGAGATATTTTTGTACATTTTATAAACGAGAAAAATATTGAAAAGATAATGTCAACGGAAGGATATAGTATATTGATTCCTTCAATTATTGATGAGCTCCAGATTTCGCGGAGCAAAACGCAGGTAGGCGTAGAAAAGATACATAACGGTTGCGAATTAGTTGTCGCGGTCTTCGATCTTGAGCGTAGATTTTACATAGCTTCCTTTTTTTTAAATCTTCTTTCAATTCCTGTGAGGTTTTGATTAATGCCTCGATGACGGAGGATGCTAAACGATGCGATGAGGCGAGGCACGCGAATATCGATAAATCAAATCAAGTTTCTCTCGTACTACGTCATAATATATATATACATATAGTGTCCATTATATAGTCGATATGTAATATATGTATATATATATATATATATATATATATATATATATATATATACACATAACTATAGATACATTCGCGATTAATAAGGTCTCGATGCAGGCCGATCGGTCCTGGTTGAATAAATGCGATATGTCGTGGTATAAGCTGTACACTATGCACACAAATTTCTAGTACGCTATACATCATTCTTCTGTATATATAGGACTGCGGTTCATTATTTACGATTAATTTATTCCATTAAGTTTGGCGGGGTGATTTAGGGGTGAAGGAGAGGGGACCGATAATTGATTCGCCGAAAGGAGTAGCCGTCCGATAACTCTTGGCACGTTCACGTCGATGAGAGCCTGCGCGCCGAGAATAGAGAAATAAAAGTAAAATGAAGAAGAGTTTAATACGCGAGAGATCGGAGGGGTAAGAAATGTATGGGCGATTCCTCATCAAAAGTTGTGTGATTTTTTGGTCAAGGTATAATTTTTTCGAGCCGGCTTAATTGTAAATGGTCGCTGGAGAAACGGAAAACAGTGAATATCTCTGAAATTTCGTTTTTAATGCTGACTTTCTCAAATTTTCTCTTCTAAAGTCACCGTTTGCTATTCAAAGCTCTCTGTTAAATATTTCTTCAGACAAATATCGTCTCTCATTTTGCGGGGGAGAACCTCATATTATGACACTCGCTAAGACGAATGCAGCTCTTTCTATCGTTCCCGAGAATGAGAAAGAGCTCTAGGTAGTACCTTCTTTTTGGCATAAATGTATACGTCCGTGCATATATATATATTTGCACACAACAATGCTCACAAGGAAAAAAGAATAATCGAGAAAAAAGTAGCTAATCCGAGACAGTAAAAGAAATACGCGACGTTGAAGTTCCCGATGTGCAATTAAAGGTAATTAAATTAATTGGGCCACGAGGCAATCAGGCCAATTACGGTACCAATCAACGATCGCGCCTGTCGCATCCTCGCCTCGCTTGGACCGCGACGACTGAATCCGCATGTATGTGTATATGTGCGCTACCGCTAGTGTTTATATGTGTCGGAGGTTTTTTTTACTCGGATGACAAACTCCCTTAATTACAGGACCGAGGCGCCACACGCACCCTTCAGAAATTAGTGCTCGCGGTGGTCACTACTGCCAGCAGCTGCCAATTTTGTTCGGCAGGTATGTATATATACGGTACATTTTAGGAGTGAGAGAAACTCGTGGGGCAATGCGGAGTGAGAAACCGAGGGCTACAGTCCAACTACCGCAGGGGAGACCCTCTTCGAAATTACCTTCACCCCACGCACTCTCGCTTCCACTCGCAGGGAGCGAACTTGAAATTAAAAAAAAAAAAAATGAAAAATAAAACAAATCCCTACGGACACTTTTCAGCAGGCAAACTATCTTGAAAATTGAATTAATTGGAAAAATTAATTGAATATTGAAATATGAATTTTCAACAAAATAATAATGGAATGAATAAGACAAAACTAATTTTTAAAATAACGCGAAGTATGGAAAGAGTCACTAAAAAGATGCAACATATACTTTACATAACAAACGTCGTTACAATTATAGAAAAGCTAGAAAGTTTAAAGATAAGACTCAATCAATCCGTTTTCGTATGATTAGCTATACTATGACCCCATCGTCCAATCACTTGGGTAGATCCTTCCAAAACAGACTGGCAGGTATTTATAAACTCCCCTGCACAAATATTATCGTTTTATATCTCGAGCAAACTGCATCGGTGATTCTCCCGAAGCTATTAGTATATATTATGAATCTGTTTTTGCCACTGCCCCATTTATAGCCTATTTATACACTATTTCCCTTTTTATCATTTTTTCTACAGTATTCTCGTACTGACACGTCCGCAGCATTCATATAAATCTTCAAAATGATTAGCTAAATGTTTGTTGGACTGTAGTTTCTTAAAAGTTATGTCCTTGATAATGTGATGATCGAAACTAGATCGAAGGCCTGCTACGATACTTCGATATCAAGCTTAATAATTTACACTTTTGAGCGTAAGAACATTGATAAATAACATTTTTTAAATATACATAATATACCCGGAGAGAATAAACGACCCAGAACCGTACAAATTTAATCGGTCTTATCTTTGCCATGACGTTCAACCCTCGTGGCATCTTTCGATAGGGGACCATTTCCAGACGTCGATCACTCCAGCATACACAAAATCGTATATATATATACATATATGGATATATGAATGTAGTTACTCTTGTAGAAGAGAGTTAGATGAAATAGTGTGGGGTGTGTCGTATATACGAGAGATAGGGGTAAAGCAAAATTATCCCGCGTGTCCACGCGCGGGGCAATAAGCCGAGAGAGCTCACTCGATTCTCCTCGCGGTATTCGTTACTAATGGCTGTTCTATTTAGCAAACCCCCATTTGCCCTCGAGGGACGCGTCACGCGTTGCTTCTTCATCCCCTCACACGCTTTTATTTTCTCCGCGACACCATTTACATTTGGTCGCTTCACGCGCATTTCAATCCCCTTCCGAAAAATTCAGAATGCTGATTCGTATAGATAGGAAACGCTATATATATATATATATAATATACAGAATGCAGTATGTATGCTGGGATAACTCGCAAAGGACAAACGTCACACGTTCGCCGATGCCATCGTGAAACTCCCACTTCGGAAAATTTTGCGAGCGGACTTTGGAATCGGAGGATCCCCTCGATCAACGTCAATCAACCGTTAAACAACGAAGCGACGCGCAAAAAGGATTTCATTGTATACACTCACCGCTCTGCGAGCACTTTGGGTTAGCTCCGAGAGCAAAGTTAGATGGTGGGCGTCAGACAAGCGCTCACGATTGAATGATTCCAATGTACTAGACCAACTCACAAGAGTACTGTCGATTTGCCTAAAGAAAGACAGTTATTGGCATTCGCAGGTACAATCTGTGTGACTGACTAGTGGCCAATAACTGCCGCTTTATTCTTACGAGGGTATCGAGGATATGCTATAGAGAGTAGAATAGTGGTAGAGCTCGAGATATTCAGATTGTGTAAATGTATAGATATAGACGGAGAGTATTACAGGATGAATAGGAATCAGTCGAACATCGCGGATCCTTGAACAATAGAAATCAATCCCCTGCTTCAATGTCATAGAATGGACACTCGACTATTTTTTTTTTAAATCTCTAGCTTCGGCTCGTGATAGCACCAAAAAGTATGAACAGTAAATGATTAAATTTTGAAATATAAATTATATTGTTACTCACGAAGTCGATGAAGAATCTGTTATAATATTGAAAATGCAATGAGGAGTAATTGAGATTTGGCATACAAAAGCATCGAAATAAGAGGGAAATATTATTTTGAAGAAGGGACAAAGGAAAATTGTTTGGCATATCAAAATCAACGGTTCATGACATCAGGAACATCGCATACGAAAATCAAAGGATCATAAAGCGAGAAAAGTTTGAAACCTCAACATCACTTCATATGCGCCTTAGTTGTTCATCTCTAAATGTCGAAATGCAAAATGGAGATGCAAAAGACCTCTACAGCTGTCGTCAGAACATCAAAGATCAAATTAAAATTATTTCTGCGCTGCTACCGAATAAATCTTATACGAATTAATCAGCTAATCCTTCCAACTATAGTCATTCCTAGGTCAAGCCACCCTGTAAATCGTATGGAATAGAAATACTGCAAAAATTCGATTTAGACGTCACAGATTGGAATTTTGTTAAAATTTTGAGAGGAAAAGGGACAACTGTGTTGAAATTCAGTTAGAGCGCGTCAGAATCTCCACCAGAGCGGTGAAAATTCGAGTTTTTATGTTTTCTGAATCCAACCGATCGCTCTCAATACGTACTGTTAGAATTTTTTTTTTTTATGATTTTTCCCTTACTTTTCCACGGGCCAGATCATTCGATAGAACATTTGACACTTTGCAATATCGATGGAGAGCTAGTACATGGGAAATGAATAGCGGGATCAAGGTCGACTGAACATCGGAGTTCGAGCTTGTTGCATCGGGGCAACAAAAGTGAGATTTGTATCTGTCGTGAGGCGAGGACAAAGCATCTCTGCCCTGTATTTTTTGACTGTGCAGTGTACCAACGGAAGCGTGATGTACAACTTTTTTTTCTTTTTTTTTTCTTTCTCCAAGCTCGTGGAGGAGCATCAGGCGCGACATATATATATTCCGGTACACTGAAGCCGCCAAGGGCATCAATGGGGTGGCGTCGCCAAGTCGTGCTATACAGAATCATCACACATAGAGAGCGAGAAGCACTCGCGAAGTGCTTTAGCTCCCAGCACGCCTGAGAAGCGAGACGAGTACGTGCCAATGGGTCTCGGGCTATCGCGCCCAGCACCGCCACGTGAGCCACATAGACGCTTCCCTGTATATCGACAGGAGAAGTCTTCGCATACGCTCGTCCCGTATATGTCCCCCTTCTCGTCCTCATACACGCGGGACTCTGGAAGTAACCGCTCGAGCTATTTTTATGGCACTTAGCCTTTTCCGAGCGGCAACATGCTGTAGCACTCGAAAAACACTTGTGCGCATTCCGTTACGTTTACGCAACGGAATCGCGAAACTTTCACCCTATACACCGGGAGTAACGAGGCAAACGGCGGGACGCAGAAGTATGAAGATTGACGTGAATATTCCATGAGGACAACAGTGTATATACACAAGTATACTATAGAGGTACGCTTGAGTGAAGTTATAGTGTACAGAGGTATACCTGAGTAAAGTTAGTGTAGAGGTATACTTGAGTTATAATTTAGTGTGTGTTAAAAAATCCTGACCAATGAAAAAATAATACGCAATAGTCTACCCTAGTTTTCGTTGTCTGTAATTTTATATACTATCCCATATAGATCAGAACTGACAAACGGGTAGGTGTTCACATATCCTGTAAATATTCCCTCGTGCGGTATAAAGAGAATGATAGAACGTGCCTCGATCATTAGCCGAATCTACCCCCTAACTAAAGTCAGAGTCACGACTATGCAAGCAAAAAAAAAGCAACAATTGTCTGGCTATGTTCTCACGAATTCCCATATATCTTACATCCCCTATCCATCGCCGGTAAAGCACGATATACCAGTAGCTTCGCTATACGTCCATACGTGTCGACAAAGTTAGCCACTTCGTCGTTGATTTTCGGTTATCCGGTATAGTCGTGTGTTTCTATTCATACCTCACGACGTGCTCCACGCTTCGAGAACTCGAGTTCCCAAGTCTCTGAATGTTAAGCCAGTCTCGCGTGAGCGGTACACACGTTCTTTGCTTTCGCTCCCCTTATCCTCCCCGTTCATGCTCTCGCGTATTATATTTATCCCGAGGTTCGATACACACGCGAAACGATTGTAAAAATAATTTCGACGTGTACATACAATAACGCAAATTGTTACGGAATAAATTTCTCTTACCGGGAGAGAGCCCGCCAACTATATCGGGAGCAGCTTTAGCGAACATTCAACGAAGTATCGAGGATTGTATTGCGCTATACACGCACATGAATGCAGAATTATTTATGAAAATAAGCAGTTCATACTCTTACCTGGATATTGTTTCTCGAATAAGGTCGTATCTTGCGAAACTCCTCCGTGGTTTTCCTCTCGGTTGTTCCCGTAACTCATTGTCTTACCGTATACCGAATATCCTCGAACTTGTATCCGGTAGATGGCAGTATTATTTATTTCTCGACCGTTGGGTGGTATAGTGCGGCTCTGGTCGGGAAAAATATTTTCCCGTTTGATGTCGACGACGATGTCGATTACATGGCTTAGTTCTATCGACGACATCGTCTAGCCCAGCAAAATGAGGATGAGGACGAAGAAGGTTTTTGCGCAGCGGGCAAGTTTTACGAGTGTGGGCGTAAAGGCAATATATATACAGGAGCAGTACATAAGTATACATAGGTATACTATATGCACATGTGGGAGACAAACGGAAGCTGCGTAACGCCGGTAAATCGAAACTCGGCGATGTCGTTGCGGGGGATGTACTGCGAGAACGAAGAGCGAATTACGTCGACACCGCACCAGGGAGTTGCTTGCATCGACATGGAGACGTGGAAGAGGGTGAAAATAGCATTTTCATGCACACTAGAGGTTGTGTATATACGTGTATATATATATGTGTGTATGTATGTGTATATATGGACGCCACGTTGGCTGTAGAGCGAAAGGGAGAACGAGTAGGAGAAGAAATAAGAAAAATAAAGAAAAAAAAAAAAAAAAATCGAGAAAGACGAGAGTGACGGAGGTGCCGAGGGCACGTCGACGGATCTTTCGCTTGCGACTGCTATCGACATCTCGAAATTGCGACGCTCGAGGTCCATTGTCACCGTACTGTAGGAAGCCAAGAAGTTTCCATTGCCCCCTCGTCGCAATAGTCCACCCCGAGTATTTCGTTCTTCTTTCCACAAGGGCATATACCCTTCTTCTCTTCAGCGCTTACCTTCACCGAGAGACGCACACATATTTCCTGATGGGAAAATCTCGACAACCTTACATACTCGAAGTTTTTTTCTTTTTTTTTTCCCTTATAATAAAGACGAAACGAGGAACGCCGAAAGTGAGATACCGAGAAAAAACGATGGCACACGACGAGGGAACACATGACAGCCCTCCGGCATATAGGAAAACTGCTCGTGCTTCGATCTCGAGGAAAAGTTATTGGAAAAAGATCGAAGAAAGACAACAGGATTTTCGCATCCAAGACGATGGCATGCAGATCAAAGAATTCGAGTGCATCCGATGCTCTCGAAGAATTTGCATTTACTTTTCCTCGCAATCTCTTCGTTGTCCTCTTTTTTTTTTCCATTCGCTTGGTCAATCTTAAACTCGCCAAGTCAGTAAAATCAGTCCGAACACGCTGAATTTTAAAAATTCAACTTCATCGAGTTTCGCAATGAAATGGAAATCTGACGTAAGCGCGAGAAGAAATATTAATGCTCGGCTGAGTTGACGAAATGACACGACGCAAAAGAATTATCAACATCGAAGTATACGAAAGTTTGTGAAATCTCATCTATAAATTATTTGTATACGCCAGCGTGTCGGAGTTTGCAGCATTTCGAAGGGTCGGAAAAAAAGCCACCGGAGGTCCAGCGTGACGTGTTAGCTTCTCAAACGTGGGTCAGTGGGTCAGGAGGGCAAAGTCTCCAGCGTTATTGGCAAGGGAAAAATAATTGAGAATGTGAAAATATCGGCAAATAAAATGATATCCGGTGGAAGTATTACCCCTCGCATATATATATATATATATATCACGATGTACCAGAATTATTTACTCAATTTCGCTGAATATCGTAAGACCCATACACATAGTTTCGTTTCCATTTCGCTGAAAATCAAATTAAACCTTAGCCAAAACTTGAGATTTTAGGATGCTACGAAAAGTCAGGATTACTTTTCCACTCCCTCTTTTTTTTTGCAATTTTTTTCGTCGGGGATCCAATAATTGAGGAATTTGATTTAATTCAACATATAAAGACGCGCATATTATATATATATATATATATATGGTTTCTCATCAGGTATACAAGAATATTTTATTCGTCGAAAGTAACAAATATACATTTCTTCGAAATAAACATTGACGCGTTTTTCGTTTATTCGTTTAAAAAAAAAAAAAAAAAAATTATTAAATTAATATCGTGTGATGCGGGCGCGTTTGATACTCCCCCGTCATTCGGACTCGTTGCAAAATTTCCGAAACGCGGGAATACCATTTATTTGCAATATATAGGTAAATGAGAATGTAGTAACCGCGGTATTGTCCGACGTCGAGATTAAGTTATCGAAATCAAATAGCTCGAATATCTTCTCAAGATAATTCAAGTTTGCGTGAGAAAAAAAAAATAAAAAATAAAAAATATAAAATTCGGCTCAAGAACGGAAAATTAATTGGAGAACAGAGAAAAATAAGTGTTGGCCTCAGTTTTGGGCAAAATAAAAATACAGTCGGGCTTCTCAATAAGTAAGAGCGCTGTCTCCTCTCATCCGTGCTCGAGCAATACCGCCACTACCGTGCTCGTTTTGAATTCAACCGGATTCATTTCAGGGCTTCTCAATAAGAGCGTCAGTGAAGTTTGATTATTAATTACTTTCACGTTCTGTTAACGCGACGATTAAAAAAAAATAATAATAATAAAAAGTTAATTGTTTTTCATTTATCGATACGTGGAATCTTTTTTAGCAATAGCTAGTTTCGATTTCAGTGTATTTTTCGATTTAGATTACAAGTTTTGATTACAATTTTTCTTGTAAATAATAAATTCATGTACAAGCATATTGAAAAAATTATTTGACAAGAGTATGTAGTTGCAAATTACATGCTATGATGTGAACAATTTTTTGTAATTGCAAACGTTGAAGTGTAAGAAAAGTTGATTTTAGATAAAAAAATATTAATTCATAACACAAATGTTTCAGATTTTTATTCGTAACGTAGAATTATTGTCTACATTTTTTTTTTAATTATTATTGTTTCAATAAATTAGAATTATCGTTGTTTATTATCTTGAAGCGTTACGCTCTAAAATCGAGGAGAGTCGCAGCGCTCTTATTGAGAGACCCGCTTACGTTTCGAGCGAGCGAGTTTTTCGGTAGAGAGTGGGGGTACGACACTTCTCGAAAATTCCTTCCCCTATAAAGCCCCATGGGCGCTCTTATTGAGAAGCCCGACTGTATATTGCATGTATATTTCGAGACCCCGGGGGCTCGACCCAATGAGATTTTGGCACGATTCGCAAAAATCAACGCTGCGTGTGTGTTTCTTTGTGTGTATTTTTTTGTTTGTTTTGTGTATATTCAGGTTGTTTAACGCTTTACGTATATTTGCGCTGTTTATGTAAGTTTTTCTTTCTTCTTTCACATTTACCCATCTTCAATAACAAATCAACAATATTCCGCGATACGGTTCGACCAGTTTTTTTTTTTTTCTCTTTTTCTCCTTTTTGCCATCTTCGTCTCTCGTTATTCTCTTAACATTACTCCTGTTGTGAATAATGGTTTTTTTTTTTTTTTTCTTTCGTTTTTATTCGTCGACCCGAAAAAACACGAACGTCACGTTCGTTCGGACTGGTGTATAATTCATTTTTCTTTTTCATATTTACTTTGCTTCTTTTTTATATTTACATAAATATCCATCTAAATGCATATAGTTTTCTCTCTCCTCTAGTTAATTTTTACTCGTCGCATGGTCTAATTACTTTTTTGATCTCGATCTTGATTCGATCTTAGTTCGTTTTTTTTTTTTTTTTTTTTTTTTATACTAAAATTTCAAAAGGGCCACCGCCGTTTAGGTCACAGTTTAAACAGCGACTGAAGAACCTTGAGTTCTCAATGTTTTTTTTTTTTTTTTTTTTTTAATCATTCGTCCCACGTCTATCCACCCTGACTGAGTTATCCACGAGCAACATTTATATATTTACAGTTTTGGGAGAGTACGAAAGCTCTCGTCGTGACATCGAGAGCCTTTTAAGGCAGTAGTGCTCGATAGGCCGCCATTATGAAAATTCCATGGAATTATTATAATTAACGTTTTTTTTTTTATTACCTTGGAACAATTCCCTTGTCTCGTGACGGCTCCTGTTTTTCTAAAGTCCCAAACTCATCGTCGATACTCCTCGATCACTGCGGTCACAATTCACCGGTTTCAACCCTTGAACTTAGCTCACTCGTCCACCACGATTAATCATCCACACGATGATTGATCACTGTTTTTTTTTTTTTTTTTTTTTTTTTCGGTATCACTGGACGCGATATAAATGTTTGAAAACAAATTCACGTCACTGAGTTCGATTTTTTTTTTTTTTTGCAACTTTACTCTTTGTGCCAGCAAATTTTTCGTTAGGCGAGAACGAGAGTTGATTCAGAGCCAGGCACCGAGCTGAGCCTCGAGAATCGTTGCCGCATCGGTTCTTCCCATGACCCTGAGATGATTGAGCAGATCCGTGACCGCGCTGGGCTCTCGATGCCTCGCCTCCCACAGATCCAGGATGTGCTCCGTCGGGCTTGCCTTAGTCGCGAAGTAATTGATATACCTGGTAACAGGATCGTTAAAGCAAAAAAGGGGTAAGAAAAAAAAAAAAAAAAACATTAAAACAAAGCAAAAAAATATTTTAAAAAAAGGATATTCACGAGGCATCGCGCGGAGAAAGTTTGGGGAAAAAAAAAGACAGTTAAGGATGTATGAGCACAAGGTGGCGGGAAATGAGCGGAAACGTGGGCGCGGGTGAGCGCGGTGAGCAAGGGGCACGCATGAAACAAGAGAGAGTCGAACCGCTCACTATGCGACACACGCGAAAAATTTCCTTAAAATCGATAATTGTATGTCAAAAGGTTCGTTAACCCCCATTTTTTATGGAACATATGTAATCATGATAGTTTTCTGAACATTTAACAGTTTTAATATTGATCGTATCCGATCGTGAAAGATACGAATTTCTGTTTCAAAGTTGCGTCAGCCCAGAATTCGTATATGGCGTGGGATAAATATCTTGATTTCACGAATTAATTACTCGCGTAAAGAGTCGTTGACCCACTTTGAAATTTTGCAGGTTTTATCATATACACTTCTGCTACACCATCTAAAAAATTCAGATTTTTATATGATCGTGAAGCTAGTGCTCATACATCCTTAAGGTTCGACGACTCATCATTTTATCGAGATATATTTTTCTAATTTCTGCCCAAAGGCGAAAACTTGAGCACTTTGGACGTTACTCGTTTCTTGTCAAAGGTCAATCAACAGCGATAGAGCCCAATCGGTATGATTAAATTATTAAAAAATGTCACTGACCTATCAACTTGAAGTCTCTGAGCGAGCATTCGCCAATCGTTGCCAAGCGCGTTCGGTGGATCGAGACACTGGCAAAGCTGTTTTCTCAATGATCTCGTAAACCGGAATGGCCTCATCGCGGACGAGTCGGTTTTCGTGTTATTTGCATGACCGCTGCTCACAACGGTCACTTCCCTGAGTGGTCGCGTAACGCTACCGGACGACACGAGCTGTTTGGCACCGTCGTAAACGATCCTGAATACCTGTCTCTTGTCCGAATTGCCCTGTGACACCTGAAGCTTGTAGCTTCTCGTTGTCGACGGTCCGAACGCCGTGTCGAGGCCAAACGTAACGTGGCTCGTATTTTCCTGACAGTTCCAGACATCGTGGAAATTAATCTCCTGACGCTCGGTCGGCGATTTGCTCTGCCACTCGTTGCCAACTTCCTCGAGTGTCACGCGCAACGGTTCACCATTGTCCTGGAACACCAGCGTTCGCGGTTTGTCCAGTAGATAGCCGCGTATCGGCTGCTCCCGATCGACAATCGCCTTCGTCGAGGCTTTGGTGTCCTCGACCGCGTAAACACGAACACCGCACTGGCCGGTCTGACTGGCGAAGAGAGCTAGTCGCAAGCGTTTCGTAGCCAGTGAACCGTCGATGCTCTGTCCCGCTAGGACATAACCGCGCAATTGCTCGGTAACTATGAACGCCTCGGCGTGATCCAATTGCGTAAAAAGTGGTGTATTTATGGTCTCGTTGCCGAGGGTCAATACCCTCGTCCACGTTATCGGCTGATCCTTGGGGCTCAGATTGGAGGTTATTTCCTCGGTATCGAGATCATCCGTGGCCCAGACACTCAGTTCCCAGGTAGCGGGATGAAGCATTGCGCAATGCTCGAATTGCAGTATTACGGGCTTGTTGAAACTCGTACTCGAGGGACCGCAGGTCACTACCGCCGAGAGTTGCGTTATACCGTCTGCGATACATACAAAAAAACAATTTTTCTTTACTCCAACCCTGTTTTTCCCTCCTGACCTAACCGGGTTTCCTACTGAAAGCAGCTACCCTCTGCTCCATCCTCGTCAATCAGCGCTTTTCTCATTCTTATACTCGTCCACTGCAACGCGTCACAAATGTGTACCACTATATAGAAATAAGAAAATAAACACCAAGGATTCCACGGTGTGCTGTCATAGAAACGTGATGTCACGGAAAAACGTGTTGGGGTCTGTGAATTCCTGTGGAACCCTTTAATAACCAGTCTGACCAAATTGCTCTACTCTATCGTAACTTATAAACTGAATTTACGTGCAAGTAAGCTTGGCAAATTTTGTTCTTTATTTTTTTTGTTATTCGCTTTAGGATATTGTAACTGGCGTAAATCAGGATATCAGCTGCTGAGTGAATCTCTCTCATCCTCGCGAAAGCGCGATTCCCTCGCTGACATGACTACGTATTTTATATCGTTTTATTGGATTCCTGATGGGAACGATCGTAATTTTATTTTCGCCTTCTCTCGAGGGGGCGTGTGTGCGCGCGCGCGCGCTCGGGTAATTTAGGTTACTCAAACCACACGGTTACGAGAAGAAAGAGTGAGAGAGAGAGAGAGAGAGAGAGATAGAGGCGAGAGAAAGAGAGGAAGAGAGATGTGAAATCCTGGGAAAGACCACACTGGGGTAGAAGGAGAGACGGGATATATAGCGGAGAGTAAATGCAACACTCGTATCGGGGTCGGATAGCATTCTCGTTGGGGCACGGAAAAAAATATTAACAATAATATTGCTGAGTCAACAATAATTTATTGTACTATTTCAACATACAAAGTTTTATTGCTGTATTGAACTTGTCAGTTTTGCAGATAGGTAAAACAATATAAGTATTGCTCTACGACCCTACAATACTAAAATGCTGATATCCACAGCGATAAAAATATTGTAAATGCATATTACAACATATTATTGCAATAGGCTTCAGCGAATTAATGCAGCTTACAGCAGCAAATATTCATGCTATTTCAAGCAATAAAAATTGTTGACATTGCTAGACAATATGTTTCCTCACAGCAATATCATATAACCATGCGCGCTTCCACTTTATACTTAAATTTACCATCTTTATTGCTGTACTGAACCACTAGTTGACATTGAAAATATTAATTAATTGCTTCACACACTTTTTTTAATGAATTTCAAACAGAAATTTTTAACAGTGTTGGTCATGGGAGGGTTACAATGAAAAAAAAAAAATCCTACACCGATTTTTCTCGATAGGATTTTTCCTTCTCGACTGGGACTCGAACCTGGGACCTACCTACCTATCCTACCTATCTTCCTAACACGCTAACCACTACGCTATCGACTGCTTATGAACTTTGGTAATTCGTATCGTGTATTTGACTCACCAGAAAACACTTGATCAGTTGTATGTTGGGAAATTTAAGGATGTATCGGACGTACCTTCCCAACCAAAAGTAACTTTCGTCGACAATATTGCATACTTCATGATAAGATAAAAATCGGAAAAAATTCAACCACATTGAGACGATTATAAGATTACTTTTTAATAATAACAATACCCAAAAGTTATCAATAAATTGTTTAAACAGCACATTGTTTAAAACATTTTTAGGGAATGTTTTTTTTTGTCATGTGAAATGAATTCGTTGATTTTTCCGACTACACATGAATTTTAAAAAAAATTTTTTATCATTTTGAAATTTCGGTTTTCGGAAATTTGTAAAGGTTGTACTTACGATACTATTCGTTCAATGCCCTGGAAACTTCTTAATTGTAATATAATATAACGTTTTTACGAAAACATATCCAAAATTCACGTTTTTTCCTCCATTTTTCAGAATAAAAAAATTTTCGAAAACCGACATTTCAAAATGATAAGAAATTTTTTTTAAATTCGTGCGTAGTCAGAAAAATCAACGAATTCATTTCACGTGTCAAAAAAAACTTTCCCTAAAAATTTGTTAAACAACGTTTTGTTTAAACATTTTATTGATAACTTTTTAACATTAATTCAAATTTTGTACTCAATGTAAAAATTGTAATAATGTACTAAATTCCAAACCCGTTTGAAAATTCAACAGACGAAGATTCAAATAATAATGTACTAAATGTCAAACCATGGTTTGAAATTTAGTACATTATTATTAAACTTCAAACTACGGTTTGAATATTTAGTATATTTTTATTAAATTTCAAACCATGTATAAAATTTCTAGTTTTTATGTATGTATTAATTTCAATTTAATTACCAGGGTTTGTAGATTTTATCGTTTTTTGTATTCCAAAATTCAGAATATTTTTGCCAGTGTACGTTAAAAACGACAAGAATTTAATGAAAATGGATCTAGATAATTCATCACATCTTTGGGAAGAAGTTCGCAAAGAGCGAAATGCTTCATATGTACATACATAGTTATTGAGAAATTCTAAAAAGAAAACAGCTCTCGTTGTATACAATGTAAGCTCGGGAACTTGTGACGCGGACTTCTCTCTCGCACGCTACCCGCCCGGCAACCCGCGTACAAGCGACGCGTCACCGATCTTCCCCTCCTGCGCGGAGGTGGCAAACCTCCTCAAATAATAGCATACTCGTGCAGATTATATCACACTAGGGCAGAAACAAGGGAAAAACTTTTCTTTCTCTCGTTTCCGCGCACGCGTATGATATAAATTACAAATTTTTAAATAATATTTATTTCCATAGAAAAAAAATTTGAAAGAAATGAAAAAAAAATTCAAAAGAAAATAAATTAAGGGGAAAAAAATGGATAAAAATTTTCATAAGAAAACTTTTCTCCTTTGTACTCAAACACTCTCTGCGCCTGTCTATTCTTGTCTATCTCTTGTCTTCCTCTTGTCCTTGGCCTGCCTTAGCTATATCTCTCTTTTCTCTTTAGCAATAACGATGTTGTAGTTGAGAACCCAATGTAATGTACTGGAAACAAAGCATATTGCTAGTATTGCAATATTGAGAAGGCAGGACGCGTTATTGCTGTATTTCACGTGAATCCATATTGTCGTGGGTGCGTTCAATGATATGGTTATGATAACAATTTAATTTTAACAATAAAAATATTGTAGTTAAGAATCCACTGTAATGTACTGCGAACGAAACATATTGCTATTATTGCAATATTGAGAAGGCAGGACGTTATTGCTGTATTTCGCGTGAAATTATTGTTGTGGGTACGTGAAACGATATTGTTACGATAACAATTCAAATTTAACAATAACAGTGTTGTACTTCAAAATCCACTGTAATGTACCGTGAACAAATTGTATTGCTATTTCTGCAACATTTATGGTACGATATTTTATTGCTAGGTTATTAAAATTTTTTAGTTCGAAATACGATACATTATGGCTATAACAGCAAGGCCATTTCAGCGATAATGAGAAAATTTGTAGAGCAATCTATTAGTGTAACGAGTAACCAAATTATTGTTGTCACAGCAATATTTTAAGAGCAATACTGTTATTGCTATTTTTAATATACACATTTTTTTCCGTGGGGGGAATCCCAGTGAGAAACGACGTCGTAACCAGCGGCATGGGCTGCTGGAACTAAACCGAGACTCATCGGGGCTCTCTCTCTCTCTCTCTCTCTCTCTCTCTCTCTCTCTCTCAATTTCTAGGCAACCGAGAGACCCCATTCAACGTGTGCTTGCGTGTTCATCTATGTATGTATATATGTGAAATACACGCTTCATTTCGGAACACTGGAGAGATTCTGTGTATACGTTCTCCCGGCGATCGATTCGTAATAAAATTATCGCCCAGCGTTATTACCGTCAAAGGGGCGTGGTTGCGTTTCAAAAGCGTCCAGTTCTCGTTTCAAAGGGCTTTTTTCTCGACGTCTATGTATCCTGGCAATACCATTCATTTCCCACTTACACATAAGTACACACACACACACACACACACACACACACACACACACACACACACACACACACACACACACACACACACACATACACATTCATCGTAGACCAGTATCGGTCGGAGGTCACGGAAGGAAATGAAAATGAAATGAGATTGCTCCAAGAGACCCGCACGTAGAATTATATATACATAGGTGGGAGCATTGGATCGAGGTATCGAAGCGTAAAGAGCTGGTATATAAAAATGGAAGTGAAAAGTCGTTAGAGGGAAAAAAAGATGTGAAACGTGTGTCATTCAACCGTAACAAAGTCAAAGACTCTGATACACAACTGGTTGATTCGATGCGTGAGCCATGGATAAACTTTTCAAATGAAAAAAAAAGTCAATGTAACACAAACGATGATGGTAGCGTGACCCGGAGAAGTGAAAATAATCGTGAAATTGCAATTATACGACCGAGTTAATGCAGTTGTGTATACTCGCGCATATCGGGTTATATTCTAATGAAAAAAAAAAATTTAAGCCTATTCTCGAAATGATGATCGAATAATTATGAGAAAATAAAATATAATTCATGGCCGATATGGCTTGATTATACTTGTCGAGTTTTATCATCCTAGTGTCATTTTCCATGACATATGCTAAATTATTCGAGACCAAAATGGCTGGAAAGGATTAAATTCTTCTTCGGGCTTTATCGAGAAACAACAGCGAAAAGTGCAATAAAACAGTCGCAAACGCATTTAAAGATTTGAATTAACACGTATACAGGGCACATAGACCACAAAACGATTAAACGTTTTCAACTCGGGCAATCACAACCATTTCGCTCTGAATTTACTTCGTCCATGCTGTGTAATACGAATTTTATCGAGGATATGTGTCAACTCACCGGGTAGACGTGGCCTAAATCGATCCTCATTCAGAACAGCGAGATACAACTCTTTCCTGAGAGGTTTGGGTACGGCTCCCTCCGGTACGGACATCGATATTCCCGAGTCCGGGAGAACGAGCAAAGCTCCGCGTGTGTTCACTGCCGCTCTTGCCACATTGCCAGTCTCGAGTTTCGGCAATCTGACGCTTTCCGATGCTACATTGTAGGTCGAGTCCGAGGACGGATAAGAGCTCGTCACGCTGTTCTCGCTGTCCGAGTGAATCTGCTTATCGCTGCAGGACTCCTGGGTCGAGGTACTCGGGGTAGGTGACATTGGCGACGGTTGGGGAGCTATCGATAGATGAGGAACGTCATAGTGATGCTCGGACAGTGAACGCGAAAGTGAGAGCTTCGGATCAAACGGATACTCGTAACAGGCGGGCACGGTGGTCGCCGTTACATCCGGTTGAAGGCTTAGTTTCTTGTCCTGATCCGGAAAGAACTCCGGCTGAAATTCTGCAATCACGCGAATTTGGCCCAGTTCGAAGAAACGAAAAAAAAAAACTTCTTCTTGTTCGTCTTATTCAGCTAATAGGGAATGTGTGTCGTGTCTTGAATCCCCGAGTGATCTCATATCTAAGGACTCACCGTTGCGAGCCATGGAGTAGAGCGAGTGATCGCGACCTTTTCGCCTGAGAAGTCTTGCCAGAAAGAATGCCAGACCACCGATAACCACGCAGGCTACCGTTAAACCGACGTAAAGTGCCACGTCCATCTGTCTGTTGGCTGTAACCACGAAGAGAAACGATCATGTGGCGCCTCCCGATGATACATGCAGGTTTTGTATGCTTTGAAACAATGCATATAACGTAAATCTGTATGGACTCGTTTGGAAAACTGTGGCATTGAACGGCATGGATATCGAAATTTCGTCAAGAAGGTCCACACTGGGAATAGGAAAATCAACGGATGCACGTAGAATTTATATCCTATACTCTCTTCATTAATTTGCCTGTATTGATTCAGAATTTCAATCGACACTCCTCCTCAAGATAATCTATACTCTGCATCTTGCGCATAAACTCTTGCAAAACTTGCAGGTCAAAAAATCAAAGAGTGATTCCGCGTGAGGTACCTTAGTAAAGCAAACTATTGGATTGTTGTTCTCGATTAGTACGGGCGCTGTCTCTGCAGCAGCCGGTTGAAGGACATCTAATTATTTGTCAGGAAACGTTACATTTGTCGCAGATATTAATCACAAGCCACGATCTAATGCCCCAACAACTTGATCTAACAAAGAAACCTAGACCCAACTAGTTCAAGTTCAATGCTCCTCCATATTCTGAGTCGCAGAGTTCAGTGCCGAGTCGTATATATGTACACTGTTGCATAGGCCATGCACACAAACGTGTACTATTCATGTCCTCGTGATACATCCATGTGGTAATAGTACACGTATGCCCTCTTGTTCATACATTTACGTATAATGGACACGATGTGTGTGCACACACGTAGTACGCCTGTAGGGAACACACGGATACGGTGGCGAACGATAATGGCACTTTATTTGCATGCACGATCAATTCTTTCCCCCTTTTTCTGGAGAGACGCGGAGAGTCTCGCGAAGGCACAGGAGGAGTTTTATACGCATATATACGTATATAGACAAGGTTGAAGAGAAACGGTCCGGCCCACCGATTACATAATTTTCTTCAATATTAAAGCCACCCCCGCTCAGGCGCTTTCTGCCTCGGGGGGACCACAGGCGGGTAGTACATCGCGTGCAACTTTGATGCGCCACGGTCGATACCGGACTGTACGGCGTCTCTATACGGTGTACTATACCGGTCTCTCTGTCTACATCATTTCTTCATGGTATGATTGGGTTAGACCGCGACGCCCTTGGGTCCGCAAAACATTGAGAGAGAACGAGATATACTATATACTCCTTATACTCTCCGTTCAACCGCTATTGTTCCGATTGTTTATATCGAGAGGAGGGTTCGGTATGGCAATTAGGGTGCATGCTTATGGGCATTTGCGTATGCTATGCTGGTCCAACTCTCGCGCAGCATCACTCGTGCGTCAATAATTAAGCGTTCGGGTAATTAAAAGTAAATAGTGCTGGTAGGATACAGCTGGTTATCGCGAGCTATCGTCAATTGGACACCGTTTTAGTTGTTGGCACATTATGAGAGCGGTGAACAGAAAGAAGGAATGATAGACGTCTCGATGATCCATCAATGCTCAAAGCATAAGTTTCATCGTAAAATTTATTTTTCAAGACTTCTGATGAGTAAATAAATGTTTTAGACGTGATTGAGTTGAACAGCTTTAATTTCTCTACGAGGACTTTCCTGATAATCACTGCGCCAATTTATCCTACTGATCCGGCCATTTGCTGATATTAACTCCCCTCGAAACATGCGATATACGAGCGATGCCGGGCAAGGGATACATTGCCTCGCAGGCTTGCACAAATCCGTCGTTATGTAATTTGCCGTACATCTCTGATATTTGCGGCTCAGGGAGTATTCTGCCAACAAGGGGATGGTAAATCGAGCACTCGGTTTTGGCAAATTTAGTAGCTCGAACTAATTAAGTTATTGGAGCGTTTTCACGCAGGTATTATCGGGTCCACGTGGATATGAAAGCCTCTTCAATATCGCGAGACGAAAACGTATGATATTTGCTCAAAAGATTTAAAATTCTTCGGGGAAAAAAAGTGATACGAGATGTCGCGTGGGCTTTGTAACAGCGAGAGCTGAACCGTATGAGGGAGAGTGAATCGTGGGAATGCATGAGGCGATGGAGAGCTTGCACGACACGATTAAATGTTGTTTATGTTGTACGAGAAAGACATGGCATATACTATATATATATTACATATATTTATGACTGGGCGAGAAAGAAGACTTACCTTCTTCGGTCAACTGCGCTCCACCCATTTTCGCTCGGCCGACTGTAAAATACGAATAAAAAAATAAGACCGAGCGGTGATTCACCGTCCGGAATTTCGAGTCAAGAGTACGGAAAGTTTCGTCATTGTGGGAGGGTAATTTAATGTTTGAAAGAAGATAGGCAACCAGTTGTAAATGATAATTGGAAAAAAAATTATAATTTCTCATGAGTCATGAGTGTATAATTATTTGAAATCATTGTCGATGATTGGGGTACAAAAAATCCTTCTCCACGATAAATACTGTATCGTGAAATCATCATTGATGGTTTTCAATTGAAGTGATCTTCAATCTTCACATTGTAGGGAAATGATCTAACGCTGCATACGTTAATGTTAAAACAAAAAAGATTCATCAAGAAACTTACCATTGCAAAGTCCGCCCGTACAGTTTCCGACACTGATATCCCTGCCCTGACAAGTACGTCCTCCGTGACTAGGCGAAGGCTCGTCGCATGATCTCTTTCTCGTGTGAGTGCAATCACTTCCGCATACGGACCAAGCTGACCATCTCGACCAGCCACCATCCACGACTGTTTAACACAACAATAAAATTTCGTCTGTCACCAAAAATATTACGTTCAACAGATAATTTTTCTTCAACCTACGATTCTTCATAAACAATTGCAGAAAAAAAACAATCATAAAAGTACAACTGAAATAGAATGGCCTCGTGGATATTATAATTATTTTACACATCAAAAGACGAGCAATCAACCGGACTCACCCATCGTGTTTGTAAATTCTTCGAGAATGCCAGCTGTCCCGTGTGTCAAGCGTGCGACAAAATAAAAAGCATTTTGGAGAAAAAATCGACAGTGACAGATGCATGATAATCTTTGACATTGAAACGTGTAGTGTGGTGTAGCAATGAAGGGCAACGTTGGATTGAAAAATCGTTTGAAATGTTCCAATGACATGATAATTATGAATAATTACTGTGAAATAATAAAACGATGTTCTTTTTTCTGAATGATAGGACACAGCTTAAAATAATTTCAAGAGAAAAGTCCATTAAAAAAAACTACCGAGCGACACTTGTCGGGGATGCTCCCGATCGTAATAAAAGAAAGGTCTTTGTTCATTCACTGCGATACTATGTCACTCGTTATTGTATTTAAAAAATATTTTTCAATAATTTTTCATTCCAACGCTGCCACATATTTAATAGTTGGTATAATCCACCGTAGATTATCGTGATGCATGACACATATGGTGCTCCCAGAAAATCGAGGCTACAATAATAACCAAGTGAATTCGAAGCATCTTAATCTCCCCACGAGCTTACATCGCCCTTCTTAAACCAACTGCATCATCATATGGCGCACCTGTTCGTCATATTTTTACACGGCCCGGGCGATCGTGGCAACATAAATTCTTGAACGGGAATTGCGCGAGTTGCAGGAACGTGCATGACGCTCTTGTCGTGCACAAAACACTCGTGCTCTGATGCTTTTCTCGTGAGTTCGCGGCGGAGGAGTGATGGTAAAACGATGGAAAGTCTCTGGTGGAGCGAGATTTGGGGGGCAGGAGGGGGTGAGTAAGATAGCATAAGGGAATGGTGCGGAAGGAAGGGCCGTAGGGGAGAATGGGGCACGCGAGCGAGCTCTAATTCGAGAGAGTCGTAAATCAAGCTATACTCGTTGTTCTTCTGCCTCATCTTCTCATCCTTATATCGTACAGTCGTGTCTCATGCAAGTTAAGCACATTGCAAATGTTACAAAATCCATATACTTCATGGAAGATTTTCTATAAAGAAGTAACGAAGACTTATCCGATGCATACGAGCTCGAGTCTGAATATTATTCAATTATCCGCGAGTTAAAATGACGTTCTAGCTATGTACATAATGTTGACACACATCCATTCAAATTTAACATTATTGAGAATGATTTTACAACAAAGGAATAGTTATGGTTTAATTATTCATTTGGGATAATAATATTAATATTTTCGTATCGATTTGACGGTCGGTAAGTGAAGCTATAACTGACTTTCGAAAGTCAGTGATATTTTTTATCCTCATCGTATAAAAAGTTGAAACAGAGAGAGTTAAACCAGAATAATTCTCGCTGCGGAAATTATTATTATTATTATTATTATTATTCGGTAAAGTTGAGATCCCGGAAGCTTTTAATCTCAGAACTCCCGAACAAAGTCCATCGGAGTATTAAAATTTTATCCCAGGATGATTGTAAAGTCAATTAAAATGATATTTTATCGAAATCATGCCCCTCTCTTTACTTGACGGATGTCCGACAATCTACTGTACTCATTCCGCGTTTCATTTTACCCCGGATTCGTGGCAATATCGCGGCACGCTCATCATATGCACGACCTGGTCTTTGCCATTACGGTACGATGGCAGGACCCGCGGAGACGTATATGCCGGCATTCTCGCATTACTAAGCCACTCGATAATGAGAGCACACCAGAGAATTCAGAATTTTATCTCTCAGGTGTCGTGAAAGTTTGGGTCAACGGAAACACGAGCAGGTTCAACGGAGATTTCATCAGCAAAACAGATGCTTCAGACGTTGGAACATTGGGAGCAGGTACGCTTTACGCGATGACAACGCGAATATGTCTCTCTCGTTGTGAATTAAACGAAAAAAAAAAAAAAAAAACAGAAAACAAAAAAAAGAAAAGGTCGTATTTCATTTTACTCACCGGGACACGCAGAATTGCAGTCGGTCTTTTGCTGAGCGGGACCCAAACACGGTTGGCCACCGTTCATTGGTCCGGGATTCGTGCATGTTCTCGTTCTCTTCTGTCCACCCTTGGCACATCGCGAATGACACTCCGACCACGTTGACCACGAAGACCAACCTCCGTTAACTGTTGATGGAAAAATTCATACTATTTTATGCTGAAACTTCGACGTACTCGAAGATAATGAGCAGTCTAATTATTTTTCAACAAATCAATTACGAACAGCCATTCCGAAAAAAAGTTGAATTCTCTTCTTCGAATTAATCATTTAAGATGAACGAAATAGAAGATACGAACCGTAGACAGTGATGCTGGCTGGTGCGCTCAATCGTTTGGCCGCGATATTTTCAGCGACGCACGTATAATTAGCCTGATGGCCAAGTTTCGCTTGTCCAAGCAGCAAATGGCCCTCGCTTGATACGAACAGTGTGTCGGCATCGGCATCCAGATTAGCGCCATTTCTCAGCCAATAAACACGTGGTGGTGGTACACCAACCGGTGGAAGACACCTTAGTTCGGTGCCCTGGCCAGCTTCCACGGAGACCGAGTAAGGCGGTGACTCGAATTGTTTCTTCAGATCTGAATTACAAAATGACGATTCGAATTTATGAGAATTTAATGAGGTTTCATCTTCAAAGAAAATATTCAACGATAGATCCGATGGAAAATATCCATTGTCGAATGTAAAGTCGTAGATTCTCTTGTCGTTTTATTTTTTCATCTTTTCTGGAATCAGGATCATTGATAAAACAATTATCAACAAATTACTCACAGGCAACGTCAATCGTAGCCGTCTGACTTTTGATGGAACCTGAGCCCGACCAAGCTATACAATCGCATTTGAATTTATCCTTGCCAAAGTATTCCTCGATACTGTCCCTGGTAACGTTTAGCTCGCAATCCACGATTCTCGTACCGGTGTGAGGATCGACGAAATCCTGCTGCTGCGACTCATCGGCTCTCGCGCCGTTACAACGAAAGTAAACCTGTAGCGCGTGGGCGGCTTTGCAACGCAACGTAGCCGGTTTGTTCTTTACGACAAAAGCATCGAGCGGCTCGGTAAGAAAAACTGGCAAATGTCCACCTCCCTCGGATATGAGCTCGGTGTCGCTCGCTATCGTTGCCGATGGCGCGTCATCCTCCTCGAGGAGATATGACTCCTCGTCATCGGCAACACCCTCGACTTCTGGAACTGATTTTTACAACCACAATTTCGTACATGAGATACCCATCGCTTTGGAAAAAAGAAAGGGAAGCAACGCGTGAAAATAACACGAAAGCAACATGGCATCGAGTTAAAAAATTATCTTTTTTTTTTCAATATATAATCGAAAGATATTTTCGGAGCAACTTTTATCCATGTAATTATTATTCTGCGCGATGAGAGTATGGAAGAGCAGCTACAAATCGAAGAGTTTGGTGTACGAAAATTTCTTATGAAAAATAACGCTAAAGAAATTACTGATTCGCAATCCCGATTCAACCTGATTCAATAACTCGAGATACACGTGCAACGTAATTAACATCGTGTAAATGTCAGGGTTCATGGTACATGATGTTCGATTTCGAGATTCTAACGAGGGAGTTGGTAGAATTCACATGGCAATTTTGGGCAATTTGCCGTGATCGTAACGATAATGCAAGCGAACGGAATTGTTGTGTACCGGTGTGTACCATAATTTAGGATTTGATTCCGTTTGCGTGGATAACGTAATGTAGGTGAAGTACGCTTTATAACAGAGTACGTACTACTGTATAATGGAGGGGACAAACGACGCCACATTCGCGTCGTGAATCACTGGCGGGTGCAATTGTCTCATAGCACTGCATATACACGTATACATACATACACGTAAAATTCTAAGATGCAGAAGGGTGCAACCCGCATGACTTTACGTATAGGATCGTGTGGCTCGAGTGCCTTTGTTTGTCAGCATTCGATGCACAGGCATCGTCGTTACTGTGAGTCCTCGTTAGCCCTGCTGGGATGCTAGTTTACATGTGATACTGCTGTACCGTACCACTGAAGATTATACGTATACTGTGAACGCATGAGGAGCCCGTAGACCAGGGACCAGTCTACCTTGGGAAAGCTGTTCTAGATCATCCCATGGCACGTTCATATGTATCTATCTCTACGTGAAACTCTCTCCTGAATCTCTGCCTCTCGCACTTGGGTGCAAATGCTGCTTATCATCTTATTGGGATAATTATTCCTACTTTTTAAGAATCATTTTAGGTAATTGGTTCTTCATTGTAATCGTACATCGGTTACATTTAATCGAAATGAATAGGAGATTCTGTAATTTTTTCATGAATCTGATGTTTCATCGAGACTGCACACTAAACATCTCTCAACTGAATGATCAGTCTGTCTCGAATAATTATATTGGTATAGAATTTTATTCCGAGATGAAAAAAAAAAAAAACGGTTTGCATTGGACGTTACTGCCAATCAATGAAATCGTCAGATGACGTCTAGTGGAGTGGTATCTATTGATAGGATTTTTCGAGCGTGTAACCAGTTCCAGCTGCAGTAATGGTAGAAAAAGAAGAATGGAGGAATGAGAGAGAGAGAGAGAGAGAGATAGAGAGAGTGAGCCAGATGGATATAAGAAAACGGGTATACGGCATGACACGTGAGAACGACGGATAGGCTGCTGTAAGCACCGCGTGCATGCAGGAAGTGTCAGACAAGGGCTTCCTTGTTTCTTGTACAGTTCGTGACTTTTCATTTCGGGCACGATCCAGACCTTGTATACCATATGCCTAATTTATAACGCACTATACATAGAGAATCTACGTCCGCAAGAAATACAAAGCCTGACGAACGAGGCCAACATTTTTTTCTCTCTCAAAACAAAAAACTATAATGGATTGTGCAGGATTTATGACTTCGTTGGAAAGTTTGATGCTTACAGTATTCTGTTCAAATTTTTTTTTCTCAATAGAATAATAGGCGATCGAAAAGATTTCAATTTTTATCAGTCTCGATGGTAATTTTGAGCGCCCTTTGAAAGTTGCACCATCGAATTTCAATCGTAATTGTTTCCAATGTGTACACGTCGACGTTAAAGTCATTCTGTTGATCCGCCAATACTTTTTGCTTCCCGTGAGAAAAAAAAAAACGATATTTATCGTACCGTATCGAATTGAAATTAAATTATCATCAAATTTCCGTAGATTTTGTAATAGCCGAGAATTCGATGTGGATTTCGAGGGGAAGAACTGACATTTTTAGTGAAAACAGCACGTCATTCTTATTTATGAGTCCTTAGCTTATGCCATCGGTGAGAATCGACATTCCCTTGGCGATGCGCTATACAACACATAGATGTACTACATACATATGCAACATCGCCATCCGTTAGTCAGGTAGGCAGGTGGATGGATACTGAGTCTCGAAACGACGGGAAATTCTCCCCTTCGGTGAATTCGCCAAGCGTGACGAAAACATCTCGAATAGATACGTATACTCATAATGCACAGTGGCTTTAATACTACATATGTGTATATACCGATACATACTATATATATATATATAATATATGCCCTTCATATATACTGAAAGAGGGGTCCGGTAAAAGTCATCGCGAAGTCGCGCTGTAAACGGTGGTACGGGACAGAAAGTCGGGGGATTAAAAATCTGATTTTGCTACCGTATTCCACCTTTTATAGCAGCGCGCTTTTATACACACTAAACCAAGTGACAATCGCTCTATTAGGGGGGATTCACATCTCGCCCCATCGTTCTCCTCTTTATTCCCGTGTATCCGTCTGTCCGCGATCGTAAAAAGAATATAATTTTTAAAATCTAAAATGGCTTCTTTCATCCACGGATTTTCGTATTAAACGTCCTCAATATTTTATTTCCGTCACGCTTATCATATTATCCGCATGTAAAAACTGTCGATATAATTATTGTATCCCATTTTTGAAAAACGTACAACATATTATACTTTCTTGCAACGGATACATTAGAGAAAACGGGCTTACTGCGTTGGACGCGATCGCATTATAGTCAGTTTCTAATACACGTGGCTCTCCATGCTTTGCCGTAATAAAGATTATAGTTTAAAAAGCGTCCAACGGTAATTGCCCGAGAGCACGGGGCAAGAAGGTAGGATACAAGAGAGGAATAAAGATAGGTAGTAATCGGAGTCAAAGGGGTGAGAGGTGGGAGGAGGTCCGAACGAGAGAGAAAAAGGGTTGAAGGTTGTAGGACTCCTCGCGTAAAGGGTTGAGAGGGGGGGGGGGGAGAAGCCCGCGGCGCAAAAGAGAGAGACAAAAAGAGAAAATGCGAGTAGGTGAGGATTATACGAATCGACCGTGGAGCACGGCGGCCCTACAACGTTAAAGCGTGTAATTAAGCGAATAACAGAATCAGATACGACGCCTCGCGTGAGCCCTCCTGCTGATGGTGGTTCACGCTGCGGTAGCGTCTTGTGAATATAGTCACACATATATATATATATACACATATATATCCTCAATATCGATGGTTTCTACCTCGGAATCGTTAACGGCCTCCGGCCCGCCAAATCCATCCGCAATTTACATATTACGCTATTCCGCCTACTTCGTTCCCGGTATACGTAGCGATCGTGATATAGTACACATATAACTTTAAGCACAATCTTGATAATCGAATTCTGCAAGTTCGATCGTACACGGCAATTTTTTGGTATCAATATTAAGACTCGACGATGAAAATCGTTAAAACTGGCCAATTTGTGATCGAAATTCATATACGTAGACTGCGAAAAAATTCAATGCATACGATGGATAAGCTGAGTTTTTGGAGTATCGTTAAAATGCATAACAATATCCGAATGAAATATTAGGAAAATTCGAAAATTGCAGATTCTTCGTGCACAAATATAACGTTCTCTCGATCTCTCCGCCACTGAAATTTACAGTCTAGAGAAAAATTACTCTCGACGTTATTATATTTTTACCCCGTGTGGTGCTATTTTTTTTTTTTTTTCCCCTCGATTTACACTATAACAAACGAAGCTGTATTTCAATTTTTTGCTCGTTTCGGGAATGTAATAATAACGGGGTGCGCGCAGAGCGTGACGGCTCGCACATACACATGGAAGATCACCGCGGCTTCTCGTTTGATTTACGATAATTAAACGCGACCTGAACTTTCATCGCGTACTTTTTAGAGAGGAAAAGAACAAGGGAGTAGAGAGATAGATAGATGTATACGTGGAAAGAGCATATATGTATATATATATATATATAGACGGTATAATTTGTGCTCGCGAGCATACTCGGTCATCTGGTTCGTACATACATATATACTCTCTGCAGAGAAGATCTAGTATACATCTTGGCGCTGGACAACGAGAGGCACACGGAAGATGAGAGAGACTGAGAGTGCTGTGGGTGAGATATGCACAAAGAGAGGAATATTGTCCAAAAGGAATCAAAATGATTATCTCAATTTGCACGCTTCCCTACGGCAGGTTTAATGATACGTTTAATAGAATTGTGCTTATGCAGAATATTATTGAAGTTAAATTACCATCTCAATAACAGAACTCTCATACAGTAGGCCCCTTCACTCATTTAATTAAGATTACCCACAAATTGTTTTGAACACTTCCACTCATGTTGCTGTCTCCGTCTATTCCTACGTCAAAATAATTCATACGAAAGTGTTTAAAATATGACTACATTTTTCCAAAAATATGACTACGATGTTTTTCTCCACTGTTGTATGGACACTTTGCTAGGGAATGAAATGTTTTTCGATCACACTTGATTGTACAGTGCAGCATGCGAAATTGCAATAATATAATTACTGACTTTGAAGAGCTGTGACACTGCAGCGAGCACCATTCTAAAATCAAATGATCGTGATTCATTAATAAATCGTTATCCTACGATAATTTGTTCGCCTTTGTGCGGAAGTTTGGCAAATGACAAAAAAAAAGTGTTGCAATCACGACCATCAGTCTCCCGTATATTGCGAGTCGTTGCGACGAAAAAAGAGCCCGGCCGTTTGTCTGGCTGGCGGAACCAACCGGCTAATAATTGCTCGAGTCCGCACCGGCAAGAGAAACGACGTGAGAGACTCGTAGCGAAAGACCTGACGATGCTCTTCTCGCGAGTGCACCGACCTGAGTGCATCATCGTTTCACGTTGCATTTTTGCCAAGAGAATTCACGTTTTGCCGATGTGTGCAAACGCTCCGGGCGTGCTATCTTCGTGCGCTTCCTTAGCGAAAATAAGCTCACACCTATACATTATACATATAATGCCGTCCGTGTGTCTGTATGTATATATATATATCCTCGGTTCGCTATCCGAGTGCACAGGTGCGCGCGCCTGACCACGGCACACTCGCCGGTACTTTTAATGATTCATAATTGCACCACGTACAAATAATGATGAGGACGAGATATCGAGGGGTAATACGAGCCACCCTCATTAAGTACAAAGGACATTATTTGTACGCTGTGCACGAGGAACAGGAAATAATTTTTGTCCCTTAATTTTAATGACAAACGTGAAACGAATAATTGACCATTAACGTAATTGACTCCGGAAAAATATTGAGCAATTTTTCATTAAAACCCCCTCAATATTTTCAATAATTATTGGTATCTCGGGTAACTCGATATATCGTTGAAACACACAGGTAATTTTCAATTGTTGCCCTTTGACATTTGTGCGATTCGCATCTTGGCCAAAAAAGTGAGAACGTTTGAAAAAAAAAAAGAAATGAATTGATATTTTTATCCTAATGAAAGTTTTATTTATTGCATGAAACGCCCATTGCTTCGACACTGAATATGTACGTAATATATTTCTACGTACTAGTATATAGTATATACACATGTTATACAAGATCTCGTTTATCGCGTCTGTTCGAACGGACAACGTATCTCATAGAGGGCACAAATATATGTTAATTTATACTTTGCTGTCTTTCGTATATGATTTTCGAATATTCCGTTCAATGCCCGGGCGTAGGGGCTTATTAATAAAACATTTTCCCATAGATAACATTTATATACCTATATATCGTCGATATAACTCCACAGCGTGGAACAATGATTATAGATGCGCAAGTAGGTATCCGAGGTCTTTACATATTATATATATATATATATATGTGTGTATGTGTGTGTATGCTTATTATTATCAACTTGCGTTAAGCGCGTACAACGCTTATTATACCAAAGCAGGAGAGAGTTGAGCCACAAATGTATGCAGTACATATATATTGCATACAATTATATAGCGAAGGAAGATGACTCTCCCGTGAGGTAACCGGGCTCTTGGTGCGGCTGCGCTACTATCGCGATTTACCTCAGATAGTTATCGGAAGATACGCGAGTATATTGCTCGTATGGTTGGTATGTATACCGGTTCGATTACGGGCGACCGCAAGAACCTCTCTTTTTACCTCTTTAAAGCCCCTCGCGGCGGATATGCGTGCGGTCCTCGTCACGACGGCGACGACTCTACGAGTCTCGCGTTACGCGTTTACAAATATACGTACCCGTAGTGAATACACGTATATAGGTACTCAAATTACGTATTGAAGAGAAGAATTTTACACGTAACATACGATTCTATCGGTTCTCTCGTCGTTTCGTTCGAGGTTCTCCACGTGTATAGATTTCTCCATAGAATGAGCCCACATATACATATGTCCTTCTTCCGTTTTGTTTCATATAATGGATGCGTGGATGTATCCATATATATATATATATATATATAACATATTTATGTGCATTGCAAGTATATTATCTCGAGTTGACCATCAGCTTTTTCAGGTCACGTGCAGTGAAAAATTGACGCTAACGAGTTTTTGCGAGTCAAGATTTTGCCAAACTGGGTATCCGATTACCCCGCGATGTAGTAAGGGCGATTTGGGGGCAATTGCAATACTTTTCGCTGCTTTTTCGTTCGAATTTTTTGGACTCGATTACTTATACGATAATTGAAATCTCGATTAAAATTAATTAATACGTTTTATACGTTAATGAAACTAATTAAATACGATTATTTATACTGGTCGCACACAGCTGTTTCAAATATATGGTACGGGACAGAACTCTCGCAGGAATAATTCGGACTTATTTGATTTTATTTATTATTTATACGAACAGAGACCCTCGATCCCGAAGCGATATCTGCAAGCAATGTTACAATTTCCAGCCGGTTTTCACTGCTGTATGTATATATTCTCTTGCGGGGTTAACTCGAGTTCCTCCTTGGAGTTTCGTGTCCGACGAGAGCAATGAAAAAATATTACTGATCGTTCGTCAAACGAGAGAGGGTCGCTCTGCGAGAGCTACGCTGATAATTAGTTAGCCGTGACTCGCGGTTATCCCGCGGGGGCCTCTCTCTCTCTCGCTTCGTCTCACTCGCTTATCGAGAAAACCAGGCTACGCTCACACTCAAAGCAGCCCGAGAGAAGAGTGATCCATCATCGAAAAGTACTCTGTCTCTGTCTCTCTCTCTCTCTTTCTTTCTCGCTCTGGATTTTGCTCATCCCTTTCGGTAACATGAGTGTACCTATATGTACGAGGTAAATATACATACAGTATACATATACATGCATCCCAGGCGAGAGATTTATCAGCGTTCTCCCGGTATGCTCGTTTCGTACCCCGTGATATGCCGCTGTGTAATTATTATACGATAATAATTATCGCCGAAACGTCTTGAAAGACTTTTTTTGTTTCTTCGAACCAAGAATTACCCATAATTTCTATCGTACGTATTATTATATCGATACGTTTACGGAAATAATCGTTTAATTTGAGAGTCAATTGATTCATAAACGTTGAACCACGGCTATCCAACCATTTTTTGTGTTAAAAATAAGCTCCGGGGAATTATATACATTTGACGAATCGATGATGAATTGAAAATTCATCTCGTTGCATTAGTCATTAATAATGAGGGTCCCCAAACGTTCGTGGTCTGCACTATTCTTTTAATTATTAAAAATAAATGAAGATTTAAAAAATTCAGTGCGTTGCAGTATTTGAGTCTCTCGTGGAGCTTTTTCATGTTAATCTTCATAGATGTATACGATCAATCGGGATAACATGAAGTGATTGTGATGACAATTGTTTTTTTTTTTTATTTTGGATAAACGACTGAACTCCCATTCTATTTTAACGGATTAATTAAAGCAAGCTAAGAGTTAGAAAGTGTAATGAAGGAGAATATACAAGTAAATTTATTTTTCCAGTAGAAAAAACGTCGCTATGGCAATTACTCCGAGCATCATAATTACCCTTATTGACCCTTCACTTCGAGAGGTCATCACATTTATACGTTTGTTAACGATTAAACCACTGCTCCGCAGCATGAGTATCTCAGGCTTTCTTCAAAATGAGAAAGCTCGGATTAACACAAAACGATGATGAACATACAGTAAAACTTGCAAAAAGTTTTAGTATGCTTTAAAACTGACAATGAGAGTTAATCTTCTCGTTGTACTTAAAGTGCCCCGGCACTTCAACTATTTTTTTTCCGAACCTTCATGGGCAAAGATAAATTTCAAACGCTCGTCATGAATCTGTGGAATCATCCTAGTAGAATGGCTACTTTCCGCGAGAGATTCTCGTCGTGTGTATAGAACGATGATACCGTGCATGAGCGAATGGCACATAACTTGGAAACGACAATACGCTTTGCAATATAAATACACATACACATATACGTATATATTTAGCGAAGCTGTGGGTCGATACATAGTTAAGTGTAAGTACGAGCTTGCTATCATCAAGGTGTGTGCTGCACATAGATAGGCTTAGAGGGTATATATCGGCCAGGGGGGGTCTATGGTTATCGAGGAACGTCACGTAAAAGGGAGACTCCAGTTTCTCGCTCTAGAGTTGAACCTTCTCCAATCGTAGATCGAGCTGGCGAGCTGCTGAGCGTCGTTAAGAGCTCATTACAGGGATGGCACGAGTTAAATGGCAAACTTAACGATCCACACGCCCTCCCATAGCCCTCTCTTCCTTTCTCTCGTGCATTCCTGCACTTTACTCTTTTGTTCACTGCTATATATGTATATATATTATACATGACCCTCCCTTCGTAGTTTCTATCGCTTTCCCTCAGGATTCCGCAACTCGAGCTCTTTCGTCGTGCTTTACCCAACAACCTCTCTCTCTCTCTCGCTCTCATCTTTATCCCTACTGGTGTCCCTCTCACTATTGCCCTGTCTCACCCGTTGTTCGAAAAACAAAAAGAAACAGATAGCTTATCGCTTGGATAATCATTCTTTTTGCAAAAATCCTCATTACGCTCACGAGTTGCACAAGACATTTTTTTCTCTCCAGCAATTTTGCGCTTTTTTATGTAAGTGGGTAACGAAACGCAATATGAGAATCACGTCCGTTGGTATGATAACTGCGTGTGGACGGGAAAAAAAAATCTAAAGCTCTAAGATTCGTGGTTGTTTTTCTTCTTTTTACGTTGTTTCAATGACTACGTGAAGATTTATCGGAACACGGACTTCGTGACGATAGAACTGCAATGCACAGCATACAAAAATAGCATACGGCTCCATTGGTAACCACGGTGAGTTACGAGGATACTTCATGGAGCCATCAGCTTAATCAACCCTGTATCTTTGCAAGGGGACATTTTATGGATCGTAGAAAAGTCTCAAATGGATGCAAAGAATGTACGGTTCAATTTGCGATGTTATGCACTCAGAGAAATTACATTATAGTCGTAATAACTATTTGAGCACGTGCTACAAAAATTAAGGGTGCCCAAGTAGAAAAAATTGACAAAATATTTATAAAAATTATATAAAATCGAGTTTTAGATAAAATGTCGATTTTCTACGGAATACTCGAATACATAAAAATATTCTTTTGACAATTCAAAAATGTTAGGTTCATGCATGACAAAATGATGAGCCACTGAAAATTCTTGACAATTATGAAAATCTGGGGCTATTACTCCAAGAAATATCTCTGCAACTATATCGGTATATGTCAAATAATTTACTGGCAAGTATATACATACATAAACTTGGAGCTGTCGCAAGAGATGAATTTACGGATTGAAAGAAAATATAAACGGAAAAGCTAACGCGTAGATCGATCGACACCCAATTTGCTTATTTTTTTACAATCACTGAAAATATCGTAAAACTTTGTTAAGAACAGAAAAAAAAAAAAACAAGGTTTTCGAGTCTTAGACACTCACGCTGATTCTTCAACGCGATACTTCGTAGCTTATAAGCCGTTGTACATTAAGCAGACTCACCTTCTTCTGCGGTGAAGGTACGAACGGGTCCGGTCACCAATACTATGCAGAACACCAGAGCCACCATTGAGCACGATCTCGGCCTCATCGCGTCGGATCGTACAGGTCATTCGTCCATTTTATAACGAGCTTTATCACCAATATCGAGTAACGATGAGAAACGAAAGACTCGAAAAAGTCTTCGTTCTCTTCGTCTTAACTGCTTCCGCTTCGTCTCTTTCGATCCTCGCAATTTCTCACCGCGACTAGAGACCAGAGGCTCTTTATACACGAGTCAGAGGACCTGCGCAAATAATGTAACAACAAATTATGTAGTGCGTGTATGCATATACATCAACTATTTGTATATATGTTTAGACGTTTGATTAATGGACCAGTCAGGCTGGAGAAAGAGAGGGAGAGAGAAAGAGAAAAAGAAACGGATAGTGAGAAGGGGAGTTCACGAGACGAAAGGCGGCAACGCTGAGTTAAGAGGCGCCGGATTTATCTCCAGTCTCCTCTCGTTAATGATTGGTAAAACACACACATATATATATATATATATATATATATATATGTGTATACATGTACAAAGTTGTTAGGTAGTTGAGCGAGAAACGATTTATATTTATACACAATAATATTTATTTTCATATTACTGCTTCGTATTGCTAAACGAGCTCGACGTTTATGCAGCTATTCCAATCGTATAAACGAGTTACGCAATATGTACGTACATTAATACACTCTATATGTAACAGTACCTAAGTATATAATATCGCGATAGGTGAATTTGGCTCACGCGACATTTTCCATGAATATTTAGCGTGCTACGTGCAGCTTGGGTTATCGTACGATGTTTAATGATGAGCCTTAAAATAAAGTAACGAGCAGGCGATAAAGTATTGATGACGAAGAAATTAGGTTGGAATTGCAATTACGTAAAATTTCGAAGCCACTCAGGAATACAGTTATGAGATTGGGCAATTTTATAGATGCAACTTGAGACGAGATCCGTCGTACAGTGAATACAGTTGTCCTTCGCAATGATGGGTCATTCAAATTAATATTCTAATTAAATAACTGTAAGAAATTTTTAAAAAATTGTTATTCCAAGTTATAGTTCATTGTCGTAAAATTATTTTGAGCGCATTCCACATAAATGAATAGACGTAAATGACTGAGAAAAACCAGGAATTAATGACAAATTCGACAAGCTTCGGGGTGGTTGATAGAGATGAGATGAAACGGATACGACTGAGAGGTTAATCTTAGTAGAATGCATGAAGGAAGAGACAAACGCACGGCTGTTTTATCGCAAAGCAGTAAATCGAAACGGAGTAAAGAGATCGCGGGCCTTCTTGTCGTATAACTCCGTGTACCTTGTATGTAGGTATAGCTTTGGGGGAAGTTGAAACAGAGCTGCGAGAGGAAAGACCATGAGCGCCCATTCGATCTTGCTATCGGATAACGTCTGGCTCGGATAATTTATCGTCGGCCCTTTAATTATGAAAACCAACGAAGGGACGGTACAGGGATGTGCCTTCCTATTAACGCTGGCATACCCAGTCAAATATATGTATATACACACGCCTGTAGTGTGTATACCTATAAAAGTACGAGATGCACGCCTTGAAAATTTCGTTCGTAAAACAAAATCGATATTGGTCGATGCGTGACGATAAAATTCCTCGTATAAATCTCCTTCTCTCTGCTATAAACGAGTAAAACAATGGTAGGGTACGAGTTAATAACCCTGGAAGCCTCAACAATATTCGTCTCTCGTGTATATCGAATGAATCAGATTCACGCCCGCCTTCTCCCATCCTTTCTCCATAATTTAAGGTAGTTCAAGCGTTATACGCATTATTCAAACGAGGGTTAAGTCTCACAAAACAAAAAGCCAATCTGCTTTCAGATATTGGAATGAATTATTGTATTCCTATATACGCCAAGAAATCCGTGTTACTTCCTATTAACCCTAAGCGCACATTCTGTAATATCCATCATTATAATTACGATTAGTCTTCATTAATTGATATAAGTATAGATATAAAAATGATTTTAAAACTTGAGAACTCATTTGACTAGAACGCAATACTGCAGAAAGTTTAATCTCGAATGGAACAAGTGTGTCCAATGTTTCACACCCGCTAATCGATTCGTGAACCATATCCGTGTGTACAGATGCATATTTTATTATAGTTGCCCGCTGCACATATTCGAAGTGGTATGCATAAACTGAAAAAAAACTTTCACGGGTCAATGTATATATGGACTCTCGACGTTTCCCCTGCCAGATATACGTGCTGTATCATATCGTAATGCAGTTATAACTTATTATAAACCGCACAAGCCGTGAGCTGCGTATACACGCACCGTACGATCAGGCACGAATGGTGGTTTGATAAAGCCACAACCAGTTTTCCGGCCGACACATAGGATTGTGACGAGAGAGAGAAAGAGAGAGAGAGAGAGAGAGAGAAATAAAGAGAGAGAGAGAGAGAGATCTCGTTTACTGCCTCGTTGGATACGCACAATTTTCCTGGATTTCGAGAGTCGTATACGCATATACATATACACACAGAACCAGATACAGAATACTTAAACAGAGCTAAATCACCGAAATTTGAGAACTGGTTTGATAATCGATTTGCCTCTATATCAACGCTCTGACTAGGCATCAAGCGGTTTTGGTCAATCAGAATTATACGAGACGGAGTAATGGTTGACACGTTTTAGTCACTTGATAATACATATTTTTCTACATATATCGATTGATTTGTGTGCAGGGGAGGACCGGGGCTTTTTATGGAGCAGGAATCATTTGACTGAGTGACGATATCTTCGTAGATAAGTTCAATGATCCAAAAAAATAATAATAAAATATAAAATGTGAAAAATGCGTCAAGTGGCTCTAGCCTCCCATATACATAAATTGTTTTGGAAACACTTGGAATTGTAAAAGGTTCGATGAAGTTCCCGCATGTGTGTTTGAATAATGGACCGCAGACCCTTATATAAAATCGTGACTCAACGAAAAAAAATAGTTACATTGAGTATGCGTGTGTATAATACAAACATCGAACCACAGATTGCTGCCATTCCAAATTGGCTTCGGGCAATAAAGTCAATCGATCGTCCATCAACTCATATAGTACTCAAGGTCCTCATTCTCTCTCACTGATCTCGAGAGATCAATCTATGTCACAATGTTACCATGTTGCCTAGATGTTTCAATGCGAGGCAAAGAAAAGCAATCTCCACGGGCACCGCTTACGTATTAGTTAATATAGTTATATCGCGTTATATTGAACCGATTGATCCATGAAGAGAACGCAATTTGGGTCACGAAAACGCGAGTTTTAAGATCTACGAATTTCATATATCTGCATGATATCTCGCTTCATTTTGCGAATCACTTGAATCAACTTAGGGCACGTGATAAAATACTGAAAATACGTAAGTGTGTATGTGTGTGTGTGTGTGTGTGTGTGTGTGTGTGTGTGTGTGCACGTGTGCATATATATTTGACTTTCAATTAATTGAGTGACTCTAATTGGCTCTGTAATTTATCAAATTAACGACGAGGAAGAAAAAGCCCAAGAGATATAGAGAAGAAGATCGAGAAGGCTGCGGATATATACACAGGGAATAACAAACTTCCTGCGGTGGAATGCGAGTTAATTCTGGCAAATTAACCTCTCGAGAGCTTTTTCCGCCTCGGTGGCGCATTTCGGTGCGATCCTTTTGTTTTCGAATCTCAAGCCTCTCGCATATCTTTCCGGGGGTGCTTAAATACGATTAAAATAATATACATACGATAGCTAGGGAGACGCTGAGAGAAAAAAAGAGAGAGAGAGAGAGATAGAGATACAAAGATTCGAGAGCAAGTTGTCGAATTCCACATGTGGCATTTGCTTCTGCCACTCTCCGACTTTTGGTTTTTTACGTCCCCGTAAATGAGGTATTTCTATTAATCATATATGTTACACGGGTATATATACATATATACACGTATCTATGGTTTTGCGTAGCCCTTTTCGGAACCATCAGAATACATAAACCGAGGCGAAATTTACGTGAGTACGTGCTCACGATCTCGCGAATTCGGAAACGAGAGAGGGCATGACGTGTGTAGACGACTTTGATTCTTTAGCGCTCCACACGTATACACGTGAAATATATAGAAAAAGAGAGGAGCAAGGGAAAGAGGAAGGTCCCTCTGTAAGGTTCGGGGTCAGCAATCAACATTGAATCGAAGGAAAAGAACTCGAAATCGAACTCGTTGCCAAGTTTCGTGATAAATTCACGCAAACGAGACGCGAAAGATGGAAATTTCTATCACATATACATGGGGTATTTCACATGAAGCGAGACGATTTACGGTAGAGATAATCTTTCCGAGGTTTTTGATTAGCTACCTGTGGCTTCCACTAATAAAATTCGAAAAATTAGATAAAATTATCGCCACGAAGAAATTTTTTTTCCTCATCCCTCCCGCCTGTGTTCCTCGATTTTGAAGTATTTTATATGAGAATTCAAATAATGAAAATAGTAGTCAAATGATCTGCTTTACACAATTTTTCTCCAATGTCAATTCTTATATCAATTAACTACTTCATACACAGCCGTGTATGTATGTACATATTGAGCAGCAATCAAAACTGCTAGTAAACAAAAGGGTATATATCGCAACAGTTAACCCGTACATTAATCCGGATCCCGATTTACTTTTTGCAGCACTCGATATGAGTTTTTGACGTGGACAGTGACATAAAACACGGATGTATCAACTGCAACACGCGATAAGGTCTCGTAATATTACAAACAAACGGTCGCTTTGAAATCAGTAGCCATCCGTCAGCGTCTTTATCAACGCACGCTGGATTAATCATTTTATTATTTTCTTCTTGTAACGCTTGACCAACATATGCCACATATAGTGCATCACTCATCGCCCTCAGGTCAGCGAAGCGCCAAGAGTGAGAAAGATCGCGCGGTTTCATCGATTTTTATAATGACTGCCTGTATCCGGGCAATTTTTCAACCATTGGCTTTTATCACATTGGCTCTTCAACGAGAACGTGAGAGGAAGAGGAGACGAAAAAAAAAGAAAAACATTTTATGAACTGTCGGCTCCAGAGTGGTCGGCGATGAATCTGCAAAAGTCGGTCGAACGATGTATTGAAAATTTATCATTTTCCTGGAAGCCGAAACTTTTAATGCACGATAAAGTATGTATATGTGTGTATGTATAAGTGTGTGTATGTGTGTGTGTGTGTGTGTGTGTTGTCTCGAGTTTTTTTTTCATATTATCGAGGATAAAGGCCGTGATAAAAGTACGGTATTGAAAATGTAATATCGAGCTTTCCTCGAACAGGATTGATAATTATATACGCGAGAAGGCAGAGCAGCCCGTACCGATCGAGGGAAAATTCTATTATTTGTGCGGTATGAAACACGTTTTTTATCCAGACTTATGGTCCTACGTTTATGAAGATATAGCATTAAGTATTCAAAAAAATTTAATCAAATTACAGAATGATAATTCGTTAACAGTTGAAATCAATATTACATTCGTGCATATCTTACTAGCGATACACGTTATGTTAAGGTGGCTCATCAGTGAATTAAAAAACCGGCGATACGAATGAAACTTCGGGAGATGAATGAAGAAGATGCAATGAACGCTCTTTCAAAATTTCAGGGTATGTTGCCAGGCAAATTATTGCGAACGAGTAATTTAAAATTACATATTTTAGCATGGGTCTTATGGCAGTTGATTCCATTTTCACCGGAAGTGACATGATACCTTTTGATAAAGACGAGAGTTCTTATTCAAATTTTGAGTATTGAAAGATGAAATCGTGAACTTTCCAATGGTATTTAAAAAACTGTGTCTTGCCAGGGATTTTTCCAAGAAATTTAAACGCGAAAGTCATCGTGTGTGCAAATCTCGGATACAATATATGTCTGTCATTCTGAGCGCGAGGAAACATATGAATATCAGCTATCGTTTTTGACTTGATCGCTCTGACAGCGTTAAATACTTTTGTCAGTTGAGACTTTATTTATAATATTATTTATAATAAATTATGAATAAAATATCACGGGAAACGTCATCGAAATTCATAAATTTTATTTAGACAGAGTATTTAGAAAATATTATGATAGGTTTATGATTTTTATTCACGTCACGATTTTTGACTAGTGTTGTCACTGATGGGCCGCCTTAAGGTAGAGCCGTTGCGAACAATGCAGGTAATTTGATAACGCAATCAATACCAAGCGTTTACACTCATTTCCCCTCGATGTATCTGCACATACATACATACATAGAGTGCTTTTGAATTCCCGCTAGGACGATTCCAATTGTAGTGCTATCGTGCTACTGTGAGCTCTCGAAGGATCGATTCTCGACGCCACGAGGTGGAATAATCCTCGAAGGATCCCGTAATGGAAGCACGCGCAGTCAGCGAACGCAGATTTCCCTTCGCGTTGCTCCATATATATATATATATATACAAATACACACATACAGGGAAACGAATACCAGTCACGTTTCAACAATCGAGAGCCTGCGCCCCTCTCTCTTTCTCATTCTCTCTCTCTCTCTCTCTCTCTCTCTCAGCGCCCTCTTTGCTGTACAGTTTGGCCTACAGCAATGGCACGGTGGTAACACACCGGCTTCTATATATACGCACAGTAGTCATGTATAGCAGAACGTAATCCTCCAGCACGAGGACTCAATTTATAAACCGTCCGACCGGTATCAACCACTCAAAGGCTTAAAACACTCGACACATCGACCGCGCTATTGTGTCCCACGTATGACACACGTTATACAACACACACACACACACACACACACACACACACGTGAAAGATTTCATATTGCATTTGGCTATAATACAATATATTGTAAATGTATCAAGAGATGCGGTGAAGTCTCGAGGCAGAGAATATTAAAAGAACGCTTCCACAAACTGTCATGTATTCCAATGTAGCATGGTTATCACAATGGAAAATAACGAAAGGACGCAAAGCTTGTTGAAGGATTCGGATTGAAAAAACGGTAGATATCATGGAACGATCGAAATCTTCCAAAAATATTTCTCGTGGGAATCGTGAGAATCGAGAGAATCTCCCTGTTTAACCCCAGGATGCTATGATGCATACACATTTTGAGAGGATCTCGAGAGAGCCGCGCTGCGCTGCTGTTCAGATCCTTCAGTGACTCGAGCTTGGACATAATGGTATACAATATGTGTCTTTTATTTCTCTCCGTGTTTTGCAGACTGAAAAATGCAAGCCCGAAGGACTTGTACACTGACACACAGACACTGAAAACCATGCAACAATGCGATCCAAGAGAGCCTCCAACGACGGTCCCGAGAGTTGAAGGATCCGCGTGACCAAAACTCTTTGGAATTCAGAGATATGTTTGCTATAGCTGAGCTTGATGCATTCAGGAAAAGGAAATAATTCTTTTTCCCTCAAGCGATTCGAATACAAAGTTTTCAATGTATCCAGAATTTTAATGAGATTCAATTTATTGCACAGTCTGATGAACTGAATCTTGGGTACAATGGTTAATGGTTGGATTTATAATAAATGGTATGGATTTTAATAAAGATACCAACGTATTAGAGTTTGACTCGTTCGGTGTATGTGTGTGTGTGTGCGTGTGTATGTGTGTGTTGAAACGCGGAGACTTCCGAATTAGCAACCCCTGAATTAACCTCTGTGGTTTCCCGCAACGTTCGTGTTTTTCACTATTTTTCAAGCAATCTCCACGGGCGGCCAATGGTACGAGTCCCGCTCGGAACCATTCTTCTCGTTCAGTCATCTCTCTCGCGGAAAAACCAGCGGCTAAAAACGCATGACCGCATAATCTACGGCCAGGCGATTATAAGAGCTGCTGAGTAGTAAGTTTTCTATCTATCTCTCGTTCTCCCTCTATATTTTTGCCCCAACATCCATTATAAAAGTCTCATGAACCGAGAAGCCAAAAGCCGAAAAGGTGCTTGACGATGGCTTCACGAGAGCTCCACGACTCCCGTAGTCCTCGACTCGCTCGAGTGCAGGCTTTTTCTCCTTCTTTATCTCTCGACAATCTCGCCCTTTGGGTACACACATATACCCACACGTCCATGAGGATTTTGCTTCTATACGCATGTATGGCATACGAAGATTGAATGACGCGCATAGTCATTGGCCCTTGTTAAGAAAAGACCGAGCATGGTTATATTCACTCTCTCCGTATTCATATGGCCAACAACTATATACGTGTTGCGAAATCCTAACCAAGCGCAATACGTGTACAATACCGTAGCTCGTAATACTATTCTTGAACCGCGTTCCCCGGGATTGAGGAGCAAGACCCGAAGAAGATCCCTGTGGTAAAATCTTGCGCCTCATGCTGGTCTTTTTTTTTTCTTTATCACAGCGTAGTACGAGGGTTCGGAGAGCTCGATAGGACGACCGGGATATCACATGACAACAGGTTCAGTGGGTTAACATAACCGGTCGTAAGAAACGATGAGAGAAAACTATTGTCCCTTTTTATCGCGAGGGAAGAAGAGAGTAGAAAGCTTTAGCTACCGGTTTAAGGACCATACAACCATGAAGAAATTCCCTTGATCCTTCACGCCCGTCTTCTCATTGTCAGTCTCTGAAATAAAGATCTCTCTATCCTGGCAATGCTAACCAGGATCACATCGTATTCCCCGATTCTCAAAGTTTCGTCTCTTCTCGTGTTTCAACTCATTCAACCTTTTTCGTCGTTATACACGCCACGATTCATACCACTGTACAGTGTACTATATATTACGTAGTATGTATACATATATTTATGTATATATATTCGTCTACCGACTAGGATACGCGTAATCCGAGAAGATTACGGTACGAATAATAAATATGTCAACTCGCCCTCGCACTCGGTTGTGGAATATAACGCTCGTTTGGGTTAAATTATCTTGTTCTATTTCTTCCACTTCTTGCTCGACGTGAAAACCACCGCCAGAAGACACATCCAGGCTTCATGCGCGTTTTGCCTTACAATCTCAAAATCTTCGTGAATCACGAGAGGATCGTGTGTCTTCTTTAATCTTTACTTTTTCATCGAAAATTTTTGGCTCCTTACCGACACATTACTTATATCCTATCCAATTGAATTGTTTGTATACATAAATATAAAACTTCAGCGTGTGCTTGATCGCTTGATAATCGTCAAACGAATTATGAGTATTTTTTCTGACCTCTCACGGGTAGGGAAGAATTTACGAATCCACCCAACTTATGGATCTATTAAGAAAAAAACAAAACCATATTTTTAGTCAATGATTATTGCTTCCATGTTATGAAAGCTCATTTTACGTGAAATTTTTTTTCTCCGGGTTTTCACGTCAGTGTTAACAATTTTTCAACTAATTTTTTTCATTTTTTGACAGAAATTTCCGTTTATAAATTACGTCTGGATGCATGTTCGAATTTTCTATGTGATGAGGGTGCCAAAAATAAATCCTGTATACTTGAAAGAACAAAGCTATTTTTGGACTATACTCTCTCTTGGAGCGTCCTGAAAACAGAAAGATTGTAGGAAAGAAATGTGCAAATATGCGATTCACGGTGATTATTTTTAAAACTTTCAATTAAAATTAATTACAATGCAATAAATCAATTTTTATGGTCATGTTCAGCATCCCGTGCTACTTTCTCGACATCCATGAAGTTGGATGCCAGGGTTTCGTTATTAAAATCTCCAGCGATCATATGAGATGAAAAAAAGCCCAAATAGGAGGCACACGGGAAAGCCTCGCCAGGTGTGTTTGTTCGTCATTTTTTTTTTCATATCAAACTGTGCGTGGCAGCTTTATGCTGCCTGACCAGATTCTTCGTCATCAGCATATATCGGAAATAAATGAGTATATGTATATTCACAGGAACGAGTGGGCACGTATATGCTATACATATAAACGCCGAATATATTTTCCCGCGAGTTTTCAGCGCGGGGGAAATGTTCATTTTTATCGCTACCGAAATATCTGAGCACGAGATTTCTCAGAGATACACACGCCCAACTCACAAATTTAATGCCCGCGATGCCACATCAGCCGAGCATTGGCCCATACGTTTTTCTCATTGTATATCGCTCTCCAGCGTTACATCTCGCTGTATATATACCCTGCTCATTCATTTCGTTTTTGCCTTCGTGCGTATTATATACACGGTACGTGCCTTTTGATTCTCGAGTCTGACTCGCGGCGGGCGGTGCGGGATAACGAATGTTTTATTCTCTGCGGGTCTCTATCGTGGGTTTGAACAGTTTTTCGGAGGCATACACACACATCCGTACATGACATGCCTTTCATTGATCGTACATCACAAAATTCATTAGATATACATCGCTTTTTCACGTATGGTGCGAACATTGCGAGAGTTCGATAAAGAAAAACCCTCGCTCGTACCTTTTCGGAGAATTTTCGATTATTGCTCATGATATCCCGAGATGAATGTATAACATATGGCTAATTTTCGAACCGATGCGATGAGAACGATTTTTCCGTTCTATCGATCACGCTATACGCGCTGACACCGTGAAATTGATTGTACGTCAGTTGGAAAATTCATTGCTCCACGATCTCACGCATCAAGTTGACTCATATTTCGACTTATCACATTAATTAATGAGAAACGCCTATGTTTCTCTTTGATTCTATTGAAACGGAGATTCGACGCGTGGTCACCGAAATCGCTATATCGCTGAGATGCGTCAACATGAAATTATCAATGCAATTTGAGGGGCTTCGAACTATCGAGCATATGACGAAAATTTAAAACACCTATTTTGAGCGCAAATTTACGTTCAACCGGGATTTTCTCGTTGAGTGGAAAAGTATGATAAGTTTGAGAACTCGTCAAGTTGAATCGGGAATTCGTTCGATCTTGAAAACAGCAAGCTTTCATCGGCATATTTCGGTCACAATTGGCAAATTGCCAGGTTGAAAATACGCGGATACGTCTGTAGTAAATTTTCAAAGTACTCATCGAGTATATTCCTGTCTGTAAGACGATAGACTTATTTCTTTCCTACGTGGAGGGATACCGATATTGGAATACTCATACGACGATGGAAGGGATAAAAGACTTCCAGCATCTCAATCGAATATCGACTACTTATTATACCAAGATTTTCGGTTATAAGCATACACGGCTCCCTGCCTCGGGAACAACCAGCGATCGCCCGTACCCGTATTTTTATATGTATATATATAATATATATAATATATTTATATGTACAAATGTATATATATCCGTGAAGCAAGATCCACCGATACCAAATAAGAGCCGTGAAATTGGATTCGTAAAGGAACATCAAGAAAAATGAGGTGGCGCATTGAGGGGAACGGAACAGCTCAACACCCACAGAGAGAGCTTGCGCTCGTGTATGAGCCCTTTAACGGAGTTGCGCCACTCGGTGCGGGGCTCATATCGCTTTCGTCGTCGATGTCTCGCGAACGTGCAAACTTATTATCCGTAACTATACAGCGTATTATATATAATTCGAGATGGACCCATCTTTCGGTTTTTTTATTTATTTAACCGTAGCTACCCGTAGTTTTTCGAGAAAGCAGTTTAATATCGTAAACAACATGATTCATTGAAGCACTAGTGATTTTTTTCAATGCAAAAGAATAACCAACAGATGTCATATCTTTAATTGATTTTGTAAATTTCAGAAATATAATTTTTGCACATTCTTATCACCGAAACTAGTGATTGATCTTCAAAATTGTATCCAGGCCCTACAGCTTTAAATATTTTTAGGTTGACTTGGACATTGCATATACTCGCTACAACATTTTGATAAATAAATTTCATTCGTTTTTCTTGCTGAATGTAATTGTAAGAAAGTTCGTAAAAGATTTTAATTACTGGTACATAGCGATGTCTGCATATTTTCCAATCTAGATGATGTACTTTGCGAAAAAAAAATTCACTATTTTACATGCATTCATGACGCATATGCCAAAAGTGAATAGTTTGACGCGCTAGTAGCTCGTAATCATATATAGGAGCTTCCTGAAATCGCTATTACTCGTCGTAATAATCGTACAGTGACTATTACAGCACGCAGATCGCGGGATTACGAAAAACGTAGTACGATAATTACTCTACGAGAGACAGGAAAAAAGGGCTCGTGAGCTTCGCGAAAACGAATATAATATTCAGAGGCCTCAAAGCGAGATCCTTTGATCGTTCTTCATGAAGCTGTCACATATTCTCGCTCTTTGCTCTTTCCTCTCTCTGCTGCAACTTTACAGCGTGTTGCTGGATCGTATCAAGACTGATGCTGCTGGGGAGCTCTTTACCGCACTTTAAAGACCCATACCCGTTTCAGTCCCGAGAGTCATCACGCAAATGGAAAAAAGTATCAATGTACGAGTTTTTCGTTAGGCTTGCAGATGAAAGAGAGCGGCCACGAATATATACTCGAATCTATGCGAACCGCGTTTTTCATGAAAAGGTCAGGGTGAGAACATTCCATTTTTCCCTCGTTTCATGAATCTCATATATAGATAGAGGAAAATCGATATTACAAAAATTCGTACGAGAGGATTTCTTTGGAGAAATTTTTTTACGCAATAATGTATTATAATATGAGAGATCAAACGACTTTATCTTTTACGAATAAGTGTACTTTCGGCTCTCGTGAACCTTAGAGGAATACGTATATGAGAGATATATATTGACTGTATAAGTTTTCTCTCTGTTTGAGGGAATACAATATGCCGCAAGGCTTTGTATGCTGTATCTTTATAGCTGTAGTATACTACGCTCTGGCATCGCGCATCTACGATTGCATTCGAATATGGGAGCTATCCCGGTGGCCTTCATTTCTTCGTATGATTTTTTTTTTACCAATATCGATAAACAGTATTAGATACATCATTTTATACTCGTTCATCTCCTGCATTGGCGTTCATATCGATACCTGGAGGCCCATGAATTGTTATTACTTTTTGAAGTGAATACTTCTTATGCGACTACATTAGGCCCCGCCCCCAGCCGCGTTGTTCCTCCGGACAAGAGAATGAAGGAATAGAAGAAGAGAGAGAAAGAGAGAGAATGATGCGTGAGCGAGCGAGAGAGCGTTATGCCATCCATAGCATGCCCGCGTGTACGTGTTTTATATGTATTAGGACAGCAGCGCGCATTCGCGTCGTTCTATCCGTTGTGTGTGAGTCCACATCTATGCGTGAGTTCACACCGTCTTCGCTTCGTGCCGAGTTAAGCTTCTGTTTTGTGTTTTGTTTGTATATATTACATATTATACATACTCGGATCATAACTATGAGAAAATTACTGACGGTACAAAATGTTGGAAGAAATATTAAGGTTGATTGATCGGTAGAATGTGGAGGTATTTTCAGATATTAAAAAATGTGCTTTAATTTTAAAAAAATGAAATACGCTCTCCGAAGTTTTCCTCCGTTCGATCTTTAATAGCAATTTATATTTCGCTCAATACATCGCTTCAAGATATTATGAGGTTTAATCGCTAAAGCGTTATTGCCCTTAGCAATAGGCGGTTCTCAAGTTTTAGCCGATATGCTAGCAGACTTTGTGCATTACCGTAATGAATCGGTAATTCTCGCAGGTGATTTTAATGTCAATTTTTCATTGCCACAGGCCGAATCACTGCATCAATTTTTAGAAAAAAACATTTCTCGTTAAAAATGATCAACGGCAGGAGTGATCCGACCACTAAAGGCCGTTCAACGATAGATGCTGTATTTGCAAAAAATATCGACAAACTAGATCTGAAGCATTTTATGTCATATTTGAGTTATCATAATCCAATTTTTGGTATTGTAGAATTAGACGATTCTATAAATAATAGACACGAGAGCAATGAAAATAAGAGAATAAGAGAACAGAATTACTTTATCCCAATTTTTTACTTACAGATACATATACTTATACAAATAAAATTGATTTCATATCTATAACTAATTCCTACTTCTTTGCTCACCCTATCAATTCTTTCTGCCCCCCCCCCCCCACCCCCCTCTATACAAATAAAATTTTTAACGCCAACGTCAACACGAGGTACGAAGACACAGTAAATTCAGCTGTAAACTCATACATACAACGGATAGAACAGTGTGAAATAAGGACAATCCTGTCATTTCGTGTTTTCATGCATGTCAATCTATCCTCCTTCCCTCTCACTATTCTTTCATCTGATGGGAATAACACCCTGCTAACACAGAACGTTATAAAAACGTTGTTAAGACGTTTACAAAAACACGCAAAAACGTCTCTTTTGAATGGTCGAAAAAACGTCTTGAAAGCGTCGTTTAAACGTTATTTTGGCCGCAATTTTTTTCTCAAAAAAGTTTACAGAAGCTGACAGAAATGTGTTAAACGCGCGGTAAACTTTTTGGGGAAAAAATTGCGGCAAAAAAAAAACGTTTAAAAGACGTTTTGAAGACGTTTTTAAGACGTTTGCGGCAAAATAACGTTTAAAAGACGTTCTTAAGACGTTTTTTCGACCATTCAAAAGAGACGTTTTTGCGTGTTTTTGTAAACGTACTTAACAACGTTTTTATAACTTTCTGTGTTAGCAGGGCAATAAGCGAGTTCCGTCGATCACATACGAGTATTCACTTCTGACGCGCGTACCGTGTGTACACGCACCCGTTTTTTTTCCCCCAGGCTCATTCTTTCTCATCGATGCTCTAGATGCATGCATAAACCGAAGCACCATATGAAGATACGCGAGATATAAAAATGAAGGACATACCTGGATCAAGCAGTTAATATTATCATTGAATTTCTTTTCCTTCATTATATATACGACATATTTCGAAAAAAACGAACATTTGTTCTTGCTTGCGATACTTGCGTTTCTCAGCGAATTACGGCAAAAGAAATCTCGCGATAATTATGAACATCAAACTTTCAAGATCAAACGCGACCCCTTGAAATTTTATTAACGATCTAACAAATTCTTTATCGACTGCCCAAGTTTGGAATAATTTTTATCTCAACATTTTTTGCTTTCCTCAGTGATAAGAATCGTTTTCTCATATATGTATTTAAAAGAACCCGTGCATAAATCCCTGCTCAGCAAAGTCTAGCCTAACCTCTCTTACACGTTGGGAGGGGGAGGGGGGGGGGTCCTCTTTGGCTCCAGATTGTCCCTATACAAACATCTTTACTTCGACGCACCTACGTAACTCAAGTTTCTCGAGCTCCGAAGCAGCATAAGCCAGCAGGGGTAGTACCAGAAGCCCGGTACACGTGACACTGAAAGCCACGCACCTTTAACTTTCTTTGTCGCCCTCGAGGGAGCAAGAAAGAGAGCCAGAGTTACCATAAGCTGAATCGTAAATCATTTCGTCGGGAGTCGAGAGTGAACGAGGGCGAAAAATGCTGCCGTTGCTATAAAACTTCTCTGTGTGTACACACACGCGCGCACATACTCCGTTCAGTATTTTTCGCACATATATACGTTACAAGAGGAAAATGTATACGCGGCTGCGACAAGGAGCTTCTCGTCTCATTGAAAAAGACGTCGGCACTTGTGGCATAAATCGATATCCTTCCCCGTTGTAATGGGAATACATGGATACACCACCGTGCCGAGAGAATAACGCTTTCGATACATCTCCCGATTGTCGAGCTCAACCACAAGGGCCTCATCCTCGAGACTTGCGGTTGTCGTGGGTGCGATTCTCACTGTTGTAAACGTTGAATTAAACTCATAAGGGCCTATCGAATGTTTATAGGGATAGATTCGATGCCCTTTTGCTATTGAGACATTAATGGATACATTTATATATATATACACACAGTCTCAATCGCCAATTCGTCGTTCTATTGTCAATGAGCATCCATATTTTCTTTCCCTTCAGCACGGGGGTGCATTCTATTATTCGTTGTGCACCACCGTTGCTCACAGGTAGAATTAAGTTCTCACGGCAGTCATATGCCTGTATAATACACGAGATGCGCCTGATGCACTTTCGTCCTCTGTATGTATATATATGTGCAAAATTCGCCATCAAGTATACCCGCACGGAGATGTCTATAAAAGTGAAAAGAATAATGAAAAGAAAAAAAAAACGGCTTCCCGAAATATTCCACTCCATCTGGGACAACGAGTATACGTTTGAGGGACGCAAAGATTGGGCGCAGATGTTGAAACCTTGCGCGTGCCAGGTGCCACCGTAGAAATCCGGTCAGCCTTAAAATGTTTCCTTCCATATCAATGTATGTGTATATATAATATATATGTGTGTATATGCATAGACACGGGTAGGGAGTATCGAGAATCGATTCTATATTCCTCTCACAGCCTCTTCCCCGACGTTCACCCGCAGACCCCGTCGCCGGGTTCCTCCTAGGTATTTATATATACGTGCACGTATGTGTTTTCCCCATCTGATAAACTCGGCGAACCGGAGATCCCGTCACGATAAGTCACGCGTTAGCGTTAGATCGCCTTGGGAAGATAGACCCAAGAAGGTCCTATTCGAAATGAATTTCGAGATGTTCGCTTTTACAAACGACTCCGTGGGGTCCGAAGGATAAACTAACACCGATACTGGGTGGCATATGGCTCATAACAAATTTCCGTATTCACCAAAATGTAATTTCGTAAAATACGAAAGTCTCTTTTGGTTAAAATGTGACTGTCGAAATTGTGAAGAATTCGCGCTGCGATCTCGTATTTTTCGACGATTTACGGAAAAATTACGGAAATCCAATGGTTTCGGACATTTTACGAATTAACTAAAATGCTAAAAAGGTAACGGGGAAAAAATAGCGGAATACGTGAGAGCACGTTGATTAGCTTTTTCGTCTGCATGATTTTCTCGACAAGTCTTCAATGAAAATTAACCAAAAATCTGTGAACTTCTCTGGACGAAAATTGATTGGTGTGCCATACAAATTTTGTCCAATTTCATTTGTATACGATTACATGGAGTCCAGAATTTGACTGTTTCCTGCACACTGCTTGGGTATGCATATATGAGCCGTTTACCCTAATTCTCCACTCACATATCAGTCAATCCTTTTCCCGTGTTTTTCATCGCTCCAAGACAGTTATCTTCCATTATGGGAGATTAGAAAATAGAAGAGTAAATATAAGAGGGTGGAGAGCTCACGATCGTGTCAGAGCACAAGAAAAAGCAGCGCGTGATGTCTTCGCCACAGTTGTGTAGCTCACCCGCCAGGGGAAAGACACAGAGGAGTTCTTTTTTTTTTTTATATATAAATATATTGTTACCCCCGTCACGTACAACGTAACTTCCCGTTCGGCACGCTCGCACCGGTTTTCCTCCACTCTTGTACATATATTTTGTGTTATATATACGAACAACTCTTGCTCTATTTCTATCTTTTTTTCATTCGTATATATTTCATCTTTCTTGCTCACCCTCCGACCGGGCTCGCGTGGTGAATCGCCACTGCATACATGTACACGTGTACACATACGTTGTACATACAAATATATAAATACACACACACACACACACACACACACACACACACACATATATATATATATATATATATATATATATATATATATATATATATATATAGATACACATACATACATGAACGTACTTGCAGCAGGATGAGAGAATGGGAAGAGCGGATGTCGGAAAACCGGCCTGGCGTCAAGAGCGCGGAACGGTACGGTTGTTTAATTAGAATTAAATATCGGGACGCGCGATGAAAATGCGAAAGGTGATTATTATATATAGCGCAAGTTCTCTATGTTTATAAATATGTACAAGAGGGGAGTTTTAACGATCGTTAGATCTCCACGAATGTACAACATCGCTGGTTCTGCGATTGGTGGTTACGAAATTTTCCATCTGGCGCATTCCCATTGCCGGTTGACGTAGAATGATATTTCATAATTACATGCATTACCTACCCTATTTCTCTCTCTCTCTCTCTCGTTTTTTGAGAAGCGATTATTAATTTATTTTAATCGGTAAATTCGTTCAAGTCAATGTAGCATCGTTCTGTCTTTTGAAAGATTTAATTGCAGCAAGCAGTCGTATTTTTCAATTATGTATCATCATGGAGCACAAAAAAATTATCTCACTGGCACATCAGGATAATTCAAGAAATTAACAGCTATGAGTTCAAGAATTGTGGGTAAAAATGGAAATTTATAGAGTAAACTGTCCAATGAGTGAACGCTTAAGAATTGTGAGACATGAAGAAATGAAGCACGACTATATTATATCATCGCTATATTTGCACAACTATTGCAAAACGTTAGTTGCGCCAATACTACGAATATCCATTCGAGGGACACCAGAAATTTATGCGTGACGTCTACTACAATTATTATTATTATTATTTTTTAAATATACAAAACTGTTTACTATTCTCGTCTTTCGTTGTAGACAGTTCACCCTATATCGTATACACGAAATTGTTTTTCATTTTTTCGAAAACAGTCTAAAAAATACTTGACTTATCTCGGCTGATTTCAGATTGCCATGTTTTCATAGCGAATGCTTAAAATAAAAATAAATATTCTCTTAAAGAGGAACGTTTGAGACAGCCAGTAGGAAAATATATATATTTTATTTTTCCCCCGAGATTCGAGGTTCAATTTAATTTTCCAAGTAAAAAGATCAAGAGGATCGCGTATGGAATATTCATCGCGTTTATAAACGCGGCTCTCCGAGTGTCCCGGCGACGGTAAAAATTTATATCGCGGGCTTAACTCGCGGAAGTGTGCCAGGATTTTCGAGACGCCGCGAGCGCGAGGGTTCCCCCGGTGCACGACGAATTAACAGGAGAGTTGATTTTCGTACATACATATAATACAAGTGTACAATTCACCTGTACAACTCGTACAATTTTTAACGCACATTGTCCACGAATATTCACGACGTTTGTGTGTTGCTTTCTCGTTTATTGATTTGAGAAGAGCTACGCTTGATCCATGACAAGTGCACGCACGTACACTCGTGTAATTCTCAAAAGTGTTATTAGCCACAGTTATTAGCCACGAATAATAATTAAGGCTCTATACACAAAATATGCCAGCTTTATGTACAATATCGATTGTCAACCTCGATCAATCAGGCTTGTCCATCGATAGCAAAAAAAAAGAAAATAAAAAATGTACACCGATTTGCCGGTTTAATCGCTAAATGATCGGCGAATAATTTATAGATGCCATTAGTAGCGTTGGTAATTATTCGCGAGAGTGGATATATGCAAAGTCCATCGTTAAAATATGCACGTTGCATATTCGGTAGAGAATCGATAAAAAAATGAAGCGATAACCATCAGGATGTATATTTGGGCCATGTAACCATCAGCGTTTTTATTTTCATTACTCAATCATAAAATTATGCAATTTATTAACCCAATATTTTCATACATTTTACTAATTCATTTTTTGCCCCCAAATGTGAAATAAGTTGTCACCATGCGACACAAAGATAATCTAATTTCGTCATTCAATTTCTAAGCTGTCTCGATCCCGACAATCCCGTAAAGGGATCGAATTTATTGTTAAATCGATTTTGTAATTTTGTTTGAAATATTATATTCATTTACACCCATGCAGCATGTATAAATCACGAAATATATTTCCCATGCAAACAACGTTTATTTGCGTACAAGCTTAACGATCTATCGTTCGATCCCCCCGCAGTGAATATAACGCGAGAACGAACGATTTGAGGCTAAACGATCCGTGAATAATTTACATTTTCAATCAAGAGCCTTCGTGAATCAAATGGCGAATACATGGAAACGACGGAGACGTCATTAAAAAATGGTCGTTAAAGGCATATTTGAGTAACATTTCGTAAAATGAATAATTTACGTCTCGTGGCGAGCGTATATGGACCCTTTTTTTCCTCGCATTCTCTTTACTTCGGTTCTTTTTTCTCACGTGTATATTACGGGCTTGCGTATATGTATATTATACACCCGTACGGAGGATTTTATTGCGAGAATCACGCAAGAGTTTCTCGCGTATGCTAACGAGCAACATAGTGAAAGTTCTTCCATCTCGTTGATGGGGGAGATCGTGCGAATAGTCGCGATTATACTGAACGGAGACGCGCGTCTCGCGTCAACGAATAATTGCGGCGTTAATGCGCGGGTAACTATGTTGGAAACAAAAAGTCCTGTGATAAACGTACACGCGCACCTATGTACGTACGTACATATACATTGGAAAAATCTATATATGCGAAAATATTCTATACGAGCAAACTTACTCGTAAAATCGATCGAACCTCTGCGATATCCATTAAAATCGTATTTCGCGGCACTTTATTCCCCACACTGTTCACTGTCACTGCGCGTTTTTATCACACCGTCAGTTCGTTCACACCTTATACATCAGGTACGTATTATTATTATTATTATTATTATCATGTGACGTTCCGTCCTACCGACGCGTTAAAAACAACATAATAACTGTTTCAACTCCCAATCAACTCGAATTTTCGTAAAATTTTTTACTCCAAAATGTTTTTCAATCGCGATTAAATCGTCGATAGCTACACACACATTCGTCACAATCAATCATCGTCGCAATGTCATGATAAATCTTCGGAAAAATTGCACTCTCGGAATAAAAGCGCGAGATTCGTGCTCCGAAACACGAAATTAAACGGATTTGTTTTTTTTTTTTTTTTTTTCCTCAACACCGAGTTCGTGATTGTATTACCAACGAAAACTCGATTGTAGTACTTTGATCGCAAAAGCGCCTGACGTTTCGATAGTGAAAACGAACAAAAAAAAAAAATGATTTTTACCCTAATTCTTCAAACATCGATTAGACTGGATATGAAAATTTTCAAAATTATTTTCCTCATCGTAACAAACGTTTTGCCATTGTTTCGTCGATCGAAAAGTTTGAATCGAGTGCTTCCGGTCGTTTTTTTTGTGATTTTCTTTATTTTTTTTATTTGCTCAGGCTATGTTATGGTGTCGTGAAATATATCAATCGTAGCGACATGGAGCGTTGAGGCGCGCGCGGCTCATGTCGGCCAACTGACTCGAGCTTGAAAACGTTGGGGAGCCTTTGCGGCTGCTCTTGGGCGCCGGGCTAGAGGCGCTGCTGCTGCTGCTGCTGCTGCTGCTGCTGCTGCTGCTGTTGATCGTGATGCCGGTATAGTAGACGGAGGAGAAAGAAAGAGAGGGAACGAGGTGGTAGGTGATGGTGGTCGTGGTGATATAGCCGTAGCGGTAGAGGCAACGGCGGCATTACTATAGCAAAAAGGTGGAGGGTGAAGGCACCAGGAGGTAGAGAAAGGAAGAGAGAAAGAGCAATGTGGAGGAGGCCAAACTGTGGATGCGAGAACATCGAAGTTCGAATGGTGGGATGAGCCACAGATGCTGCGTGTGGGGAAAATTATATGTAGTGTTTTGCCGATCTTTCTCGCGTGCTTTTGCCTGTATGGAGGAATTGTTGCAAACTCGGAGCATCATTTAAGTTATTATAAAGCAGTATTGTACAGTGACATAATGACCCCCATGAAAAAAAAAACTTCAGATATATAAAAAATATATCTCTATATATAGCGGCAATAAGTTCTATATCTCTTATATATCTTGGATACATCTGCCCGATATATTCGGGAGGATATATAATAGATATGTAATAGATAGATTACGGAGTTATAAAAATATACTTTGCGGCAATATGTTCGATATCTCTTATGTATCTCGTATATACCTTGTAAAATACTTTTTTCCACATGGGAAGAATCTCCAGGATTGATTCAATAACCGAAATTACACCCTGAGACATTTTAATTTCCCTCCATTATTTGTAACGGTGTTTCATATTGATGAGCAGCCATTTCATCCGAATTTCATTATACCGATATAGTTGTAGTGGTGACGCTGGTGAATCCCCCAGGAGCACATGGATTCGATAATAGGAGTTCGTCGCTTCGATAATACGACCTCAAAAATGTTACCAATCGATCCAATCAATTTTTCCTGTAACAATTTTCCATACGACCATTAGTCGACATCTAATAGTCGAGTTATTTCTCCGTATAAAGCATCACGATTGAGCATGCACATGCAGCCGAGTGATCCGAATTCGCACCGAGTCCTCTGTACACAAAAGCCGAGCGTCCCCCATACGTCTCATATATATGTGAATCGGTAAACTTTGCTCCGTGAATGTTGGACCTTTCTCACACGGAGAGTCTCGTTCTTCTTGCAGTTCGGCGAGACGGAGCACAAGCTTCGCAGCGAAGGCGTATAGCGGTTCTCTTGAATATTTGAGATCTTGAGTGGCTCCACTGTATCGCAGCTTCGAATCCGAGACTTGAGGAGATAGAGTATAGATCGGGCAACGCGTGAGAGGGGGTTAAGTTATTCC